>JAEVLN010000034.1:0-555708 GCA_018350325.1 Globodera rostochiensis
ATATAGGGACAATTAGTGGCCATTGCTACCAATACACTATGGCCAAGTGGTTAGTGCTCTCGCCTTCTCTCTCGCAGTGGCAGCGGGGGTTCGGTTCCCCGCAGCAGCGGATGAATTTTTCGGATTAAAAATACTTTGGCAGAGTTTCAAAAAGTCTCGCAGGTGCGCGAGTGAAATTTAAAGATTTAAATTTCGAAAAACTCGCGCAGGGTGCGCGAGTAACTCGCGCAGAAGAAATTTGCATAAAGTCGCGCAGGGTGCGCAAGATGTTCAAACGTCTTAAGATTTCGAAATTTCAAAAAATTTCAAAAAGTCGCGCAGCAGCCCTGCCAATAGGCTTGGGCTCTGGGACTCAGCTGGCCGGCGCTCAAATGGCCTGGCGCTCACCCGACACCCTGGCGCTCACTTGGCCACCGACCCTCCTGTACCTTTTGGCTCTGATGACGTCATTACCGTACCCGGTCAAATGGAAGAGGGTAACTACTTCCCGTCCCGGTCCCGCCACCCTAGTTTATTGTACCAAAAACATATTGTCTAATTAATGTTCGCTTAGAGAAAATGTCGTTATAAAAAAATTGCCTTTTCCTTTCTCAATTTTTGGACTTTTTCGTCAGCTGTTCTTCTTAACAGATGACTGAATGCAGACCGGCCCTTATTAAAAAAATCTCTTTTGGTTTCTACGGGAGATAATGAAATATGGGCGAGCAGCGGGCGGGGCGGTTAACAAGTGTGGAAAACAGGAAAAAGCGTCAAGTATTGTGAAACTGGCCAATTCGAGAAGAGTTCAAACTCCTCAATTACGCTAATGACGAAATTAGTGGAAAACGCAATCCCCTACAAATGAATTAATCGTCAAAGGCCGCCCTGTGTTCAGTCATCTGTTTGTCTTTTTCCTTTCTCAATTTTTGGCCTTTTTCGTCAGCTGTTCTTCTTAACAGATGACTGAATGCAGACCGGACCTTTGTTAATGTCAATTCGATGGTTAATGTCCGATAGGTAAAAATGTCGAGCTACGGTATAAAAGTTGCCTTTTTCCTTTCTCCTTCATCAGCTGTTTCTTCAAATCATTTTTAGTTGGAAATTATGTTTCCTACCAGTTTGCTCATTAGCGTAAATTGAGGAGGTTGAACTCTTCTCAAACTTGCTGATTTCTCAATTCTGACGTTTTTTCATGTTCGCCTGCTACTCGCCCATTTTTGATTATCTCCCGTAGCAACCAAAGGAGAAGTCGCTTCTGATTACATTTCTTTTTGTGAATTTGCGGCGCAAAATTGACGATGTGGTACTTTGTTTTGTGTTTATTTGCAATTTTATCGATAATACCGACTTTGGCTTCATCTTCGGAAAATGGTAATGCTCCAAAATCTTCTCCATATACCAATGGTCATTTATTGAAAATCTACAAAATTTAACTGGATGTTTCAAATTACAGCCGCTTACATCGATGCAGCGGTAACCGCCATCGCCACGGCCAGCTCCGGGACGGCGGACGTTTTGATGTCGTTAAGTGGCCTCGGAGCATACGCGGCATTCTTTTTGAAAGTCATTGTTACCGTCGGCTCTGTTATTGTTGGAGAACTGAATCCGGAGGCCAGTAATTAATGCTAAAATATTTTTAAATTGTTATTGAATTTTAGCCTGAAAGTGACGTCTACAAACAATTAATGGATCTCAAAATACGTACAGACAACATTTGGTGGCTAAATCAACGCGGAATCGACACCGCAACCAGAGCAATTGGGCTTAAAATTATGACAAGTCAGTATATAACGGTAAATAGTTGTATGCGCTTATTTTAAAATTAAAGTCTAATGAAAAGAATTAGGGGGGATAGTTCATAAAATCCCCGAATTGAAAAGTATATAACATCCCTCATTAAAAATCCAGTTCTATTTTTTAATCTATATTTTATTTTTAAATTAAATCTTATTTAGTTTTTCTTTTTTAGAAAGTTGTTCATCCAATAAATGTTATGAAAAATATGACCAATGAGTACGTCGACCCAACCATATACAAATCAAGAATTTTTGTGGATGACTATAAAAGTATATGCAAATCTGGTGAAAAGTAAGAGAATTTATCATATTTGGACTAACAAGTTTACTTTTACTTTTCAGAGCCCCAGAAGAAATACTAGCGGTAAAAATTTTATAATCAATTTAAATTTGCTTATCTTAAGTATTTAATTACTCATCTGGTAACGTCTTGCAACGCTCCGATGAGCCATAATGATGCGCAAAGATTGGCGAATCAAAGAGCGTATTTAGCCCATGTGATTGTACGCTTGAATGTTGAAAGCGGAGAAGTTCCAGACATTGATCTATACTTAAAAGATAAGTAAATTGGTACGAGACTGATCAAATAATTTGTTTCAGAGTATTTGAGCATCAAACAAAAATTTGGTGACAAGCACATTTCAACTCTTGACTTAAAAGTCTTCAATCGCCGTTTTGCGACCTACGCTTCAGCAGTGAGCGCATTCTTTCAGGAAATCAAAAAGAACCAAGGATCATTCAATGATCGTAAAGAAAATGAGTCCGATCAGATGTAAAATTTAATTAATATTAAATTACAATATATAAAAATTATTAGCTGTTTCTTACGCGAACTTATCAGTGGCACAAATTTTAATTTTCCGAAAATTGAAGCATATGCAATCCAACTCCGTGATGACTTAATCGATTTGGTACTTACCTATTTTTCTGACTTTAATTGATTGTGTTTAGGGTTACATAGCAGGAATTTGTGCAAATTTGAGTTATGATGGACATCAGCCGAGCATGGAAAAGTATGCTAAAAAGGTAGCAGAAAATATAGAGCTTATTGCAACACACACGGCAAAATGGCTTAACGAATCTTTGGTAAGTTGTAAACTATGTAATCCGCAAGTAGAAAGATAGTTTTTTGTTGACATTAGCATTAGCGGCATTTTTATATTGCCTAAATTTAGAATAACCCAATTTTTGCCTTAGCCGTTTTTGTAGGATTCAGCTTGGCCAGCAATTCATCAACAAATCCTGTTGGAACAAATCATGAGAATTGTCCCAAGTCCAGGCGAAGTAATACATGACGACCTTGAGGTAGTTATTCAGCTCGCTTTGCCTCAACTGATCGCGACAGGAACACCAAAGTGAATTTGTGAAAATATGGATTTTGATGCCTTTTTTACATAGGAATTAGGGTTGCTCCCCGACCCACAGAGGCGGGAAAGGTTGGGGACGAAAACCCCGATTAAAAAAGTCAGGAAGTCGGGGTCGGAGAGCAACCATAATTCGAATTATCACAATTCAATTTAGTTTTGTTTACCAAATTCTAATTGACGCAATTCCCGGTGGAGAACAATTCTTTGAAGGATTTGAGAAATATTGTTTTTTTCATAAAAATGTTTATGGGTTTGAGACTATTATTAACCGAATGCCAATCAACTTTACAAATGAATTAGAAAAAGGTAAAAATTAAGGATTAAGGATTAAACAGGCGAACAAATTAATTAATTTTAGAAAACGTTCATGCCCATATGATGGATATGGCGGACTATGCTTCTAGTTTCAACACCTTAATACAGGAAGTTATGGGGTAATTTTTTCATCATAAATTTTTTTAAAACCATGCAAAACTAAAAGCCCATGGTTAAGCAAAGTTTACAATGCACCGGAACTTCCAATTATTGTAGATGCGCTAAAGGCAAAAATAGGAGACAAGTTGATTTCTGAAAAAAAATTTCATTGCTGGTCAGTACTCCGGATGTTTTCAAACTGGCCTTGGAAGCATGCCCTTCAATTGAATACTCAAAATTCTCTTATGGATACGGTAACTTGCGCGGCAGCGTAACCTTGCCGTATATGAATAGAGGTGGATTTTTTCAAGTATGCGAAAATTATCGTTTTATTTTTTTTTGTATAAGTGTGTTACATTATGATGTTAATTTCTGCTTTGTAAAAATTTATTTATAATAAATCGCCTAAAACTAAAGAATTGTTTATTTTCATTTTTCGATATAATACTAAGGATTTAAATTATACTCAGGCCCAATGTTTTGGAAATGGACGATCTACATATTCTTATAAATTTACTCAATTTTTATTTTGTTGTTTTTTGTCGTTTTATTAGCCAAATACATTAGAACCCTCAAAAAAGTGCTGCGAAATGAAATAACCAAATTTTTTTATTCACTTTGCTCATTCGCCCCCCCAAAATTCTTCCATTATGTTTGTTTGTGGTCATTTCCCGAAAAAGACATAAAAAATTGAATGTTCGCACCAAATTATGCTAAAAATACCGGAGCTAAGTTGATTATCACAGCGTGGCAATGCCCCGAAGTCCGAAATAAAATGTTTTTTTATTCATTAACACTTTGGCGATAATAATCCATTGATTGGGCCCTCTCTCATTCGCTTTCCCCCCGACCATCAGTTTTCCAAAATTCTGAAAATTCCTTTTTAAATACATGAATGAGTTCCTTCAATACGTGTGGGGATGTAACCGTCTCCCTGGAAATGCCAAAATTATGTGAAATAAGCGCGAACCCGGGCCGGCGGTACACCACGATGTGGCGCCGACAAGTTTTTCGTTAAAACTTTGTTCAAAGTCAACCAACCCAAACATTCGGTAATCCTGTCTTTAATTGTCCCGTTTTTTTGTTGTTAATGGAAGTTTTAAGCAATTCTGAGAGGTACTCGGGGGTTATCGAGGTCGCTGATCACGAATATGACATCAGATTTATCATAAGACATCATCTAATCTATGATTTCAACATATAAAATTTTTTGGAAAAAATCAAAAAATTTTCAAAGTCGCTAAAAGGGTGTTTCTAGGGGTATTCGGGGGCGTAGAATTCGAATCTGAGCGCCATTTCGACCAATTCGAACCCAGGAACCGAATTCGAACAATTTTCCAAAAAATTTCAAAAATTAATTTTGGCTTCAAAATCATTCAAAAAAGCACAAAACACAACAAAAAGGTCCGATTCGAATTCTACGCCCCCGAATACCCCTAGAAACACCCTTTTAGCGACTTTGAAAATTTTTTGATTTTTCCCAAAAAATTTTATATGTTGAAATCATAGATTAGATGATGTCTTATGATAAATCTGATGTCATATTCGTGATCAGCGACGAGTACCTCTCAGAATTGCTTAAAACTTCCCTTAACAACAAAAAAAAAACGGGACCAATGAAAGACAGGATTACCAAACATTCTTGGTATCATTCGAAAGCATGTAATAAGGACCGGGGCAACCAATCGAAAGCTTTTGTTGGGTAGATTTTGTATTTAAATCAACAAGTGATTAGATGATCCCTCCCTTTCAAAAAGGTTATAATCGAAAATTAGAACAAAAACAAAGGTTTTCGCTCTTTTTAAACCATAACTTTTTAAAGGTTTATATGATCGTTTAGTCCCTGCTAGATAATAGCTTCTAAACATATAGATCTTTCGATTGGTATCCAATTTATTTAGTTTGGTTGGTTCCAAGAAGAGTTATGGCACTTCAAACGTCTGGGGCCCAAACGGCGGGGCTCAAACAGCGGGGCCCAAACAGCGGGGCCCAAACAGCGGGGCCCAAACAGCGGGGCCCAAACGGCGGGGCCAAACGTCCCCGACTCGTGAAATGATCGATTGAAACTCGCCTTCGGAAGGCAATCCAGTGAATTCAATCCAACATTTATCAGTGAAAGTGATGCGAGGCTTGTGAATTGCTCGGTCAGTCCACAGATTGTGGTCGCTTTGCAATTGTCCAACAGCAGGTGCTGAACCGCCGACTGTTGTCTTCCTGAAAAAAGTACGTCCGTCACCAGTTAAAACAACAACTACCGTATTACCTTTGTAATCCCTCAAGGGGGATTATTTTTCAATCTACTCAAAGGGTGGGGGATTATTTTAGAGGTTGGGGGATTATTTTTCAATCTACTCAAAGGGTGGGGGATTATTAGAGGAGGTTGGGGGATTTTTTTCAATCTACTCAGAGGGTGGGGGATTACTAGAGGAGGGTGGGGGATTATTAGAGGTTGCGGGATTATTTTTCAATCTACCCAGAGGTTGGTACAAGAGGGTAATACGGTAAGCATTTTAAAATTACCACGCAATTCAGGTCAATTACAAAATGTTAAATTACAACTTTATCAAAATATAACAGAATTATTCTAAATTTATCAAGACTTTAAAGGTGAAAAAGAGCATAAAAAAGAAATTATTTGATTTGGTTGACCGTTTCATCAAACTAAAAAGGTCAAAACAATTGCAAGGTGAAGTCACAGAAGAAGATCACTCACTACCATGTATGGGAGCCGACGACCTCAAAAAATTTTGCAAATCGGAATTCTGAGGCCTTAAAATTTTTCGGAAATCGGAACTCGGAATTCCGAGACATCAAAAAAAGTCAGAAATCGGAAATCCGACCATCCCTGTAGTCACTACTACGGAATTTTTTTTCTTTTTTTAGTACATTCAAAGAAAAGGGGGGAGGGGGGTGAGGCGAATGGAAGGAATGAAGCGGTGGGAGGACGGACGGGTGGGCATTGGCTAAGCGAACGGAGGGCGCTAGGACAAAATCCCTAACGGTCAAAATCCCTAACGGTCAAAATCCCTAACGGACAAAATCCCTAATCAGCCAAAATCGGTCAAAATCCCTAACGTTCAAAATCCCTAACGGTCAAAATCCCTAACGGCCAAAAGCGGACAAAATCCCTAATGGCTTGTAAACGGTCAAAATCCCTAACGGACAAAATCCCTAATCAGCCAAAATCGGTCAAAATCCCTAACGGTCAAAATCCCTAATCAGTCAAAAGCGGACAAAATCCCTAATGGCTTGTAAACGGACAAAATCCCTAAGAAAATCCCTAATAGCGGAATTTCCGTTTATTTTACCTTTGAATGAATCTGATAGGTCCAAGCGCTAACAAATCAGTTTAAACCGTAAAAAACATGCCAATCTCTAGCCAATTTCCAGATTTATTAACCAATAAATGCAAAAATTTCATTTCTTTTTCAACAATAATCAATTGATCACCATGTAAAAATGGTCTTGACAAGTAAAAAAAAAATCAGAATCGTTTCCAGTATATTCTTCAGAGATCCAATTGGCGCACGCTCAACCAGTTTTATAAGGAGGCGGAGAATGTCCGGCCACTGAAAATAAAACGGTTAACAATGATTTAGTCGACAAAAAAACGTTAACGAATTGGTTATAAAATTACTAATTTTGACGTTGAGGCGCAGAAATCCAAGCAACTAAAAATAAAAAATAATTGGATGTGAAAAGACAAGCTCGGTAGCCTAATTATTCGCGCAGTGTGCGTTTAATCATTACATATATGCTTAATATTGAAAAGGTGAATCTAAAAATTAGTTTTTAATCTATAAAATTGACGCAAACCACTCAATTTCTCGAGAATTGCAATATTAGGGATTTTGTCCGCTTTTGGGTTAATAGGGATTTTGTCCGCTTTTGGGTTATTAGGGATTTTGATCGTTAGGGATTTTGTCCTGACACGGAACGGAGGAGTGACCATGGCGGTCCAAATGGCGCGGTCACTCTCCACCCCTAACTCTCTCTTCTTTCCCAGTCCACCACACAAAGCAACGGCACGGCGACAACGACGCCTCCTTCCCCTCATTCATTCGCTTCTTACCATTCGTTCAGCCTAAATCTCAGAGGGTACATATCAACTCTCCGACGCCGACGCCGACTCGCCGATGGTCGACTCGCCGACGCCAACATGTGGGGTCCCGACCGAAAAAATGTTAAAAATTTAGATGTTTATAATTTATTTCCCAAAATTTCTTTAAAAATCCATGTTTTCTAGGGTAAATATAAGCTTAGGGCACGAATGCGAGCTCGGGTTTTGACGAATGTCGAACCCACCCAGTATTTCAAAAACAATTACTTTTTTTGGTTTGACTAATTTTTAATTCCGACATATTTTTCCCCCTGGAGATTTTTACAAATCTAACTTTTTAAATTCAAAAATTTGAGTTGATAGATAAAAACAGCAGGAATGAACTATTATCGGCGAGTCAACCATCGGCGAGTCGACCATCGGCGAGTCAACCGTCCGCGAGTCGACCGTCGGCGAGTCGACCATCGGCGAGTCAACCGTCCGCGAGTCGACCATCGGCAAGTCGACCGTCGGCGAGTCAACCGTCGGCGAGTCGACCATCGGCGAGTCAACCGTCCGCGAGTCGACCATCGGCAAGTCGACCGTCGGCGAGTCAACCGTCGGCGAGTCGACCATCGGCGAGTCAACCATCGGCGAGTCGACCGTCGGCGAGTCGACCATCGGCGAGTCGGCGTCGGCGAGTTGAACCATCGGCGAGTCAACCGTCGGCGAGTCGTCCATCGGCGAGTAAACCATCGGCGAGTCGACCATCGGCGAGTCAACCGTCGGCGAGTCGACCATCGGCGAGTCAACCGTCGGCGAGTCGACCATCGGCGAGTAAACCAACGGCGAGTCGACCGTCGGCGAGTCGAACCATCGGCGAGTCGGCGTCGGCAAGTCGACCATCGGCGAGTCGGCGTCGGCGAGTTGAACCATCGGCGAGTCAACCGTCGGCGAGTCGTCCATCGGCGAGTAAACCATCGGCGAGTCGACCATCGGCGAGTCAACCGTCGGCGAGTCGACCATCGGCGAGTAAACCATCGGCGAGTCGACCGTCGGCGAGTCGAACCATCGGCGAGTCAACCGTCGGCGAGTCAACCGTCGGCGAGTTGAACCATCGGCGAGTCAACCGTCGGCGAGTTGAACCATCGGCGAGTCAACCGTCGGCGAGTCGGCGTCGGCGAGTTGAACTGTTCCCATCTCCGACTGGGGTCAACTGGTATGTTCATCTATCACGAAAATTCTTTGTTCGAATTTGGGTTTGGAGTTCTAAATCAATTTGAAATGGAGCTCAGACTCGGATTCTACGGCCCCGAGAACCCTATAAAGTTTTGTCGACTTTTAGAACTCAGTGACGAAGTGATCAGTAGAGCCGAGATTTTCAGGTTTTAACCTATTTTTTTTTGCGAATAGGGAATCACGAGAGAAGCCCGAGAATAGCATTCATTTTGAAATATTTTACAATTAGAGCGACTTTTTAGTCAATATATTGTAAATCAATATTTTAGGCATTTTTCTTGAGAAGAATGCAATTTTTAGGCATTTTACGAATTTTTGAATAAATTCAATATTTCAGGCACTTTTCCCCAAAATTTCTTCAAAAAAATGCAATAAAAACGACAAAATTTGAACATAAAAATCAAAAAAAATTTCAAACCAAAAATGAACCCCTAAAAAATGTCTTTTTCTTTGACCAAAATCCACCCCCAAATATCGACATTTTCCCTAAAAATTTTTTATAAAAATTTCCAAAACATGTGAAAAATAGTCCATTTTCTATTCAGAAAAATTAATAATAAATGACGAATTTTGAAGGTTTTTACGCAAAATTTGACTGGATTTGGTCAGTTTTTGCACATTTTTTAGTCAATATTTTGGCAGTTTTTTGGGTTTTTGGTCAATATTTGGGGGTTTTTTGGTCAATATTTTACTATAAGTCCATATTTCGCGGTTTTTAGTCAATATAAATCTCGGCTCTAGTGATCAGTGACGAAACGAACAGTGACCAACTCATCGGCCACCATTAAAAGAGATAATACGGTACGCACCAATAGATTTGGAAATAGCAGATTTGCACGCGTGGTGAAGTGGATTTCAAAAAATGTTGGCATACTGTAGTTATGCAACACAAACAGTGCATTTTTGCTCTGAGCCAGGGGTTCGAACCCGCTGGACTGCAAGTTCTTTTCTTTTTTTTTGTCTTGACATAACGCCAACGCTCAAACTCATTTTGGGCTTAAATATAAATTTTTTGTCCTTCAAGGTGCTAAAGCAAAAAATTGAGCGTTAGAATCAAAATTGCACACGTTAAAAAATGTTGGCCATTTTGTTTCTGAGCTTTGTGCAAAAAATTAGGCAAATCGGTGTTTTTAATCAAAAATTCTTCTTGTGTTCGATGTGTGGCCAACTCGATTTCCGTATTTTTTTGAATGACATAACGCCAACGCTCAATGCCAATTTAATTGCTATTTCCATCGTTAAGGTTATAGTGTGTGTTGCTACTTGAAGATACATAAGTTTTAACGTGCAATTCAATTACAAACAAAAAATAAATAAATTATTCAATCAATCATCAAAGGGACGCCGTCATTATCCGTTATTCGGCTTCTTCCTTTTGTCAGCGATTGCGACGCCCGCTCCTTTGCTTAAGCGGCCTGAAACCCAAAAAATTCAAATAATTAACACATCAACACAAAAAAGTGAGAGCTACCAAGTGCATCATACATAATAGTGCTGCACGAGACCCAAAATTTACCGAGACTCGAGACCAAGAAATGACACCGAGACCCAAAAAAAACGGAGAAATTTCTCGAGTCGAGACTCTCGTGCAGCACTAATACATAACAGGGATGTAACCGAACGCCAAAAAATGTCCGGAAACCGAAATCCTGTCACATCCTTGGCATATACCAAATTTCCAATAATGGCCATGGCTGGGAGAAAACGAATTAATTCCCGAGAGGCAAAATCGATAACCGAAATGCAAAAAGCGCAGAAAAGCGAACATAAACTCACTCTGCTGCTCTAATTCCTGTTTTTTTAAGCGGAGCAGTGCCGGAATGTGTTCTTCGATGGCGAACATCATTTTGTCACGATGCGCAGAGTCCGCGCCGTCCACCATTTTAACCACGACGTCGTTGGCGAACTGTTTCTTCATCATTTGCAACAAAGGCGTCTTTCCAGTGCCGTCGCTGAACAGAAAACAGCACAAATTCAGTTTTTCGGATTCCCGGAAAAAACTCACTCCGCACAAACTTGATCGATCAACGCATTTTTCTGCTCCGTCGTCCCAAAAATCAAACACTTTTCGATTATGCTGCAAATGCTTTTGTAATGCGTCTTCAGAATGTCCCCCTGCAGACTGCGCACAATGCGCTCCCGGTCTTCGGGACGTCCATGTTCAATCACGTGTTGGATCACGAAGCTGCCATATTTATCCATGATCAAAGTTGGCACAATGTCACGAAGTTGTTCCAGCACGTAACGCTTTTGCTGCTCCGTGCAGTGTTCAAGCATACGTTGAATCACCCGATAGCCGCATTCATGAAGGGACAGCGAGGCAACCTGTTGGGATGCTTTCAAGACTTATAAAATTAAGAAATGTTATAAAATAGTTTTTTTAAACAAACAAACAAAATCTGATAAAAATGTACCGAATCCGACGGACTGGACAGTATGGCATCAACGACAAATTGAAGCCGTTGTGGTTCGACGAGTTCAAATATCTGCAAAGAACCTTTAAGTTTCAATGAAGCTAAGCCCAAACCCGGGAGCCCCGGTTAAGACTCAAACGATGCATTATATATTGTTATATATTGGTGTTATTCACCGTGTTCATGACGTGCATTCCATACTGATCTTTGATGCATCTAATCACACACGAACGGGGCGTCAGTTCTTCGATTATCTTAAAACAAATTTACTAAATAATTTATTTTAAATTAAATGATTAACCCCTCAAAAATATAATAATTAAATAAAATTTTGCCTCAATTTGTGACGCTTTGTCCACCGATTTCAACGCCGTTTGGATCACGTAAGAGCCGTGCATTTGCAGGGCCAATTCCAACACGTGGCCACGCAATGCGTCCACAAGTTGAGCCTTCTGATCCTCCGTGCCGTACTCGAAAAATTTCTGAAACTTTTTTTTTCTTTAATTAGGTAATTTTCCTTTTGTTCTTTCCACAAGTGTTCAAAATTAGAGTAGAGCGACGAATCACATTCCTCCAGATTCTGGGTGAACCCTTTTTTTTGGTTCTTTTCGGTTATGAGGCAACAAATAAAAGTTTTTTTTCCCAAAGTTGGTAAATAGCTGTTTCTAGGGGGTATCGGGGTAGTTGAACCCAAATCTGTCTGTCTTCCATTTCGACGAATTCACCGAACTTAAACAATTTTTCGAAAAATTTTTTTTCGCAAATTTTATTTTTGATTTGCATTGGGTAGAATAAAGAATATCAGCTTACAAATTAGTGGCATAAATTTGACGATGTTTTGCAAATTTCATCGAATTCAGTGACATTTCGACGAGTAAAATGGAAAAATGCGAAAAAAAAAATTTCTGAAAATGTTTTTAATTAAAGTCCGGGGTTTAAATAGGTTGAAATGGGGGTCGGATTCGGATGTTTTGTTTGTTGCCTCATAACCGAAAAGAACCCGTTTTTTTACTGAAAATTAATTGTAAAATCTTTTTTTAAATGTTCGAATTCGGGTCCGGGGTTCGAAACCGGTCAGAAAGGAGGTCAGATTCGGATACTACGACTAATGAATATTCGGGAGGACCTCAATCACGTAATGGCCAAATTCGTCAGCCATCAACTGTCGAACATTTTGAAGCGTCTGCGGCCCTCTGTTTGAAAAATAAAACTTTAAGTCCCAAATTTAGTTATTTTATTTGGAAATTTGCTTCAACCTTTTACGGGACCGGGACACTAAATTAGTCTCGGTCAAAAAAAACCGGGACTAAATTTCAGTCCCAGAAAAGACGTTTCAGTACTGATCCCGGTCCCGCTTAACCCTACATTTAAAGGCAAAAAAGCTGCAACTCACCCCACACAAACGTTGTCGAACAGCGCCTTTTTCTGATCTGCCGTCCCGCAAACAAAACATTTCCTCATGACGAGGCTGCCGAACTTGTCCTGTGCATATTTCATAATGTCCCCCTGCAGACTGCGCACAATGCGCTCCCGGTCTTCGGGCAGTCCATGTTCAATCAGATGTTCAATCACGAAGGTGCCATACTTATCCGTGACCAAAGTGGGCACATTCGCTTGCAAACTGCGCACAATACGCGCCCGGTCTTCGGGCAGTCCATGTTCAATCACATGTTGGATCACGTAGCAGCCATACTGATCCGTGACCAAATTGAGCACTTTCTCGTGCAGACTGCGCACAATGCGCTCCCGGTCTTCAGGCCGTTCATGGTCAAGTACATGTTGGATCACGAAGTTGCCATACTTATCCATGACCAAAGTTGGCACATTCTCAAGCAGTTGTTCCAACACGGGTCGCTTTTGCTGCTCCGTGCAGTGTTCAAGCACATATCTGATCACCCAATTTCCGTATTCATGGAGGGACAGGGTAGTCACTTGCGCCGATATCTCATTGATTATCTAAATAATAAAATCTCGAAAAGTCTCGGGTTTTGAAATTTGATCAGACGCCTCGGGTTTTGAAATTTGATCAGACTCTAACGCCTCGGTTTTTGAAATTTGATCAGACGCCTCGGTTTTTGAAATTTGATCAGACGCCTCGGTTTTTGAAATTTGATCAGACGCCTCGGTTTTTGAAATTTGATCAGACTCTAACGCCTCGGTTTTTGAAATTTGATCAGACTCTAACGCCTCGGTTTTTGAAATTTGATCAGACGCCTCGGTTTTTGAAATTTGATCAGACTCTAACGCCTCGGTTTTTGAAATTTGATCAGACTCTAACGCCTCGGTTTTTGAAATTTGATCAGACTCTAACGCCTCGGTTTTTGAAATTTGATCAGACTCTAACGCTAAATGATTTGCCTCAATCTGTGACGCTTTGTCCACCGATTCCAAGGTCTTTCGGATCACGTGATTACCGTACACTTGCTGGGACAATGTCACCATGTGGCCGCGCAATGCGTCCATAAATTGAGCCTTCTCCGTCGGATTGGCACGCTCCAACTTTTGCTGGATGAACCTGGCGAAATGTTAATTGCAAATCGATATTCAATCAATAATAGCTTATCCATTTTACTGAATTTTTGTTAAGTCCGACGCCGAGTAACTTTTCATAAACCAAATCCGACAAATGCTCAAGTTTTTATTGAGAAAAAGCATTTTTTCAGGCCATGACTATTTAGTGTTTTGTTCAATTAGCTTAGGCTTAATGACATCTTCAAATCATCGAAATCGAACGCTTTCGAATGGTATTGAATTTGTCTAATTCGATGGAAGTTAAAGAAAGCTAACATGCCATGGAAGGCGCCAGGCCGGGCTGTTCAAATCGTTCAGCCCAACAATTCTCACCTTGAACCGAGCGGGTCCAGCGCAAACGCCACGGCGTCTTGGCCCAAATCGGTGAGTTGAAGGTTGGCTGCACGTTTGTTACGGTACGCGTCCAACAGCTCGGAACGGTTGCTGGGGCGGTCTGAAATTGCAAAATTGTGGATTAATTTTTTTGGGGGACTCAAATGTCCAAATTTACTGGACGAAGACGACGAGGACGCCATGCAAGCGCCGCATGAAAGAACGGCTGCCGGGCACACATTTTTGTTGCAATGATGCAAAAACGCCACACGAACAGCTTGAATTTGTTGAACCTAAACAAAAAAAAAACAATGTTTTTTGGCATTAAAATATTTGCATCCGAATGAAATTTTACGAAAGGTTAAGCCTAAAGTGCTTTTTTCTAAAAGGAAAGATTCAAATAAATTGCAATTCCGATTAATCCATCGCTTTTTAAAAAATGCGAACCCCTCCAACTCCTCGAGCATTTTCATGTGCATTTTCCTAATGGTGTGCAAAAAAAAAGCGAAAAATTTGGCAATAGTTCAAATGGTGAACGATTTTTTGAAAAAAAAAGTAAAAATTTCCCGGTCAATAAAAAGATTAGAATCTGAATTTCCCCGAGCCCGGTTTTGCGAATGTCGAACCTCCGAATTCGAACATTTTTTGAATTTCAAATACAACCTTTTTTTGGGTTGGCCAATTTTTATATTTTATTGCACATTTCTACTAAATTGTTTTTTTTTTGCATTATTTACAAAACGTTTTCGCGTGCATTCTTTTGAAAATTTTAAGCTTTTTGGTTTATGAACATAAATTATTTTTCGTTTGTGAAAGTCGAAAGAGTTCGGAATTCGGAATTCCCAGGGTTCGTGTTACCGTTTAACTATTTGTAAAAGGCATTTTAATGATAAAATTAAAACAAAAAATTTTTGGAAAAAGACTAAAAGTGGGGATACAAACCTAATTAATACTTTTTTTGGTAATACTGAAGATGGTGCCCCCCATTTTTGAAAAAATTATTTGTTTATTTAAAGTCGACAAAAAAGTGTTTTCTAGGGCATTTAATGGGCGTAGAATCCAAATCCGACCTCCGATTCGACCTATTTCGAACCCCGAACCCGAATTCGAACATTTTGTCGAAAAATCAAACGTCTCAAAATCATTCAAATGAATAATTCGACCATTATTTGCCTTTTCGATGTTTGTTTGTGCTTTTTGAATGATTTTGAGGCCAAATTTGATTTGTTGAAAATTTGATTTTCGAAAAAATGTTCGAATTCGGATCCGGGGTTCGAAATTGGTCAAAATGGAGGTCAGATTCGGATTCTACACCTCCGAATACCACTAGGAACGCCTATTTAGCGATTTTGAACAAAAAAATTATTTTATTTCTTCAAAAATGGGGAGCACCATCTTCAGTATTACCCTTTTTTTTGTTGTTACTTTGGTAATAGTTAGGAGTGCCCCCGAAAATTTCCAAGTCACACCGGACCTAAATTTAAAAAATTTTTGGAAAATTCAAAATTTTTCAAAAATCAAATTTGGCCTTAAATCATTCAAAAAGCACAAAATTACATCGAAAAGGCAAGTAATGGTAGAAATTCATTCTTTTTGGATGAAAAATTTATCGAAAAACGAAATAAATGTTGAAATGTTTTTACGCTTTTTCATAATGTCTCCCGCGGAATCCAACCCAAATAATAACAAAAACAAAAAGATTTTGCAAACCTTGCAAATGATGTGCTGGCCGTTCAGAAAATTGCGAATGAATCGATTGATCATTTTGAGCGATTGCGTTAATTTCTAAATGCTAAAAAAAGCGCAAATTGAAAACATTTTGAATAAATGAAACAAAAAGGGGGCAACTTAAACATTGTACATTCACTATAACGGGAGCGCGGAATGGACTAAAAAAACGTCAAAAATGGACTAAAAACTAGAGACCGACCTGGACCTTGGTACAGGCCCGGCTTTTTTTCCTGGATTTTTGTTCAGGGTCCGGTTTCCAGGCATAAAAAACCGTACCTAACTAGTAATGATGGTGTTTCTGAGGCAACAAACAGCAGAAATTTTGGTGGATTTTACCCGCAAATTTTAAATTTTGTTTTAGTGATAGATCGCCAAATTTCTAAATATTTGAAAATTTATTTTGGATTTTGATAGCAAATCTCTTAACAAAAAACAACAATTAGTAAAAAAAAATTCCAAAAAATTTTTGAAAAATCCCTCGCAAAAAAATTATGTAAAATTGCTAAAATGCCTCCAATTCTTAAAAAGTCAAAATTACCGCATTTATGGATAAAATGTTTTGCAAATCGAATTTTCAAAATGTCGGTCTCTACTAAAAAACCCCCCAAAATATGGACCAAAACCCCCAAAAAGCGCCAAAATATGGACCAAAAAACAGGGTCGCATTTTTCCTCAAAATTATTAAAAAGGATCGAATAACAACGAAAAAGCAAGTAACGATCTAATACATGCTTTTTGAACAATTTGAGACCAAATTTAAAATCCGAATCTAATTTTCATCCGACCAATTTCGACCCGTACCCGAATTCGAAACTTTTTATCGACTTTAAAAACTGTTTTTTTTTTTGAAAAATGGGGGGGGGCCCAGTGTCTGTCGACTTCGTGATTTTATTGGTCGTTAGTTTGAAAAATAGTGTAAATTTTGACGTTTCGCCTAATTTTGCCTGCTGCTGGTGTTGACCCATACAGTGCAAATGTTTCCATTTATTGTCTCTTCATTTTTAATTACAATGTTTAAGTTGCCCAATTTGTTTCATTTTAGTAAAAATGTTTTCAATTTGCGCTTTTTTTAGCATTTAGAAATTAACGCAATCGCTCAAAATGATCAATCGATTCATTCGCAATTTTCTGAACGGCCAGCACATCATTTGCAAGGTTTGCAAAATCTTTTTGTTTTTGTTATTATTTGGGTTGGATTCCGCGGGAGACATTATGAAAAAGCGTAAAAACATTTTCACATTTTGTTTTCGAGAAATTGTCGCGAAAAACGACTTCAAAAGCTTTTTTTTTAGCATTTTCTTAACAAATTGTCATCAAAAATCGCTTCCGCTCCGAAGCCCGCTCACGGCCAAAACTTTACGAATCTCCTCCACGTCTTAGGCTAAGCCTAAGCCTAAACTAGACCTAAGGCAACCTTAGGCTTAGGCTTAGGCTAGCTTAGTTTTAGGCGAAAAAATAAACCCCTAAAAATCGACTTCCCCCCTCCCGAAATCGGATTGAAATGATTTTTGAAATTCAAAATGTTTTAAGGTTCAACAAATTCAAGCTGTTCGTGTGGCGTTTTTGCATCAATGCGCCAAAAATGTGTGCCCGGCAGCCGTTCTTTCATGCGGCGCTTGCATGGCGTCCTCGTCGTCTTCGTCCAGTAAATTTGGACATTTGAGTCCCCCAAAAAAATTAATTCAAGAATTTTTTCCAAATTTTATATTTGAAGCCGGTTGAAGTTTTTTCAGAGTTTTTGCAATTTCAGACCGCCCCAGCAACCGTTCCAAGCTGTTGGACGCGTACCGTAACAAACGTGCAGCCAACCTTCAACTCACCGATTTGGGCAAAGACGCCGTGGAGTTCGCGCAGGACCCGCTCGGTTCAAGGTGAGAATTGCTGGGGTGAACGATTTGAACAGCTCGGGCTGACGCCATTCCATGGGTTGTAACTTTCTTCAACTTAGACAAGTGCATTTCGCATAAACAAAAAAACTTTTTCAGCAAATTCCTCACTCTCCAAGATAACTATTAATTCAAAAACTCTCTTAAGCTTTATTATCAAATCGTACCATTTTAGATAAACAAAGAAAGCTTATTGTTGATTTAATTAGAATTTGCATTAACATTTTGCCAGGTTCATCGAGCAAAAGTTGGAGCGTGCCAATCCGACGGAAAAGGCTCAATTTGTGGACGCATTGCGTGGCCACGTGTTGGAATTGGCCCAGCAAGTGTACGGCTCTCACGTGATCGAAAAGGCGTTGGAATCGGTGGACAAAGCGTCACAAATTGAGGCAAAATCATTTAATTTAAATTGTCCCGTTTACCTCGGGACTCAAATGCTTGACTATATGAAATGTTATTTAGATAATCAATGAGATAACGGCGCAAGTGATTCCCTTGTCTTTCCATAAATACGGTAGTCGTGTGATCGAACGTATGCTTGAACATTGCACGGAGCAGCAAAAGCGTCCCGTGCTGGAACAATTACATGGCAATGTGTCCACTTTGGTGACGGATAAGTATGGCAGCTTTGTGATCAGACATGTGATTGAGCATGGACTGCCCGAGGATCGGGAACCCATTGTGCGCAGTCTGCAAGAGGATGTGCTCAATTTGGCCACGGATCAATATGGCACCTTCGTGATCCAACACGTGATTGAACATGGACTGCCCGAAGACCGGGAGCGAATTGTGCACAGTCTGCAGGGGGACATTATGAAATATGCACAGGACAAATTCGGCAGCCTCGTCATTAGGAAGTGTTTGACTTGCGGGACGACGGATCAGAAAAAGGCGCTGTTCGACAACGTCTGTGTGGGGTGAGTTGCTTTTTGGATTACCGTAAACACTCTTGTAATCCCGCCCCTTCTAATAATCCCACACCCTTTAATAATCCCGCCCCCTCGGAGGAGGTTGAAAAATAATCTACGGTAAATGTGTAAGGGCCATCAGTTTTTGGGGACATAATTGTTGACGGTTCGCGGTCTTTCAGACGTTACAAAAAACCCTTTTTTTCGATAATCATTTTTGAAAATTGTGTAAAATTGAAGAGAATTTAAATTAAATAATATAAATTTTATTTTTCTCAGAGGGCCGAAGACGCTTCAAAATGCTCGACAGTTGATGGCTGACGAATTTGGCACTCATGTTATTCGGGTCCTCTGAATATTTATTAATGTTTGGCACGGATTCGATAAATTGAGCGTTAATTTACCGAAATTTCGTACCGTTAATAGGTCCAGTTTTAAGGAGGCGTGTGCCAACTCGTTCCCATTTTCGGAATTTTTTTTGTTATAACTTCATTCAAATCTAACCAAATCAAACAGACTTGATATCATTCGAAAGCTTATTAGTAGAAGCTATCAACGAGAAAAGTTAAAGGTTAGTTTTGAAAGAAGCTATAAAGAAAAAACTTCCGAAAAGGGTAACGATTTGATATTTAAGGGTGTATGTTAACCGGAATTCCAGTCCTCTAATCCCGACTAAGAACAAAAGGGGAATTACCTAATTAAAATGAAAAAATTCAGAAATTTTTCGAATGCGGCACGGACGATCAGAAGGCTCAACTTGTGGACGCATTGCGTGGCCACGTGTTGGAATTGGCCCTGCAAATGCACGGCTCTTACGTGATCCAAACGGCGTTGAAATCGGTGGACAAAGCGTCACAAATTGAGGCAAAATTTTATTTAATTATTATATTTTTGAGAGGTTAATCATTTAATTTAAAATAAATTAATTAGTAAATTTGTTTTAAGATAATCGAAGAACTGACGCCCCGTTCGTGTGTGATCAGATGCATCAAAGATCAGTATGGAGCCTACGTCATGAACATGGTGATTAAATATACAACAATTTTATTAAAATGTGTTGTTTGAGTCTTAACCGGGGCTCCCGGGTTTGGGCTTAGCTTCATTGAAATTGTTAAAGGTTCTTTGCAGATATTTGAACTCGTCGAACCAGAACGGCTTCAATTTGTCGTTGATGCCATACTGTCCAGTCCGTCGGATTCGGTACATTTTTATCAGATTTTGTTTGTTTGTTTAAAAAAACTATTTTATAACATTTCTTAATTTTATAAGTCTTGAAAGCATCCCAACAGGTTGCCTCGCTGTCCCTTCATGAATGCGGCTATCGGGTGATTCAACGTATGCTTGAACACTGCACGGAGCAGCAAAAGCGTCCCGTGCTGGAACAACTGCGTGACATTGTACCCAGTTTGGTCACGGATCAGTATGGCAACTACGTGATCCAACATGTGATTGAGCATGGACGTCCCGAAGACCGGGAGCGCATTGTGCGCAGTCTGCAGGGGGACATTCTGAAGACGCATTACAAAAGCATTTGCAGCATAATCGAAAAGTGTTTGATTTTTGGGACGACGGAGCAGAAAAATGCGCTGATCGACCAAGTTTGTGCGGAGTGAGTTTTTTTCCGGGAATCCGAAAAACTGAATTTGTGCTGTTTTCTGTTCAGCGACGGCACTGGAAAGCCGCCTTTGTTGCAAATGATGAAGCAACAATTCGCCAACGACGTCGTGCTGAAAATGGTGGACGGCGCGGACTCGGCGCATCGTGACAAAATGATGTTCGCCATCGAAGAACACATTCCGGCACTGCTAAAGAGACAACAGTGAGTTTTGTGTTAGCTTTTCTGCGCTTTTTGAATTTAATCATCGATTTTTATAATACGCCGAACTTGCCGATATTTTCGGGTGGGCACTTTTTGTCAAAAAGATACGATGAGGCTCAAAAATTACGATATTTTTACGATGTGGCACGACTTTTCGTCAACGACTTTAGTCAATATGAAAGAATTTAAAAAAATTTTCAATTAAATTAAGCCAACATCAATTTTTCAAAGGAAAATTTCTCGGCACCGCCTCACCCCCCCCCCCCCCACCTTTTTGCCTTTTTAGTAAAATCGCACAATAACAAAAATTTCGCGAAGAAAGTATTAAAACAATTTCTTATCTATTTTAGATGATTTTTCGATTGGGGGGGGGGGGGGTCGGCGGTGCCGATAGGCGTCGCCGAGAAATTTTTTGAATCTTTGACTCAATCTATTAAGAGATTTGCAAACAAAAATTTAAAATATACGGTAATTTAGGGATGAGAAAGCAAAGAATAAAAAAAATTGTCAATGACGTGGAGGGGGATTGAACCTCAACGAATTTTTGGTGAAGGGAACACAGACCAATCAGCCAACAATAACAATTGTCTTACATATGAAAAATCTGGTAAAGTGTCTCGAAAATACAAAATTTCTTTGACACAATTTATTTTCTCTCTCGATTTTCGTAAGAAAACCGAAAGAAAAACCTCGAAATTATCGAAATCGAAAGGTTTCGACCCACCCCTGGCGTTCGCTATAGTTCACCCAAATACGCTCCTAAAAATCGACTTTTTTGGTCCCCCCCCCCACGAAAAAAATTCCTGGCTCCGCCTCCGCCCTTGTTTTGAATGATTTTAAGGCTTTTGTTGCATGGTTTAAATTGTTTGCAAAAATCATAAAGGCTAAATAAAATGGGGCCAGTAAAGTTTACTATTACCGAAAATTTGTTGGTGGCTAAAATTTAATTGAAATTTGACGTCAGGGAACCTATTATGATAGGATCGATACACAGACAGCCCTGGGCTGGTAGCCCTTTTTGTGTTGATCGGTTTATTTGAATGTTTTTGGGTTTCAGATTGCTTGCCAAAAGGGCGGGCGGCGCAGTCGTCGACAAAAGGAAGAAGCCGAATAACGGATAAATGACGTCACTTTGATGATCGATTGAATTATTTATTTATTTATTTTTTGTTTGTAATTAAATTGCAGCGTGAAAAGTTTCAGAAAAATGTGTATTTCGTACTCCATCAATTTAAATTTAAATTCATGTTTCTGAGTGGATGGGTGGGTGGTGTTGTGAGTGACATTGCTTTATCATTCAATAAAATCTTCCCGTAACAAAAACCCATTTTTTGCTATTTGAAAAATTTACGAGATTTTCAAAATTTTTTTGATTATCAATTTCTACAGTGAATTTTATTTTTTTATTTATTTATCACATCGAAGGAAATGCAAGCAAATCACTAACATGATGGAATCAGGGATGCGATGGCCAAAACCCAAAAACGTGGAAAATTTTTTAAGCCTTTAATTTAATGGAGAATTGCTCGAACAACCATTAACTATCATATTTATTAACACTTTTCACAATTTTGAGCAAATTTGGCTGACAAATGAGAAATGAAGTAATTATAAGCCTGGGGACAAGTCAAAGCTGTTGAACTTGATAGAAAAAGGCATTCAAAAGATACGTTCCCATAAAAAGTTGATTTTTAGGGGTGTGAGTTTTACCCTTTATATTGCAAATTGTTAAGGAATGAATTTTCAAAAATGCAACTTTTTTTGTGAATTTTGCTTCGTTTGGGGGGGGGGGGTCGGCGGTGCCGATAGGCGCCGCAGAGACAATTTTGAATTTTTTAATTAATTTGTCAAGAGATTTGCAACCAAAATTTAAAAATGCGGCAATTTTTTTGAAGCTTTTTAGAATGGGAGGGGTTCCGGCGGTGCCGACAGGCGCCGCCGGGAAAAATTTTTTGAGTTTTTTGATGTAATTTGCAGGCCTGTGCACGGTTACCAATTTTCGTAACCGTAACCGCCCGTCCTCAAAATCTCATAACCGTTAACCGCCCGTCCTCAAAATCTCATAACCGTTAACCGCCCGCGGTTATCCGCGGTTAACCGCCTTATTTAAAAATCAATAAAGTTTTCCAGATTTCGAAAAATCAATTTTTCAAAACTAATTTTTTCCGATCGTGATGTGGCGTCTTTCTTAAATTAAATCAAAATTGATGTGTATTGAACTTAACAAGTGATTTTTATCGGATTTTGTCAATGAATAAAATTTTTTAATCTCTTTCTAACACCTTCATGATTAACTAACAAAGCGCGACCGAGCAGAGTGATTTTTTTCTGTTTTTTTTGCGCATTAGTTTCCTAAAGTATTTTAAGAAAAGGAGTGGAGGTTCGGCGGTGCCGATAGGCGCCGCCGAGGAAAAAAATCAAATATCTAACGCCTTATGCTGAGAAAAATCGTCCGAATTTTAGGTAATTAGTTCTAAAATGCACTAATTATTTATGTAAATACTTAGAATTTTACTTTTTATATCTAAAATTTTTGGAAAAAGTTGAAAGAATACTAAAAAGAAGGGATATTAAAATATAAATAAAAAATAAAATAATTACAGAGGAAGGGGCTAGAACCTAGACCAAATAAAATCAGTCAAGAGTTTCACCATTGAAACCGTGCACAGGCCTGGTAATTTGTTAAGAAAATTGGTCCAATTTGGCGAAATGTTTATAAATTTTAAAAATATATCCAATAAATTGAGAGAAAGTCTATTTGAGGCAAAACCGTGGAAAAAAGCCCCAAAACGTGGAAAACGTGCCAGCTTTAAAAAACGTGGAAAAAACCCCAAAACATGGAAATTTCCACGTTTCCGTGGTAAAATCGCAACCCTGAATGAAATCAATAAAATCATTCAGAATGTATTGAATGTCTTTAGGTTGGACAGCACATTAGTTTTGAACAGCTGGGGGAAGAGATTGAGACAATGTCAGAGGGGAGGTAATTCCAGGAATTGGTGCAGCGGTGAAAGAATAAATTGGAAATGAATGGGGTTTTTCTTTTTTTGCGGATTTGGAGAGAATGACGACGACTAGGGCGTGTGTTGAAAGGAATTATATCTTTTGGGCTGAAATGAGTGTGACTGTGACATATTTTGTGCATCATACAGAGATCAAAAAGTTGCGACGAGATGCCAAAGATTCCAATTTAAATAATTTCAAACGTTGGTCATAGGAACATTTGGGGAGTTTACATTTGGTGAGGGCGGTAGGGGTCGTTTGAGTCTGGTCGGTTGAGTCTGGGCCAGTTGAGTCTGGCCGCTTGAGTCTGGCCGCTTGAGTCTGGCCGGTTGAGTCTGGGCCAGTTGAGTCTGGCCGCTTGAGTCTGGCCGGTTGAGTCTGGTGGCTCGGTTGAGTCTGGTGGCTCGGTTGAGTCTGGTTATAAGGAAAAGGTTCAATATTTTAAAAATTAAATTTTCTAAACCGGTTTAAATAACCGTTTATAAAGGCTTAAATTATTCTTTTTTGAGACTTAGAAAACATATAGTAAGCGATTTAAAGTAATTTTTGCAGATTTTCAAAGCTAACTTAACCGGTTCAAAAAGCGGTTTAAGTGCTTTGCTACAACATTCTTGATCAAAATTCGGTTTCAGCACCAAAACAAACCCAGAGAAGTGTTTTTTTAGAAGTTTGATAAAATTTTATATGAATTCGGCTCTTCCGACTTTTGCCCGATTTTGGCTTACCGGACCATTTGTCGTCGTGTCATATGTATTGACACTTAAGCTTACGGGCTTAAACCTAAGCTAGCTTAGGCTTAAGCCTAGGCTTAAAGCTATTCTATGTATAACCTGAAAAACAAAATTTTTTAGGCGCCTATTTCGAGATTTTTCAAGCCTAAAAATAAGCCTTTATAATATTTAAACGGTTTTTGAAACCGGTTCAGAAAATTTAATTTCCAAAATATTGCAACTTTTTATCGTTTATAGCATCAATCTTTGATGCGAAAAGACACTCACAATTTGTATGGTTTAATTTGAAATGTTGGGGGATAGCCGCATTCTTTAAAACCACTAAGATTGCTCCAAAGTTTGAAAAATTGATTTTTCAAAGCAAAATTTTTCCAATCGTTTTGTATCGTCTGATCAAAATTTAAATCGAAATTGATTTATGTTGGAGTACGCGTTTGAAAGTTTTCACGCTGCAATTCAATTAGGAGCAAAAATAAATAAATAATTATTCAATCGATCATCAAAGGGACGCCATTATCCATTATTCGGCTTCTTCCTTTTGTCGACGACTGCGCCGCCCGCCCTTTTGGCAAGCAATCTGAAACCCAAAAACATTAAAATAAACCGATCAACACAAAAAGGGCTACCAGCCCAGGGGCTGTCTATGTATCGATCCTATCGTAATTTGGAGCCATATCGTATCTTTTTTTGAAAAATTGCCCACCCAAAAAATATCATATGGCCATGGTGGTGGAACATGAATTAATTCCCGAGAGGCAAAATCGAGAACAACGAATGGAAAAAGCGCATAAAAGCCAACACACAAAACTCACTGTTGTCTCTTTAGCAGTGCCGGAATGTGTTCTTCGATGGCGAACATCATTTTGTCACGATGCGCAGAGTCCGCGCCGTCCACCATTCTGACCACGACGTCGTTGGCGAACTGTTTATGCATCATTTGCAACAAAGGCGTCTTCCCAGTGCCGTCGCTGAACAGAAAAAGCAAAACATTTAGTTTTTGGGGTTCCCGGAAAAAACTCACTCCGCACAAAGTTGGTCGATCAGCGCATTTTTCTGCTCCGTCGTCCCAAAAATCAAACACTTTTCGATTATGCTGCAAATGCTTTTGTAATGCGTCTTCAGAATGTCCCCCTGCAGACTGCGCACAATGCGCTCCCGGTCTTCGGGACGTCCATGCTCAATCACATGTTGGATCACGAAGCTTCCATACTGATCTTTGATGCATCTGATCACACACGAACGGGGCGTCAGTTCTTCGATTATCTTAAAACAAATTTATTAAATTATCCCCTTAAAAATTAATAATTAAATAAAATTTTGCCTCAATTTGTGACGCTTTGTCCACCGATTTCAACGCCGTTTGGATCACAGGACCGCCGTATATTTGCAGGGCCAATTCCAACACGTGGCCACGCAATGCGTCCACAAGTTGAGCCTTCTGATCGTCCGTGCCGCATTCGAAAAATTTCTGAATTTTTTCATTTTAATTAGGTAATTCCCCTTTTGTTCTTAGTCGGGATTAGAGGACTGGAATTCCGGTTAACATACACCCTTAAATATCAAATCGTTACCCTTTTCGGAAGTTTTTTCTTTATAGCTTCTTTCAAAACTAACCTTTAACTTTTCTCGTTGATAGCTTCTACTAATAAGCTTTCGAATGATATCAAGTCTGTTTGATTTGGTTAGATTTGAAAGAAGTTATAACAAAAAAACTTCCGAAAAGGGGAACGAGTTGGCACCCGCCTTCTTAAAATTGGACCTATTAACGGTACGAAATTTCGGTAAATTAACGCTCAATTTATCGAATCCGTGCCAAACATTAATAAATATTCAGAGGACCCGAATAACATGAGTGCCAAATTCGTCAGCCATCAACTGTCGAGCATTTTGAAGTGTCTTCGGCCCTCTGAGAAAAATAAAATTTATATTATTTAATTTAAATTCTCTTCAATTTTACACAATTTTCAAAAATGATTATCGAAAAAAAGGGTTTTTTGTAACGTCTGAAAGACCGCGAACCGTTCAACAATTATGTCCCCAAAAACTGATGGCCCTTACACATTTACCGTAGATTATTTTTCAACCTCCTCCGAGGGGGCGGGATTATTAGAGGGTGTGGGATTATTAGAAGGGGCGGGATTACAAGAGTGTTTACGGTAATCCAAAAAGCAACTCACCCCACACAGACGTTGTCGAACAGCGCCTTTTTCTGATCCGTCGTCCCGCAAGTCAAACACTTCCTAATGACGAGGCTGCCGAATAAGCTTTCTTTGTTTATGCTAAAATTGTACGATTTGATAATAAAGCTTAAGAGAGCTTTTGAATTAATAGTTTTCTTGGAGAGTGAGGAATTTGCTGAAAAAGTTTTTTTGTTTATGCGAAATGCACTTGCCAATCGGTGGACAAAGCGTCACAAATTGAGGCAAAATTTTATTTAATTATTATATTTTTGAGGGGTTAATCATTTAATTTAAAATAAATTAATTAGTAAATTTGTTTTAAGATAATCGAAGAACTGACGCCCCGTTCGTGTGTGATCAGATGCATCAAAGATCAGTATGGAGCCTACGTCATGAACATGGTGATTAAATATACAACAATTTTATTAAAATGTGTTGTTTGATTAACCGGGGCTCCCGGGTTTGGGCCATTTGAAACTGTTAAAGGTTCTTTGCAGATATTCGAACTCATCGAACCACAACGGCTTCAATTTGTCGTTGATGCCATACTGTCCAGTCCGTCGGATTCGGTACATTTTTATCAGATTTTGTTTGTTTGCTTAAAACCAGGGCTCCCAGATGAAAATTTTCAAAAGCCCAAAATTTAATAGAAGCTTTGCATTCCACCAGTGCAATTCGCCAAAAAAAAACCTCAAAACAACCAAAAAACATCAAAAAGCATTATTTTTAAATTTTAGCAGCATTGATTTTCCAAAAAACATCAAAATGATGCTAAAGCATCAAATCTGGGAGCCCTGCTTAAAACTATTTTATAACATTTCTTAATTTTATAAGTCTCGAAAGCATCCTTCGCCCCTTCGCATCCCAACAGGTTGCCTCGCTGTCCCTTCATGAATGCGGCTATCGGGTGATTCAACGTATGCTTGAACACTGCACGGAGCAGCAAAAGCGTCCCGTGTTGGAACAACTGCTTGACAATGTGCCCACTTTGGTCACTGATCAGTATGGAAGCTTCGTGATCGAACGTGTGATTGAACATGGACTGCCCGAAGACCGGGAGCGCATTGTGCGCACTCTGCAGGGGGACATTCTGAAGACGCATTACAAAAGCATTTGCAGCATAATCGAAAAGTGTTTGATTTTTGGGACGACGGAGCAGAAAAATGCGCTGATCGACCAAGTTTGTGCGGAGTGAGTTTTTTTCCGGGAATCCGAAAAACTGAATTTGTGCTGTTTTCTGTTCAGCGACGGCACTGGAAAGCCGCCTTTGTTGCAAATGATGAAGCAACAATTCGCCAACGACGTCGTGCTGAAAATGGTGGACGGCGCGGACTCGGCGCATCGTGACAAAATGATGTTCGCCATCGAAGAACACATTCCGGCACTGCTAAAGAGACAACAGTGAGTTTTGTGTTAGCTTTTCTGCGCTTTTTGAATTTAATCATCGATTTTTATAATACGCCGAACTTGCCGATATTTTCGGGTGGGCACTTTTTGTCAAAAAGATACGATGAGGCTCAAAAATTACGATATTTTTACGATGTGGCACGACTTTTCGTCAACGACTTTAGTCAATATGAAAGAATTTAAAAAAATTTTCAATTAAATTAAGCCAACATCAATTTTTCAAAGGAAAATTTCTCGGCACCGCCTCACCCCCCCCCCCCACCTTTTTGCCTTTTTAGTAAAATCGCACAATAACAAAAATTTCGCGAAGAAAGTATTAAAACAATTTCTTATCTATTTTAGATGATTTTTCGATTGGGGGGGGGGGGTCGGCGGTGCCGATAGGCGTCGCCGAGAAATTTTTTGAATCTTTGACTCAATCTATTAAGAGATTTGCAAACAAAAATTTAAAATATACGGTAATTTAGGGATGAGAAAGCAAAGAATAAAAAAAATTGTCAATGACGTGGAGGGGGATTGAACCTCAACGAATTTTTGGTGACGGGAACACAGACCAATCAGCCAACAATAACAGTTGTCTTACATATGAAAAATCTGGTAAAGTGTCTCGAAAATACAAAATTTCTTTGACACAATTTATTTTCTCTCTCGATTTTCGTAAGAAAACCGAAAGAAAAACCTCGAAATTATCGAAATCGAAAGGTTTCGACCCACCCCTGGCGTTCGCTATAGTTCACCCAAATACGCTCCTAAAAATCGACTTTTTTGGTCCCCCCCCCCACGAAAAAAATTCCTGGCTCCGCCTCCGCCCTTGTTTTGAATGATTTTAAGGCTTTTGTTGCATGGTTTAAATTGTTTGCAAAAATCATAAAGGCTAAATAAAATGGGGCCAGTAAAGTTTACTATTACCGAAAATTTGTTGGTGGCTAAAATTTAATTGAAATTTGACGTCAGGGAACCTATTATGATAGGATCGATACACAGACAGCCCTGGGCTGGTAGCCCTTTTTGTGTTGATCGGTTTATTTGAATGTTTTTGGGTTTCAGATTGCTTGCCAAAAGGGCGGGCGGCGCAGTCGTCGACAAAAGGAAGAAGCCGAATAATGGATAATGGCGTCCCTTTGATGATCGATTCAATTATTTATTTTTTTTTTTTTGTTTGTAATTAAATTGCAGCGTGAAAAGTTTCAGAAAAATGTGTATTTCGTACTCCATCAATTTAAATTTAAATTCATGTTTCTGAGTGGATGGGTGGGTGGTGTTGTGAGTGACATTGCTTTATCATTCAATAAAATCTTCCCGTAACAAAAACCCATTTTTTGCTATTTGAAAAATTTACGAGATTTTCAAAATTTTTTTGCTTATCAATTTCTACAGTGAATTTTATTTTTTTATTTATTTATCACATCAAAGGAAATGCAAGCAAATCACTAACATGATGGAATCAGGGATGCGATGGCCAAAACCCAAAAACGTGGAAAATTTTTTAAGCCTTTAATTTAATGGAGAATTGCTCGAACAACCATTAACTATCATATTTATTAACACATTTCACAATTTTGAGCAAATTTGGCTGAGAAATGAAGAAATTATAAGCCTGGGGACAAGTCAAATCGGAGTTGACCCGCGGTTATCCGCGGTTAACCGCCTTATTTAAAAATCAATAAAGTTTTCCAGATTTCGAAAAATCAATTTTTCAAAACTAATTTTTTCCGATCGTGATGTGGCGTCTTTCTTAAATTAAATCAAAATTGATGTGTATTGAACTTAACAAGTGATTTTTATCAGATTTTGTCAATGAATAAAATTTTTTAATCTCTTTCTAACACCTTCATGATTAAAATCTAACAAAGCGCGACCGAGCAGAGTAGAGCCCGGCGGGAACGGGATTCCCGCGGGAAAAGTACGGGAATCCCGGTCCCGTTCCCGTCTTTTTCGCCGGGCGGGATTTTTTACGGGAACGGGAAAAAGACGGGATTCCCGTTCGGGATTCCCGTCCCGTTCTTTTTGAAAACCCCGTTCCCGTTCCCGGAAATTTTATTTCAGTATTTTTCCCGTTCCCGTTTATTTTTCTTGGCGAAATGTTTTCAAAAATTTAACAATTTTGTACCAATTTTCATCACAAAAATGCTTAAATTTCAAAATTTTTTAACGGCGGCGCCTATCGGCACCGCCGAACCCACCCAAAATGTGCCATATTCTGTTGGTTTCTGATTTTCTGAATCAATTAAGATTTCAAAAGCTTAAAAAAACTACCGTATTTTTAAGATTTTGGTAGCAAATCTCTTATCAAATTGAGCAAAAAATGCAAAATTTTCTCGGCGGCGCCTATCGGCACCGCCGACCCTCCCCCCCCCCCTCCACCTCGAGAAAAGAAATTCTCAAAAATTTGAATTTTGAAAAATTCGCAAATCGGAAAAAATTCGAAAATTTTGAGCAATTTTCTTAACAAAAATGTTTTAAAAATTTTCCGACGGCGCCTATCGGCGTTGTCGGACCCTTCAATTGTATATCAGAAATTTATCTCAAAGTGCCCGCCAAAAAAAATTTCGAAAAATTCTTAGTTTAAAAATTTTCAAAATTTTTCCCGTTCCCGCGGGATTCCCGTTAAAAATTGAACGGGATTTCTACGGGAACGGGAAAAAGACGGGATTCCCGTTCGGGATTCCCGTCCCGTTCTTTTTGAAAACCCCGTTCCCGTTCCCGGAAATTTTTTTTTACCGGGCTCTAGAGCAGAGTGATTTTTTTCTGTTTTTTTGCGCATTAGTTTCCTAAAGTATTTTAAGAAAAGGAGTGGAGGTTCGGCGGTGCCGATAGGCGCCGCCGAGGAAAAAAATCAAATATCTAACGCCTTATGCTGAGAAAAATCGTCCGAATTTTAGGTAATTAGTTCTAAAATGCACTAATTATTTATGTAAATACTTAGAATTTTACTTTTTATATCTAAAATTTTTGGAAAAAGTTGAAAGAAGCCCCAAAACGTGGAAAACGTGCCAGCTTTAAAAAACGTGGAAAAAACCCCAAAACATGGAAATTTCCACGTTTCCGTGGTAAAATCGCAACCCTGAATGGAATCAATAAAATCATTCAGAATGTATTGAATGTCTTTAGGTTGGACGGCACATCAGTTTTGAACAGCTGGGGGAAGAGATTGAGACAATGTCAGAGGGGAGGTAATTCCAGGAGTTGGTGCAGCGGTGAAAGTATAAATTGGAAATGAATGGGGTTTTTCTTTTTTTGCGGATTTGGAGAGAATGACGACGACTAGGGCGTGTGTTGAAAGGAATTATATCTTTTGGGTTGAAATGAGTGTGACTGTGACATATTTTGTGCATCATACAGAGATCAAAAAGTTGCGACGAGATGCCAAAGATTCCAATTTAAATAATTTCAAACGTTGGTCATAGGAACATTTGGGGAGTTTACATTTGGTGAGGGCGGTAGGGGTCGTTTGAGTCTGGCCGGTTGAGTCTGGCCAGTTGAGTCTGGCCGCTTGAGTCTGGCCGGTTGAGTCTGGTGGCTCGGTTGAGTCTGGTTATAAGGAAAAAAGTTTCACTATTTTAAAAATTAAATTTTCTAAACCGGTTTTTAAAGTAATTTTTGCAGATTTTCAAAGCTAACTTAACCGGTTCAAAAAGCGGTTTAAGTGCTTTGCTACAACATTCTTGATCAAAATTCGGTTTCAGCACCAAAACAAACCCAGAGAAGTGTTTTTTTAGAAGTTTGATAAAATTTTATATGAATTCGGCTCTTCCGACTTTTGCCCGATTTTGGCTTACCGGACCATTTGTCGTCGTGTCATATGTATTGACACTTAAGCTTACGGGCTTAAACCTAAGCTAGCTTAGGCTTAAGCCTAGGCTTAAAGCTATTCTATGTATAACCTGAAAAACAAAATTTTTTAGGCGCCTATTTCGAGATTTTTCAAGCCTAAAAATAAGCCTTTATAATATTTAAACGGTTTTTGAAATGGTTCAGAAAATTTAATTTCCAAAATATTGCAACTTTTTTTCCTTCTTGGCTATCGATGTAATTGCGGAAAAGCCTACCGGAATTGAATTAGCTTGACAATCGTTTATCCCATCAATCTTTGATGCGAAAAGACACTCACAATTTGTATGGTTTAATTTGAAATGTTGGGGGATAGCCGCATTCTTTAAAACCACTAAGATTGCTCCAAAGTTTGAAAAATTGATTTTTCAAAGCAAAATTTTTCCAATCGTTTGTATCGTCTGATCAAAAATTTAAATCGAAATTGATTTATGTTGGAGTACGCGTTTGAAAGTTTTCACGCTGCAATTCAATTAGGAGCAAAAATAAATAAATAATTATTCAATCGATCATCAAAGGGACGCCATTATCCATTATTCGGCTTCTTCCTTTTGTCGACGACTGCGCCGCCCGCCCTTTTGGCAAGCAATCTGAAACCCAAAAACATTAAAATAACCGATCAACACAAAAAGGGCTACCAGCCCAGGGGCTGTCTATGTATCGATCCTATCGTAATTTGGAGCCATATCGTATCTTTTTTTGAAAAATTGCCCACCCAAAAAAATATGGCCATGGTGGTGGAACATGAATTAATTCCCGAGAGGCAAAATCGAGAATAACGAATGGAAAAAGCGCATAAAAGCCAACACACAAAACTCACTGTTGTCTCTTTAGCAGTGCCGGAATGTGTTCTTCGATGGCGAACATCATTTTGTCACGATGCGCAGAGTCCGCGCCGTCCACCATTCTGACCACGACGTCGTTGGCGAACTGTTGCTTCATCATTTGCAACAAAGGCGTCTTCCCAGTGCCGTCGCTGAACAGAAAAAGCAAAACATTTAGTTTTTGGGGTTCCCGGAAAAAACTCACTCCGCACAAAGTTGGTCGATCAGCGCATTTTTCTGCTCCGTCGTCCCAAAAATCAAACACTTTTCGATTATGCTGCAAATGCTTTTGTAATGCGTCTTCAGAATGTCCCCCTGCAGAGTGCGCACAATGCGCTCCCGGTCTTCGGGCAGTCCATGTTCAATCACACGTTCGATCACGAAGCTTCCATACTGATCAGTGACCAAAGTGGGCACATTGTCAAGCAGTTGTTCCAACACGGGACGCTTTTGCTGCTCCGTGCAGTGTTCAAGCATACGTTGAATCACCCGATAGCCGCATTCATGAAGGGACAGCGAGGCAACCTGTTGGGATGCGAAGGGGCGAAGGATGCTTTCGAGACTTATAAAATTAAGAAATGTTATAAAATAGTTTTTTTAAACAAACAAACAAAATCTGATAAAAATGTACCGAATCCGACGGACTGGACAGTATGGCATCAACGACAAATTGAAGCCGTTCTGGTTCGACGAGTTCAAATATCTGCAGAATCTTTAACAGTTACCAATAAAGCTAACTCCAGACCCGGGAGCACCGGTTAAGACTCAAACAACACATTTATATAATTGTTGTATATTGTTGAGATTCACCGTGTCCATGACGTGGCTTCCATACTGATCTTTGATGCATCTGATCACACACGAACGAGGCGTCAGTTCTTCGATTATCTTAAAACAAATTTATTAAATTATCCCCTTAAAAATTAATAATTAAATAAAATTTTGCCTCAATTTGTGACGCTTTGTCCACCGATTTCAACGCCGTTTGGATCACAGGACCGCCGTATATTTGCAGGGCCAATTCCAACACGTGGCCACGCAATGCGTCCACAAGTTGAGCCTTCTGATCGTCCGTGCCGCATTCGAAAAATTTCTGAATTTTTTCATTTTAATTAGGTAATTCCCCTTTTGTTCTTAGTCGGGATTAGAGGACTGGAATTCCGGTTAACATACACCCTTAAATATCAAATCGTTACCCTTTTCGGAAGTTTTTTCTTTACAGCTTCTTTCAAAACTAACCAAATCAAAAGTTTAACTTTTCTCGTTGATAGCTTCTACTAATAAGCTTTCGAATGAAATAAGTCTGTTAGATTTGAAAGAAGTTATAACAAAAAAACTTCCGAAAAGGGGAACGAGTTGGCACCCGCCTCCTTAAAACTGGACCTATTAACGGTACGAAATTTCGGTAAATTAACGCTCAATTTATCGAATCCGTGCCAAACATTAATAAATATTCAGAGGACCCGAATAACATGAGTGCCAAATTCGTCAGCCATCAACTGTCGAGCATTTTGAAGTGTCTTCGGCCCTCTGAGAAAAATAAAATTTATATTATTTAATTTAAATTCTCTTCAATTTTACACAATTTTCAAAAATGATTATCGAAAAAAAGGGTTTTTTGTAACGTCTGAAAGACCGCGAACCGTTCAACAATTATGTCCCCAAAAACTGATGGCCCTTACACATTTACCGTAGATTATTTTTCAACCTCCTCCGAGGGGGCGGGATTATTAAAGGGTGTGGGATTATTAGAAGGGGCGGGATTACAAGAGTGTTTACGGTAATCCAAAAAGCAACTGACCCCACACAAACGTTGTCGAACAGCGCCTTTTTCTGATCCGCCGTCCCGCAGACAAAACACTTCAAGATGACGAGGCAGCCGAATTTGTCCTGTGAATATTTCATAATGTCCCCCTGCAGACTGCGCACAATGCGCTCCCGGTCTTCGGGCAGTCCATGTTCAATCACATGTTCGATCACGAAGGTGCCATACTTATCAGTGACCAAAGTGGGCACATTCTCTTGCAAACTGCGCACAATACGCGCCCGGTCTTCGGGCAGTCCATGTTCGATCAGATGTTGGATCACGTGGTTGCCATATTGATCTGTGGTTGAGCCTTTTCCGTCGGATTGGCACGCTCCAACTTTTGCTCGATGAACCTGGCGAAATGTTAACGGCAAATTCTAATTAAATCAACAATAAGCTTTCTTTGTTTATGCTAAAATTGTACGATTTGATAATAAAGCTTAAGAGAGCTTTTGAATTAATAGTTTTCTTGGAGAGTGAGGAATTTGCTGAAAAAGTTTTTTTGTTTATGCGAAATGCACTTGTCTAAGTTGAAGAAAGTTACAACCCATGAATGGCGTCAGCCCGAGCTGTTCAAATCGTTCACCCCAGCAATTCTCACCTTGAACCGAGCGGGTCCTGCGCGAACGCCACGGCGTCTTTGCCCAAATCGGTGAGTTGAAGGTTGGCTGCACGTTTGTTACGGTACGCGTCCAACAGCTTGGAACGGTTGCTGGGGCGGTCTGAAATTGCAAAAAACTCCAGAAATAAAATTTGGAATATTTTCTGAGAATTAATTTTTTTGGGGGCTCAAAATGTCCAAAATTTACTCGACGAAGACGACGAGGACGCCATGCAAGCGCCGCATGAAAGAACGGCTGCCGGGCACACATTTTTGTTGCAATGATGCAAAAACACCACCCGAACAGTTTGAATTTGTTGAACCTAACAAAATTTTGGCATTAAAATATTTGCATCCGAATGAAATTTTACGAAAGGTTAAGCCTAAAAGTGCTTTTTTCTAAAAGGAAGGATTCAAATAAATTGCAATTCCGATTAATCCATCGCTTTTTAAAAAATGCGAACCCCTCCAACTCCTCGAGCATTTTCATGTGCGTTTTTCCTAATGGTGTGCAAAAAAAAAGCGAAAAATTTGGCAATAGTTCAAATGGTGAACGATTTTTTGAAAAAAAAACTAAAAATTTCCCGGCCAATAAAAAGATTAGAATCTGAATTTCCCCGAGCCCGGTTTTGCGAATGTCGAACCTCCGAATTCGAACATTTTTTGAATTTCAAATACAACCTTTTTTTGGGTTGGCCAATTTTTATATTTTATTGCACATTTCTACTAAATTGTTTTTTTAGCATTATTTACAAAACGTTTTCGCGTGCATTCTTTTGAAAATTTTAAGCTTTTTGGTTTATGAACATAAATTATTTTTCGTTTGTGAAAGTCTAAAGAGTTCGGAATTCGGAATTCCCAGGATTCGTGTTACCGTTTAACTATTTGTAAAAGGCATTTTAATGATAAAATTAAAACAAAAAATTTTTGGAAAAAGACTAAAAGTGGGGATACAAACCTAATTAATACTTTTTTTGGTAATACTGAAGATGGTGCCCCCTGTTTATTTAAAGTCGACAAAAAAGTGTTTTCTAGGGCATTTAATGGGCGTAGAATCCAAATCCGACCTCCGATTCGACCTATTTCGAACCCCGAACCCGAATTCGAAACGTCTCAAAATCATTCAAATGAATAATTCGACCATTATTTGCCTTTTCGATGTTTTTTTGTGCTTTTTGAATGATTTTGTTGAAATTTGATTTTCGAGAAAATGTTCGAATTCGGATCCGGGGTTCGAAATTGGTCAAAATGGAGGTCAGATTCGGATTCTACACCTCCGAATACCACTAGGAACGCCTATTTAGCGATTTTGAACACAAAAAATATTTTATTTCTTCAAAAATGGGGGGCACCATCTTCAGTATTACCCTTTTTTTTTGTTGTTACTTTGGTAATAGTTAGGAGTGCCCACGAAAATTTCCAAGTCACACCGGACCTAAATTAAAAAAATTTTTGGAAAATTCAAAATTTTTCAAAAATCAAATTTGGCCTTAAAATCATTCAAAAAGCACAAAATTACATCGAAAAGGCAAGTAATGGTAGAAATTCATTCTTTTTGGATGAAAAATTTATCGAAAAACGAAATAAATGTTGAAATGTTTTTACGCTTTTTCATAATGTCTCCCGCGGAATCCAACCCCAAAAATAACAAAAAACAATAGCAAACCTTGCAAATGATGTGCTGGCCGTTCAGAAAATTGCGAATGAATCGATTGATCATTTTAAGCGATTGCGTTAATTTCTAAATGCTAAAAAAAGCGCAAATTGAAAACATTTTGAATAAATGAAACAAAAAGGGGGCAACTTAAACATTGTACATTCACTATAACGGGAGCGCGGAATGGACTAAAATAACGTCAAAAATGGACTAAAAACTAGAGACCGACCTGGACCTTGGTACAGGCCCGGCTTTTTTTTCCTGGATTTTTGTTCAGGGTCCGGTTTCCAGGCATAAAAAACCGTACCCTAACTAGTAATGATGGTGTTTCTGAGGCAACAAACAGCAGAAATTTTGGTGGATTTTACCCGCAAATTTTAAATTTTGTTTTAGTGATAGATCGCCAAATTTCTAATTTATTTTGGATTTTGATTAGAGCCCGGTAAAAAAAAATTTCCGGGAACGGGAACGGGGTTTTCAAAAAGAACGGGACGGGAATCCCGAACGGGAATCCCGTCTTTTTCCCGTTCCCGTAGAAATCCCGTTCAATTTTTAACGGGAATCCCGCGGGAACGGGAAAATTTTGAAAATTTTTAAACTAAGAATTTTTCGAAATTTTTTTTGGCGGGCACTTTGAGATAAATTTCTGATATACAATTGGAGGGTCCGACAACGCCGATAGGCGCCGTCGGAAAATTTTTAAAACATTTTTGTTAAGAAAATTGCTCAAAATTTTCGAATTTTTTCCGATTTGCGAATTTTTCAAAATTCAAATTTTTGAGAATTTCTTTTCTCGAGGTGGAGGGGGGGGGGGGGAGGGTCGGCGGTGCCGATAGGCGCCGCCGAGAAAATTTTGCATTTTTTGCTCAATTTGATAAGAGATTTGCTACCAAAATCTTAAAAATACGGTAGTTTTTTTAAGCTTTTGAAATCTTAATTGATTCAGAAAATCAGAAACCAACAGAATATGGCACATTTTGGGTGGGTTCGGCGGTGCCGATAGGCGCCGCCGTTAAAAAATTTTGAAATTTAAGCATTTTTGTGATGAAAATTGGTACAAAATTGTTAAATTTTTGAAAACATTTCGCCAAGAAAAATAAACGGGAACGGGAAAAATACTGAAATAAAATTTCCGGGAACGGGAACGGGGTTTTCAAAAAGAACGGGACGGGAATCCCGAACGGGAATCCCGTCTTTTTCCCGTTCCCGTAAAAAATCCCGCCCGGCGAAAAAGACGGGAACGGGACCGGGATTCCCGTACTTTTCCCGCGGGAATCCCGTTCCCGCCGGGCTCTAATTTTGATAGCAAAAAATAAGATTAGCTAAAACCCATTTTCGAAAAATTGTTCGAATTCGGGTCCGTGCTTCGGAATTGATCCTAATGGATGCCGGATTTGGAATCTACGACCCCGAAAACCCCTAAAAACACCTTTTTAACGACGTTGAACAAAAAAAAATTTCTAAAAAAATACATGTTGAAATCATAGATTAGATAAGTCTTATATAAATCTGATGTCATATTCGCGCTCAGCGCCCTCGATAACCCCCGAGAGCTTCTCAGAATTCTGCCAAACCCTCTTAAACCCCTTTTTTTGTGGGACCAATGTTCTGCAGTATTACCAAATGTTTTGCAAATCGAATTTTCAAAATGTCGGTCTCTACTAAAAAACCCCCCAAAATATGGACCAAAACCCCCAAAAAGCGCCAAAATATGGACCAAAAAACAGGGTCGCATTTTTCCTCAAAATTATTAAAAAGGATCGAATAACAAAGTAACGATCTAATACATGCTTTTTGAACAATTTGAGACCAAATTTAAAATCCGAATCTAATTTTCATCCGACCAATTTCGACCCGTACCCGAATTCCACAACTTTTTATCGACTTTAAAAACTGTTTTTTTTTTTTGAAAAATGGGGGGGGGGCAGTGTCTGTCTACGTCGTGATTTTATTGGTCGTTAGTTTGAAAAATAGTGTAAATTTTGACGTTTCGCCTAATTTTGACTGCTGCTGGTGTTGACCCATAGTGCAAATGTTTCATTCATTGTCTCTTCGTTTTTAATTACTTTGTTTAAGTTGCCCAATTTGTTTCATTTTAGTAAAATGTTTTCAATTTGTGTTTTTTTAGCATTTAGAAATTAACGCATTCGCTTAAAATGATCAATCGATTCATTCGCAATTTTCTGAACGGCCAGCACATCATTTGCAAGGTTTGCAAATTTTTTTTTTTTTGTTATTATTGGGGTTGGATTCCGCGGGAGACATTATGAAAAAGCGTAAAAACATTTTCACATTTTGTTTTAGAGAAATTGTCGCGAAAAACGACTTCCAAAAGCTTTTTTTTGTTTTAAATTTTAATTTTTGGACTTTTTTCTTAAACAAATTGTCATCAAAAATCGCTTCCGCTCCGAAGCCCCTAAGCGTCCCGTGTTGGAACAACTGCACGCCAATGTTCTCAATTTGGTCACGGATCAGTATGGCAGCTTCGTGATTGAACATGTGATTGAACATGGACTGCCCGAAGACTGGGAGCGCATTGTGCGATGTCTGCACGAGAATGTGCCCACTTTAGTCACTGATCAGTATGGCAGCTACGTGATTGAACATGTGATTGAACATGGACGTCTCGAAGACCGCGAGCGCATTGTGCGATGTCTGCACGAGAATGTGGGTCACGGATCAGATGGTTAGGGGCGATGTTTTTTACGCCTCTTTACATCGTTTTTTGGAAAAACTACGCAAAATTCGTCGAAAACTTCTTTCCCTTAAAAGGTCACCTCCCTGTCCGTCCATAAATACGGTAGTCGGGTGATCCGAAGTGTGCTTGAACACTGCACGGAGCAGCAAAAGCGATCCGTGCTGGAACAACTGCGTGACATTGTGCCCACTTTAGTCACGGATAAGTATGGCAACTACGTGATCCAACATGTGATTGTGCATGGACTGCCCGAAGACTGGGAGCGCATTGTGCGATGTCTGCACGAGAATGTGCCCACTTTAGTCACTGATCAGTATGGCAGCTACGTGATTGAACATGTGATTGAACATGGACGTCTCGAAGACCGGGAGCGCATTGTGCGCACTCTGCAGGGGGACATTCTGAAGACGCATTACAAAAGCATTTGCAGCATAATCGAAAAGTGTTTGACTTTTGGGACGACGGAGCAGAAAAATGCGCTGATCGACCAACTTTGTGCGGAGTGAGTTTTTTCCGGGAACCCCAAAAACTAAATGTTTTGCTTTTTCTGTTCAGCGACGGCACTGGGAAGACGCCTTTGTTGCAAATGATGAAGCAACAGTTCGCCAACGACGTCGTGGTCAGAATGGTGGACGGCGCGGACTCTGCGCATCGTGACAAAATGATGTTCGCCATCGAAGAACACATTCCGGCACTGCTAAAGAGACAACAGTGAGTTTTGTGTTGGCTCAAATATGAGGTTTTAAAGGGTGCTGATCCTGAATCTGACAATATTTTTAAGATCCGACCACTAAGACTTAGAAAAGCTATGATTTTTGATTTTTTTTTTCATCATTAATCACCCAAAACTGCTTTTATAGAGTTTGTTAGGCTTAGGCCTAAGCCATGCTCGCTTGGTCTTCGTTAGGCTTCGGCTTAGGCCTAATGAACCCCAAGCGAGGGTGGCTTAGGCCTAAGCCTAACGAACTTTTTGGTCAGCGCTCCCTTTGTTGACCTTTTTTGAAAATAAAAATCAAAAATCATATCTTTGATGGTGTCGGATCTTAAAAATATTGTCAGATTCGTGATCAGCACCCTTTAAACCCTTATATATGATGTTTTCAACGCCCTTTTATTGACCTTTTTAAAATTTTGAGGTGTAGGCCCAAAACCAAAAAGTACCTAACTTTTAATAAATTGCTCCAAAGTAAAAAAGGGGCCTAAATCCATTTAAATTTAACTCGAGGCTGGCTTAATAGAAAAATGTGAAGTTTTAGGGCAGGCTCAAATAGAGACTTTCTGATCATATTTATTTTTTTTCATAATTTTTTACCTCATTATTTCTGGTAGCAATTGCATTTTTGTGTGTTGATCTGTTGACGATTTGAATATTTTTTTGAGTTTCAGATCGCTTAAGGAAAAGGACGGGCGGCGCAGTCGCCGACAAAAGGAAGAAGCCGAATAACGGATAATGACGTCCCTTTTATGATCAATTGGATTATTTATTTATTTATTTTTTGCTCTTAATTAAATTGCAGCGTTAAAAGTTTCAGAAAAATATGTACTTCGTACTCCATCAATTTAAATTTAAATTCTTACAATTCTCCGATTTGCTCAAAAAATTTGTTTTTTGTTATTGAATTTCATTTTTAAAATTTATGCTAATTAGTATTTTTCTAATGTCGAATTACTTCGATAATTTCGAGGTTTTTCTTTCGTTTTGATTTCGATCTCTTAAATTGATTTTTCTTAAGGCAAAAATGCCCTCCTGAAAATTGACTTTTTCTAAACCATTAATCTTTTTTTGTTGATAAAATTGCTTATTAATATTTGGTGTGCAACTGCGAATCGTAAAATTGATTTATTATTAAATTTGAATAAAAAAATTTGTGTTGAATTTTACATTAAAAATGGAAATTTTTAGCCTATTTGAGGGACTAGAGGGTTTTAGCTTGCTAATTGTACTTTTTTTTAAGAACATGTACTGTTTTCAGTTCGTTGTACTTTTTTTGTACTGATTTATTATTTCAAAAATATATTCCTCTTTGTGCTGCTCCAACTTCAATTGCATCGTAAAAATTTCAGTTTTTTTGTTTGTTGAGAATTCTGTTTTACTTTTAATTTCCTCCACAATTAGCCGATTTCTCTGTTTGGCGTGGCCGTTTTGCCGCCATCAGTCACAACCAAATTGACAAGCTAACCGAAGCCATAAAATAGGGTTGTCACCCCGTCCCCGACCCCGCAAATTTAGGCCATTGAACCCCATCCCCGACCCGGGGTCGGGGTTAGCATACACCCCTAAAGATGGCATCATTGAGTGACAAAATCCATTTTTTCCGAGGGGATGACTGTGGTGGACGCGTACTTTTTGTCAAAAAATTTATTTCTTTTTTATAAAAAAAGTGATAAGGAATCGATGGTTAGGCGGTTTTTCTCTCGGAAAGTATAATGTTCGTGTGGGTTCGAATCCGCTTGAGAGCGATACATTATTCACTTTTATTCCTTTAGTCTCGTCGCTCTTTCATTAAGGAAACATTTTTTAATAATTTTCAAATATTTTAATTAAAATGCGCGCAAAAATAAGATTTTTTGAAAAATTCGCCCCACCTTCTGAATTTGCTGCAATTTTCTTAACAAAGATTGCCAATTTTGGTTGCAAATCGCTCAACAAATTGAGTAAAAAATTCAAAATTTTTCTCGGCGGCGCCTATCGGCACCGCCGACCCACCCACCTTCCTGAGAAGTGAAGCAGAAATCTCAAAATCTTCCTGAACCAATTTTAGCCAAAATGTTAAAAAATTCTAAAAAATTTCCCGCCGGCGCTGAATGGACTTAGTTTAGTAAATTTTCAAATATTTTTTAATTAAAATGCGTGCAAAAGATGAATTTTTGAATATTTTCTTAACCAAGATTGCCGATTTTTGTAATAATTTTGCTTTACCCCGGACCTCTCCCACTCCTAAAAAGCTTTGAAAAAATTACCGCGTTTTTAAATTTTGGTTGCAAATCCCATAACACATTAGCCGAAAATTCAAAATTTTCTTGGCGGCGCCTATCGGCGGCACCACCGACCCCCCCCCCCCCCCCCCACTCAAAAGTGAAAACCGGAATTCCCGGACACTGTTTGGGATCCGGTTACATCATTGATGCCCCTTCCCTTCTCTTCTATAAGAACAAAGTTAACAAATTATCGGCTCTAATGTCACAATAAATTTTGGAAATTATTCAAATTCAAACAAAAATTTGACCTCTAAAATTTTGAAGAAAAATTTTAAAAAACCCCGCAACCCCAACCCCGACCCCGACCGATTTGGGTAACCCCGACCCAGACAGTCCAGCCCCCGAAAAACCCCGACCCCGCAATTCTCAACCCCGCGTGCGGGGTGAGACAACCCTACCATAAAATCGTTTTTTTCTTTTTCGAAAAATTGACATCACAGCGCCTCGGGCGTTAACGTTAGGGAAAAATTCAGGGGTGCTCACGGTTACCAATTTTCATAACCGTAACCGCCCGTCCTCAAACACTCGTAACCGTTAACCGCCCGTCCTCAAAATCTCATAACCGTTAACCGCCCGCGGTTAACCGCATTATTGAAAAATCAATAAAGTTTTCCAAATTTCGAAAAATTGATTTTTCGAAACTAATTTTTCCGATCGTGATGTGGCGCGTCTTTCTAAAATTAAATCAAAATTGATGTGTATTGAACTTAACAAGTGATTTTTATCAGATTTTGTCAATGAATAAAATTTTTAAATTTCTTCTAACACTTTCATGATTAAAATCTAACAAAGCGCGACCGATCAGAGTAATTTTTTTCTGTTTTTTGCGCATTAGTTTCCTAAAATATTTTTAAGAAAGGAGGTGAGGGTTCGGGGTGCCGATAGGCGCCGCCGAGAGAAAAAAAATCGAATATTTAACGCCTTATGCTGAGAAAAATCGTCCGAATTTTAGGTAATTGAGTTCTAAAATGCACTAATTATTTATGTAAATACTTAGAATTTTACTTTTTATAGCTAAAATTTTTGCAAAAAATTGAAAGAATACTAAAAGGGAGGGATATTAAAATATAAATAAAAAATAAAGTGATTACAGCGGAAGGGGCTTGAACCTAGACCAAAAATGTCAATCCAAGAGTTTCACCACTGAGCCACTGGATAAATATAAGGGTTTGGTGAAATGTGGAAAAGAAATTATAAAGGCAAATTGTCTCAATCCTTAGCAATCAAAAAAACAACGGATGCGACGGTTAACCGCGGTTTTAGTGGTCATAACCTTAACCGCCCGTAACCGCGACCTTTTAAAATTCCATAACCGTTAACCGCGGTTATCCGCGGGTAACCGCGGTTAGCCGCGGTTACGGGTAACCGTGAGCACGCCTGGAAAAATTCTAAAGTTTAGAGACCTGCTGAATGTGTAAACCATCTCAAAATGTTGAATTCGTTTTTGAAGACAAAAGCCCACGTCATTATTATTATAACGTATAACAAATATAAAATCAAGAAAAAATCGCCATAAAATCGTCTGCCCCCCCACAAAAATATTAAAAAAGGGTAAATATCGTTCATACGGTCCAGAATCAAAATTAGAGTTGGCCGGGACCGGGATTTTTGGGGAAAACCGGGACCGGGATTTCAGAAAATTTAAAACCGGGAATTTAATAGGGGATAAAACCGGGAATTCCCGGTTTTTTTCCCGGTCCCGGTGAGACCCGGGACTGAGGTACTCGTTTGTACTTTTTTTCAGTACCTTAGTCCCGGAACCGGGAAAAATGGCCAACTCTAATCAAAATCGAGCGAAATATATATCAATCGATTTTGAGTAATTTTGCCCAGTTTTTAAGCGGTGGACAACTGAGTCCCCAGGACGCTTCAGTCCCGGGTTTGTAACTCTTCAGGGAATGGTTGCGCAACAAAAATTTTTTCGGATTTTTACATTGCAGACCGAGAGGAGTCGATTGATATATATTTTGTTCGATTTTGAATCTGGACCGTATGAACGATATTTTCCAAAAATTGTATTTTGATCGCCCAGCAATAATCTCCGATCAGTGAGTGATTTTTGATTTTCTGATCAAATCGGTTGATCACCAGGCGGCCGCCAGTGAGCCCTTTTTTCGATGCGGCGGCGGCGGCTGCCCGGTGGACATCCGGTTTGCTGCGCTGGCAGCCGTTGGCGTCGAGCGGGGGGAACTGCTGCTGGACGGCCTTTGGACGGCAATGGCAAAGCTCAGAGGCGACCTATCACAATTTTAATTTAAGCATTTAAAAGTTGGCAATAATTTTTGAATTTTAAATGTTTCAATTTCCTTAACAAATTCAATAATATTTTTGGATACTTGTGCGCGTTATGTGTCAACAAAATAAACAATTTTTTGTTTCAAAGTTGATAAAAGATGTTTTAGAGGTTTTCGGGATCGTTGTGTCCGAAGCTGACTTCCCCGGACGTGAATTCGAACAATTTTTCTAATTATTTTGATTGTATTTTTTCATTAAATTTTATTTTCAATTTGCATTGTGCAGACTAAAGAAAATCAGTTTGGTGGCATGAATTCAGCAATCGAAGAATCATCGACATTTCAACGATTTCTAATGGCAAAAATGCAAAAAAAAAAAAAAAATTCCCGTGAAATTGTTCGAATGCGGAATCCGGGGGTTCGGAATCGGTCGAAATAGAGGACATCTCCAGATTTTACGGCCCCGAAAAAAATCACAAAAAAATTACCATTTTTTAAACAAATAATTCAAAACAAAAAAAACAAAAATTGGCACCTCTGCTGAGCGCTGATTGCCAGTGAGGAGGCCCTTTTGGGTCTGATCAGCGCTTCCATTCCGACTTCTTGGCGATGTGTTGTTGTTATTCTTCCATTCAAATTTGGCAGTCCATTGCGCAACGGCGTAGAATTGGCATTTTGTTGGGACAACACGACGTTGTTCAACGCACTGGAGCAAAAAACAAAAATTAAATTACTAAAAATGCCCGGCTTTTATTAACACTTTTCATAAAAACAAAAATATTTTATGATGCAAAAATTGGCAAAATCGGCGTTTTTTTGCAATTTTATTTAGCCATACATAATTTTAAAGTTTTTCCATTTTCATGAAAATAAAAAAATGTTTATTTTCCGAACGCCTTTTTTCAATATTTACAAAAATTCCACTTCATGTTTTTAAGTCTGTATTTATTAAACAACATAAAAATTTGCTAATAATTGGCGACATTATTTGAAAACAGATCGCCAGAAAAATGTAAATTAAAATTCCGGATTTTTCGCCAAAAAGTCCGTCCGGGAAAAATGGCGTCCGTACGTTTTGCCAACTGTACATTTTGCCAACCCAGCAAAAATATATTACGGTTTGCCAACCCAGCAAAAACTTAAATTTCAATCGATTTTGAGCCCAGGACCCGAATTCAAAGGTTTTTCGATTTCAAAATTTTTCGGCATCTTTTGGCCTAAAAACATTCAAACACATGCTCTAAACAATCCAAAAAACGCTAAGTTGGCATAACGTAGTGTTACCGGCAAAAACCGGTTACATTTTATTGAATTTTAAAAGCGCACGCTTTGCCGAGTTCCGCGTATTCTCCGCCGCCGGCGCTGCCGCGCGCCCGGTGGCCATGCGCGACAATTGGGAAGCCGTTGGCGCTAAAGTGGGGCGTGCTGGGCCGAAGTGACGCGATGCAACTGCCGCCAAATCCGCTGGCCTTGGAAAATTGCGAAATTTATTTTTCAGAAATATTTAATTAATATTTTCTTATGTATACAAAAATGAATTGGATTATAATTTTTTATGAAAAAAATAAAAAAATTAACCATTAAAAAACATTTTTGCATTTTTTCCAGAACACCTCCACAGAGTTGAGCGAAAAACCCGCGGAATCCCAAAAATTTGCCGGAGCAAACCCTCCCCCCCCCCCCCCCCCCCCCCCCCGGGGGTGTTGACCGTGCCGAGAAAATCCCAAAATGCCCGGCTTTTTGCTCCATGAATTGTCGGCAAAAATTTTGTACATAATCCCCGGAGGGGGTTTTTGCAACAAACTCCGAAGTTGCCAATTCTGATTGAAAATGATGTGGTTTTGGACAACAAATAGTGGGGGGGGGGGGGTGCCCAGCTGAAGGCGATTTTTGCTTTTAATACAATTTTTTAAAGTAAATCTTCATCCGGCCTTCCCAAAACTTCCAAAATTTGATTTATTTCGTGCCATACAAATATTAAATTATTACAGAAATATTAATTTTAACAAAAATAAAATAAAAATTACTTCGTCGTGCTGCCGCGGCGATTGGGGCGAGCAACGAAATGAATTTGCGATAAGGTGAACACATCGTTGACGAAAGCCGCGCACGTAGAGAAGGAACACCCAAAAATTGGTGGAACAATTCTGCAAAAAAAAAAAAAAATTTTTATTAAAAAAAATTGTTTTTGTTTGACTTACAATGACGAGCAAGAAGTTGGAGAAGTCCACCCACAAGGTGGCCAACGGACTGGCCATGAACACTTCATTGCCGATAAACTGCAATGGAAATGCAACAAAATTAATCATCCTTTTTCAGTAAAAAAGCAAAAAAATATATTTTTGTAAATTAAAAAAACACAAAATCCGATCAGAAAGAGGAGTTTTCATAGAATTAATAATTTTGAGTTTGAACGAATATTTCCATATTCTTTAATGCAAAACCGTCAAAATTCAGAAAAAATTTTTGTTTTTGTTAAAATTCTACAACAAAATATTCACCGTCTCAAAAACGTCCAGCACGGTGGGCAAAATGTCGGAGATCAGAAATTTGACAATGATTACGACCAGCATAACATTGGCACGATGCTCCTTTCTGAATGGGCACAACAAAAATGTTTGTTTTTTTCAATTTTATAAAAGAAAAACAATTTTTTTTTGAATTTAACAAAATTCAAATCACTTTTTGGGCCAAAAAATGTCCGGAATTCGGAGCCCAATCTGATCCGCCAATTTTTGTGCAATTTTTGGATTTTTTGCCAAAAAATGTCCGGAATGTCGGATTCCAGACTCAAAAATGTCCGGAATTCGGAACCTGATCCGCCAATTTTTGTGCAATTTTTTGGATTTTTTGCCAAAAAATGTCCGGAATGTCGGATTCCAGACTCAAAAATGTCCGGAATTCGGAACCTGATCCGCCAATTTTTGTGCAATTTTTTGGATTTTTTGCCAAAAAATGTCCGGAATGTCGGATTCCAGACTCAAAAATGTCCGGAATTCGGAACCTGATCCGCCAATTTTTGTGCAATTTTTTGGATTTTTTGCCAAAAAATGTCCGGAATGTCGGATTCCAGACTCAAAAATGTCCGGAATTCGGAACCTGACCGCCAATTTTTGTGCAATTTTTTGGATTTTTTGCCAAAAAAATGTCCGGAATGTCGGATTCCAGACTCAAAAATGTCCGGAATTCGGAACCTGACCGCCAATTTTTGTGCAATTTTTTGGATTTTTTGCCAAAAAATGTCCGGAATGTCGGATTCCAGACTCAAAAATGTCCGGAATTCGGAACCTGATCCGCCAATTTTTGTGCAATTTTTTGGATTTTTTGCCAAAAAATGTCCGGAATGTCGGATTCCAGACTCAAAAATGTCCGGAATTCGGAACCTGATCCGCCAATTTTTGTGCAATTTTTTGGATTTTTTGCCAAAAAATGTCCGGAATGTCGGATTCCAGACTCAAAAATGTCCGGAATTCGGAACCTGATCCGCCAATTTTTGTGCAATTTTTTGGATTTTTTGCCAAAAAATGTCCGGAATGTCGGATTCCAGACTCAAAAATGTCCGGAATTCGGAACCTGACCGCCAATTTTTGTGCAATTTTTTGGATTTTTTGCCAAAAAAATGTCCGGAATGTCGGATTCCAGACTCAAAAATGTCCGGAATTCGGAACCTGACCGCCAATTTTTTGGATTTTTTGCCAAAAAATGTCCGGAATGTCGGATTCCAGACTCAAAAATGTCCGGAATTCGGAACCTGACCGCCAATTTTTGTGCAATTTTTTGGATTTTTTGCCAAAAAATGTCCGGAATGTCGGATTCCAGACTCAAAAATGTCCGGAATTCGGAACCTGACCGCCAATTTTTGTGCAATTTTTTGGATTTTTTGCCAAAAAATGTCCGGAATGTCGGATTCCAGACTCAAAAATGTCCGGAATTCGGAACCTGATCCGCCAATTTTTGTGCAATTTTTTGGATTTTTTGCCAAAAAAATGTCCGGAATGTCGGATTCCAGACTCAAAAATGTCCGGAATTCGGAACCTGATCCGCCAATTTTTGTGCAATTTTTTGGATTTTTTGCCAAAAAATGTCCGGAATGTCGGATTCCAGACTCAAAAATGTCCGGAATTCGGAACCTGATCCGCCAATTTTTGTGCAATTTTTTGGATTTTTTGCCAAAAAATGTCCGGAATGTCGGATTCCAGACTCAAAAATGTCCGGAATTCGGAACCTGATCCGCCAATTTTTGTGCAATTTTTTGGATTTTTTGCCAAAAAATGTCCGGAATGTCGGATTCCAGACTCAAAAATGTCCGGAATTCGGAACCTGACCGCCAATTTTTGTGCAATTTTTTGGATTTTTTGCCAAAAAAATGTCCGGAATGTCGGATTCCAGACTCAAAAATGTCCGGAATTCGGAACCTGATCCGCCAATTTTTGTGCAATTTTTTGGATTTTTTGCCAAAAAATGTCCGGAATGTCGGATTCCAGACTCAAAAATGTCCGGAATTCGGAACCTGACCGCCAATTTTTGTGCAATTTTTTGGATTTTTTGCCAAAAAAATGTCCGGAATGTCGGATTACAATCCGTGGCCCCTCGCCCACCTCTTTAGGCTCGGCTTTCTGCCACCAGCGACCGCCGACGCGGACAGCAACACCATACGGTGGTGGTACTGTTGTTGTTGCTTTTCGCCGCCGCTCACACAATTTTCGGGCAACGATTCTCCTGACAAATTTTTTTTTGTTGTAAATTTTAGTTTATATATACTAGTACACATATTTATTTTGTTTTTTTAATTGTAAGTAAAATTATTTTGCAACGACAAAACAACTTCACACATTTCAATTGTGTTTAGTTTTACAAGATAATTAAAGTGCAAACAAAATCTATTTAACTATTTTATTTCTTAAACTATTTCATTATTGTAAAAATAACGAACAATTTTGGACCTATTTTCTTAACAAAATAGGGCTAAAATTGTCAACATTTAGTTAGACGGCGCCCTTTTGAAGAATTAAATAACCAAATTTTTAAAAATTTGGTATTTGCAAAAATATTTGGTCAAAAAATTTGACCCAACAGAAGGGGTTGGCCCCGCGCGGTCTCAATTAAAATATATATTTAATCAATTACAACAATTTCTCAATTAAAATATATTTGATCAATTCAAACAATTTGTGCCCCCCCCCACCGCCCACTCACTTTCTGTGCTAATTGTCGTCGTCCGCGTGGTGGTCGAACCGCCGCCGCCGGCGCTGTCCAACAACAAATGGTTGCAGCAATGGCTCAGCCGCTTTCGCTGCCGGCGCGCCTCGCCCAGCGTAATGGAAATGCGCAAAGTTAGCACAAAAGTGAGAACGCCTGAATAAAAATTTAAATTTTACAAAAATAAATAATACCACACCCCAAAAAACAATGCGAAAAAAACAACAAATTTTTTTGTGTAAATGTTTACCTGGCAAAATGGTGACAAAGGCACTGCCCAAAAGTATATGGTAGATGGTACGGTAGAGTTGATTCTGAAGAGTAAAATATGTGTAAGAACTGAATTACAGTATACCTACGTAATGCAAATACAGTAGTATATAAAATTAAAATTGTAAATTTAACATAATGTAATAATGATAAGAAAATGTTTAGTTTATATTTAAATTTGGCACCCCACCCTCGACATTTTGGGCCTCACCCCCGACACGCCGCCCCCGAAGAAGCCCGACCCCCCAAGGGTCGGCGAGTAACCCACAGATTTGATTGGGTTTGCTCACCTCTGGCAAGCCGGTGCGCTGCACAAACGTCTCGCACCTGGATGATACTGTAGCCATTTGTTGCGGCGGCGGTCCTTCAACAATTACGGTGGCGTTGGACAGCGGCACCGTTGTCACCACTAATACGGTAGCCGCCTGTTGTTGTTGTGCTGCCGCTACAGTAGCCGTTACAGTAGCCACCGGCGGCAGCGTGTCATAGCACTCCACCGCCGTTCGAACTTCAAAAAAGCGCGGCAAACAAAAGAACAGCGCGCCGACGGACAGGCCAACGACGAGACGCTTCACACGGCTAAAGGCATTTTTTTTTTATAATTAATTATTAATAAAATAATTAAGAGGAAACAAAATTAATTAGTATTAAACAAATATGAAAAACATTTTTTTTAATTACCAAAATAAAGGTATAGTATTAAAAAAAGTCATTAGGTAATTTATTTCTAATAATTGTCCAAAATTAGTGAAAATTGGACACCTTCGCCATTTTGAAATGAATTAATTGAAATTATAATTAAAAATAATTAAGAGGAAACAAAATTAATTTTATTAAACAAATATAAAATTTGTTTTTTAATTACCAAAAGTAAAGGTATTTTAAAAACTCATTAATTTAATTTTAAAAATTGTCCAAAATTAGTGAAAATTGGACACCTTCGCCATTTTTAAAATTAATTAATTTAAATAAAAATAATTAAGTGGAAACAAAATTAATTTTAAATATTCAAAAAAACTGATTTAGCAATTTTTAATAAAGTGTAAAAATTGGGGGCGGCACCTTCGCTTGCTGAAAATGCGATGTTTGAACGGCATGCACAACGCCAAGTAGCGGTCCAGTGTGAGCGCCAAAATCTGAAATTTCAAATTTTTGAAGTTTGCGCGCGCGCCACACAATTTTTTGGCGTTTTGTTTGACAGAAACAAAGCACAAAAAACTCACAATCCAAACAGTGCCGGTGTGCGTTGCGTTGGCCAACGTGTAGGTTGGCGGGTACAAATGCACGTAGGGGCCGGAGGACACCACGGAGCCCCAAAGCTGAAACATTTGTGCAAATTACCTAATAAATTCCCCGACATATTTTGTTCCGGGGGTTTTTGGCCCCCCGAATTTCGGGGTTTTTTAGGGAAATCCCCGACATATTTTGTTCCGGGGGTTTTTGGCCCCCCGAATTTCGGGGTTTTTTGAGGGAAAACCCCGACATATTTTGCTCGGGGGGTTTTTGGCCCCCGCATTTCGGGGTTTTTTAGTAGAAAACCCCGCCCCTGACATTCTCGCACCCAAATGGTCGGTGAACAACCCGAGATCAAATTTTAAAAAAAATAGTAAAATTCCACTCAAAAAATAGAAGGAAGGCATTAAAATTTCTTGATCAAATTCTTAGACGGAAAATTGAGATTTTGCAAATTTTCTAATTTTAATTAAATTTTTCTTTTCTTGAAATTCGGTGTATATGTAGAGAAAGAAAAACTATTTTTTGGAAACAATTTTCAACAAACTTTCTCACCAAAGTCGGCAGACCGTAGAGCAGGAAGGCATTGCACAAAAGTGCCGAGTGCCATCCAGCCAAAGAAATCAGATAATAATGAATGATTGGTGTCGTGCCGCCGCCCAGACGAAAGCGCAGAAACACGACCACACCTTTTCATTAAATTATTTGAATATTTATTTATTTGTATTTGTTAAATTGTTTTTTTTTAATTTATTTATTGTACCTAATTTTATTTAATATGAATATTTATTTATTTGTATTTGTTAAATTGTTTTTTAAAATTTATTTATTGTACCTAATTTTATTTTGTTTCTTTGTTTAATTAAATTTAATAAATTTTTTAACCGAATTTTCTATGTAGTTTATTTGATGGCAAATTAATTGTATTGTAAGTTAATTTGTATACCGAATTTTCTATTTATTTAATTTTATTGTCAAATTTAATTATACTTTTATTTATTTATTATTGAATAAAACAATTTACAAAGCGCGTTCAGCACAATGCCGGACAGCACAAACAGAAGGCTGAGCGGACCGTTGAGCAGCCAGGACAGCTGAAAAGAAGCAATGAAAAAATGCCAACAAAATTATGCCTGGGGCGATATAAAACATTCAAAATTTGAGCCCGGACATTTGTGGACCGTCGATCGATTGAGATTTCGATCAATCTCAAAAAAAATAACAATCGACGAGAATCAATCTCGACCGGTCTGGGATAGAAAAAAAATTGAGTAAAAAATTTTTTTAATATAATTAAAAATTCAAAAACAAGGCAAAAAGAAATTTTATTAGCTATTCCACGAAGGCTGGAAGATTAAACTTTAATTAATAAATGTTTAAAGAATGTTTTTTAGCAGATTTTTAAAAAGCAAATATTAATTAAAAATATTTTGGAATTATTTTTGTTGTTGTTATTTTTTAAACAAATTTTTTTGTCACCATTTCTTGGAGCTGTTCAAAGCTGGCCAATGTTAGCCAAATTTGGGAGAGATGAAAAATGGAATTAGCGGCGGCGTCGGCGGCGTTTGGGCGCTGTCCAACAGGCGAATTCCTTAAGGGCATAAAATTTGAATTTGTTTTTTTGCCCGCAAAAAAACATCGAAAAATTTGTTGTAAAATAAAAATGCCAACAAATTTTTGTTTGCTTGGTTGTTGCATATGGACCCCGTGGGCATTGAAAAGTGTCCAATCGGATTAGTAAAAATGCCAATGTTATATTTGATGTGCCCGGAGGGGCTGAATTTGGGTAATTTTATTTACAAAATGCCCTAAAGCGCTGTTTTTCAGTGGGCAGGAGTCATTATTATTTGCTTTGTCATGTTTTCCCGTATATCGGGGAACTTTTTTCCTTTTGTCATCCCCGGAGGGGATTCATAGGGGCGTCAAAAAGGGCACACACACATTTTTTGAATCTACTCACCCCCAAGGGGGTTAATTGGTTGGTTGTATTGTGTGAATTTTTTTATAATTTTTTTTGGGAGCCGGAATTTCGAATGCCGGATTCCGGACCTATTTTTTTGGCATTCGGATCCCTGGTATATGTGTGCTTGTTGTAATATTATGTTTTATTTTGTCATATAGTTGTTGATGGCTTCTCGTCATCCCCCGAGGGGTCATAGGGAGTGGGCGGGGGGCGTCCAACCGGGGGCATAAATGATGATGCCCCGAGGGGTCATAGGGAGTAGGGAGGGGGGGGGGCGTCCAACCGGGGGCATAAATGATGATGATGCCTTCCAAAATATGCCCCACGGGCACGGCACGGCACATCCATCCATTCATTCGTCCGTCTCCTCCGGCTGTTTACCGGGCGATGTGGGGGGAGGGGGAAGGGATGGCGGCGAATGTGATGAGTATGAAAATGGCATTTTTTTGCAATTCCGAGAGAATTTGGCATGGCATTCATCGTCAAAGTGAGTTTGACACTTCGACTGACAAATGACCCCCCGAGGGGAGGAGTGGGCGTTTTGCTTACACCAAAACAAAAACGGGAAATTAATCGGATGATCCGGGCACATTATAATGGGGAAATAATCATTCAACAATTTCGGATTTTTATTTAAAAAAATTTACAAAAATTCAATTAACCTAAATTGACTTGTTCACATACTTGTCCAATAGCATTTGTAAGTCAATTTTTGATAGACGCCTTGGGCAAAAATTTGTATATTTTAATAAATTTTATTGAAAAAATTAATCAAAAAATGCAAAAATTGCAACAATTTTCAGAAAAAGCGGCACAATTTTTCATTTCGCGTGGGCGGGCGGGCGCTATTGTTTTTAAATTTTTTTTATTAAAAAGTTTTGCGTTTCAAAACTTCCATTGACTGTGTTTATTTACACACACTGGCATTCTTCTTCTCCCCTCGTCCCCTAAGGGGCTGAAGGGATGCCGGATTTGCGTGCCGTTGGCTACCGGAAGTGTCTTTTCCAGCACCGATTAGTTGATGCCCCCGAGGTTTACCCGTTCCGTTCCCCTCGACGGGTGGGGGTGGGGGGGAGAGGAACTAAATTTACTCAAAAGCAAATAAATGTGTGATAATTGAAAAAAGGACAAAATTTTTTTTTGTTTAAATTTGAACAAATTTTAAAGGATTAAAAATTGTAAAAAAAATTTTGTTTTCGTCAGCTTCAACGGCGTGCTGTGCTATTTGTTCGGAATGTTGGGGCCCAATTTTTGGCCTTTTGTGCCAGTGTCCTCTGGCGGCAAAATTTTGTTAATTTAAAAAAAAAATCGTCAAAATTGCAAAAAATTTTGCCTGTTGAATTAACGGAAAAATGTTCACCCACTTTTTTCCCCTTTCACTAGGCAAAAATTTTTTGCCCACTGTTTTTTGAACGGAATCGGGGACTGAAAATGTGGCGGCGCAAAAATTCGGGTCACAAAAAAACCCATTTTTTGAGCGCACATATGTGCCGGCCGTCACAATGTGTGTGGTGTGCTTTTTCACCGGTGTGCCGCCGACGCCCGCCACACATTTTTTTGGCCAAAAATGTGTGCCGCCTGGGGGGCTAAAGAGAGAGGCTCTACTGCTCACTCGGCCTGCCCCCGTCGGTGTGTGTGTCAAAGCGGATTTTGGCATTCCGGCAATTTTTCGGACATTTTTGAGTCCGGAATGCCGGATTTCCACCCATTTTGAGGTCGGAATCCCTGCCGGATTCCGGACGATTTGTCAAAAAAAATTCGGAAATTTTCACAAAAATTGATGGATTTTTTACTGATCAGTTCAGACAATAATAACCCATTTGAAATCTCTTTTAAACCTATTCAAGAAAAGTGGAAATTTTAACCGGACATTTTGAGCTTTGGAATTCCGGTTTTTCGGGCCTTTTGGAGTTCGGGATGCCGAATTCCGGACTTTTTGGCAATTTTCATAAAAATGGCGGATTTTTTCACTCCGGTTTTTACGGACCTTTTTTTGGCATTTGGTTAAATGCCGGGTGTTTTTGTGTGTGCCTAAAATGTAAGGATGCCGTCCCCGAAAATAAAAATCCGTTGCCGGCCGGCCGCCGATTCGGCGAGAGTGAATCTGAATTAGCGGCCGGACTTGAGCTTCGAGCGAGACTCGAGACGAGATTCTCGTCAAAAATTCAGTTTTATTCGAGACGAGATTCTTGTCTCAAGAATCGCGTTCTCGACCCGGCTCTAATGTGAATGAATTGAATGAATGCTTTAAGTGTGAAAGAGTGGCGGGCGATGGGATATATTTGCGGACCCAATAAATTCTGTTGATGTGAGCGAATGAATGAAAATGGTTCAGTGAATGAATAACAAATAACAAAATAAAATGGTGGAGCGCTCTGTCGGGACGGGAGGAATTTGTTGTTCGGGAGTTGTCAGGAAAGAGGAGAGGTTGAGACCCAGTTTGAGACTGGGTTTTAAATTTCTGAGCCGGGAGGGTCCCAGGCCGGGATTTGGGTCAAGACCAGTGCCGAGATTTGGGTCAAGACCCGTGCCGGGATTTGGGCCAAGACCCGTGCCGGGATTTAGGTCAAGACCAGTGCCGGGATTTGGGTCAAGACCCGTGCCGGGATTTGGGTCAAGACCAGTGCCGGGATTTGGGTCAAGACCAGTGCCGGGATTTGGGTCAAGACCAGTGCCGGGATTTGGGTCAAGACCAGTGCCGGGATTTGGGTCAAGACCAGTGCCGGGATTTGGGTCAAGACCAGTGCCGGGATTTGGGTCAAGACCAGTGCCGGGATTTGGGTCAAGATCAGTGCCGGGATTTGGGTCAAGACCCGTGCCGGGATTCGGGTCAAGACCTTGTGCCGGAATTCAGTTCAAGACCTTGTGCCGGGATTCGGGTCAGCCTTGTGCCGGGATTCGGGACAAGACCAGTGCCGGGATTCGGGACAAGACCAGTAAATTGTGAAATTTTATTTGCATTTTATGGGTTTGTTGAATGTGCTGGAGGACATGGCACAAATGGAAAGTTTATATTGACACGTTTTTTCTGGAATTGTTAATGTTGGCACTAAAAAGCTAGCCCGTCAGCACAGGTGAAAGAGTTGAAGGAGACTAAAAATGCCAAAAAAGGGAGGAAAAGCCTAAAGTCGGGCACTCTTGGTTCAGATTTGAATTTACACCTAAATTTGGGCACTGATTTCAATCGAATTTAGCGCCTAATTCAAAAGTTGCCAAACGTATGCCGTGGCACGGGTTTAGCGATTTGCATTTAACGCCTAAAACTAGACAATTTTAAACAGAAAATTTAACTCTGATGACGTTAGGAGTTTGGCGCTTTTTCGCGCTTCATTTTTTTTACCTGAATGCTGACGGCGTCCATTCCAACGCATTACCGCCGTAGGCGATGTGCCCCTCTTGCTCATTAGCAGATGACATTTTCGCGCACGATATATTTTTCGATCTGTAAAATGGCAAAACAACAATTTGTATGTGTGTCAAAAGTATGGATGTTCGAGAGTCTCGAGTCTCTGGGGTGTCCGGTCTCGACTCGAAAAATTTCTCTTTTGGGGGTGTCCGGTCTCGACTCGAAAAATTTCTCGCTTTTTTGGGGGTGTCCGGTCTCGACTCGAAAAATTTCTCGCTTTTTTGGGGGTGTCCGGTCTCGACTCGAGAAATTTCTCGCTTTTTTGGGGGTGTCCGGTCTCGACTCGAGAAATCTCGCTTTTTTGGGGGTGTCCGGTCTCGACTCGACAAATTTCTCGCTTTTTTGGGGGTGTCCGGTCTCGAGTTGGAAAATTTATCGATTTCTTTTGGGGTCTTTGGTCTCGAGAGTCCCAGGGTCAAGGCTCGGCAATCGTGACAAGAGTTAGGGCACTTTAAACGTCGATGGCGCCCAACCGACCCCCCACAATCGTGTCAAAACGCCAAGACAGGCAAAATCGTGTTAATAATTTATTTAAAAGGACAAAAATTGCGCGCGCAAATACTCCATCATAAATATGATTGATGATGATGTAATTAATATACGGCACCGGCATTGGCATTGGCGTCGCGTCAAAATGAATGTTCTTTTGGGTTGAAAAAAATGCCGTCGGACGTCAAACAAAAATGAATTTTTGCCAAGCGAATGAATTGAGACAAAAAAATTTGGGATTAAACGTTATAGTAAAAAACAAAATATATTTTGAGAAAACATTTCCCTAAAAGGTTTCATTATTTAAAACAAATAAAATCTGAAATTTGGAGGAGGGGGGGGGGGTTTGTTGCCCAAAAAATGCCCCCCCCCATTCTAACAAATTTTTAAATTTGGCGGCACAAAAACCATCACTTTTGAATCAAAAAAAGAAGATTAACTCCATTTTTGTCAAAGATTGTTTGGAGTTCGCAATTTTTAAAAACAAAAATTACAAAAAAATTCTTCTTTTTTTTCGTGTGGTTACAGAGTAGAGAACGGCATTCTGAAAACGCGGGACAATTAAGACCAGGGCTGCTTGCGCGTTCCAAAAAAAATGCCGCGCGAGTCGCGGTCCGCGTGCCGTCCCCTCTGATCGGGAGACTAAAAATTGGGCCAGGAATAACTCGAATTTACGGGACAAAAAAGTGCCAAAATAACCGAACAAAACCCGTCTAAAAGGTTCAACACAAAGATATGCTACATCATAAAAACAAATTTTGGCGCTGAAATGGCATGGTGGACATTTCAACGCCAGTTAAATTTTCTTTAAAATGAAATAGGACACTTTTTCTTTAGTGCACCTTTATTCTAATTTGGCCTGGAAACCGGGCATTAATTTGCCGGCACTTTTGCAGGGTCCGTGCCGAGATTTTGAAGACATTATCAAAAAAAATCGACAAATTTTGTAGCCCGAAGGTTGGTTTTCGTTCGTTCTTTCGGTGATTGGTGGTTAAAATTGAAAATTGAGGAAATAAAATGAGATTTGTGTGCCCGTCGCCCAACCACCGTCGTTTTTGTGCGTCCAACCAACCAACTTAACTAAACACAACGCCCCAAATTGGGTTGATTATTTTTTTGCGCATGAGTGCCACGCCCGTCAATGGCACACTCTTTCGCCGTATTCATTCACTCATTCGGTTAGCAGCAGCAGCAGCAGCAGCAGCAGCAAAAAGTGCCGTTTTTATGTAGTTTTCAATTTTTGGCACTCATATTCGGCGGTTGGCGAAGTGTTTGTTTGTCCTTTTTGGCGTTCAAAATATTTTTTTTATTCAATTTTGTCCGCCCGCCACTTAAGCAAAGATTTTGGAGAAGCGGAGGCGGGAGGAGGAACGAGCGAAATTGGGGATAAGGGACAAAAAAATGATTGGCAAAAAACCGGGACGATTATATAATAAGGGAGTCTTGAATGAATTTTGGAAACCGAGACCAAAATAATTTCAGTACCAAAATGGAAAAAATTGGCCATTTCAGTACTGGCCTCGGTCCCGAAATTAGCCTAGTTTAAATTAGAGTAGGTCGGGAGCGGGATGAAGTCTCCAATTTTGGGACTGAATTTCCCCCTTATAAAATCCCGGTTTTTTTCAAAATTGACAATCGTTGTTTTTGCCCATTAGTCCCAGTTTTTTTGACCGGAACTTGATTAATTTTCCCACTCATAAAATCCCGGCTTTTTAATTTTCTCAATCCCGGTCCCGAGTTTTCTCAAAAATCCCGGTCCCGACCTACTCTAGTTTAAATTGGAACAAAAAAAACTCTGGAAATCCAATCCAAAAATGGCATTAAAAAACAAAATGACGAAGGCACAAAAAGGGGGGTGGGGGTGGGGGTGGGAGGATGTTCTAATCGGAGTGCCAAATCCGGAAGAAAAAAAGCCGGCAGTCTTTTCCGGAAAAACATTGGCACTCCCCCCCCCCCCCCCCCCCCCCCCCCTCTTAGCCATCGCCCCGGGGGCCAACCAAATTTTTTTTTCGGGGTCTTCGGCTCAATTAGGTTTGGGGGCTTTTACGCCTTTTAGGCACCCACCCCACCTATTCTCTCCTTCTCTCTCTCTTCAACGGCACGGCACAAAAATAGCAGAACGGCAAACGTGTGCGATATCTTGGCATTTAAAAGGTGGCATTACGGTTCAATATTTGTTTTGGAATTTAAGAAAATTTTGGAGGAGTTCGGCATTCGTATTTTTGGACTAAATTAGTCAATATAAAAGCCTGGATCTTTGGCATTCAAATAGAAACAGAGCCTATAAATTGGGGGTTTTAGTTTAAATAGACCAAAAATATTAAAGGAATTTGAAAATAAATTATTATTTGACTAAAAAAAATGCAAAAATTAAATCTTTGTTGGCGGGTACGTAAAATTGTTTTCAGAATTTTTAGCATTAAACTTTTTAAAATATTTTCATAACATTCAAATAAATTTTCTTCTCAAAATCACAGCGAGGAATATAATAAATAATGCCAAAATATGCCAAAATATGCACCAAAAATGGCACTTTTACTGCACTAATTTGCTTTATAGTTAATTTCTTCTTCCTTTAACGTATAATTAAGTAGATTTAAAGCCTTTTTGCTTATTATTTTAGTATTTTTGGAAAGTTGAAAAAGATCGAAAAGATCGCGATCGTCAGGCCAATTCATCGCCAGATGGCCATCTCCGCGCTCGCCATGAGCACTGCGCAACCATTTCAGCGCCGCGATTTTTCCCCTTATTTTTATGAAAATGTTCACAGAAACCCAAAATATGAAAAATATGCAATTTTAAACTGGACCAAAAGAACACAAAACCAACGCGAAAAGGCTATTTTTGGGCCGTATTCTTTAAAGCATATAAGAACTAAAAATATGCAAATGCATATAAATTCCAACTTAATAATGAATATATTTTTGTTGTTTTTGGCATTCAAAAATTGTTGGCATTACATCAAAAAGTGGGATGGATTGTCGTCATTGAAGGGATATTTTTGTCGAATGTTTCTTCAAAACTGCCGTTTGTCACGCTCCGGTGGGTTTTTGTTGTTCCGGAAGAAAAAAGTTGCAAAAATGGGGAGAGAGCCGCCCCCCGGAGGCGCAAATTAATAAATAAATCGACAAATTTTTAGTGCCACCAAAAAAAACATTTTTTAAAATTCTTAAATTGATTTATGAAAGGGAACGGCGCGAGAAAAAAAAACAATTAACGCTAATTGGGCTCAAAAATCATTCATCGGATTGGCGCTGCCAATTTTTGTTTTCACAAATAAAAATATATTTTTTAAAATTAGAAACTTTTTTTTTCTCAAAAAAATGACAAAACAATTTTTAAAAATATTTAATTAATTAAATAAATGATGAAACTATTTATTTATGTTTTTTTAAAATTTTAAATCAAACTATTTTGTAAAAAATCGAAATTCAAAGGATTTTTTTATTTGAAATTTCTAAAAATAATTTTAATTTAATTTTTTTTTTTTTTGTAAAAATCAATTAATTTTATTTAATATTTTAATAAAAATTTATGCATAAAAAATTTTGCACAAATTATTTAATTCACTAAGCGCGCACTTTTTGTCCCATTTTGTTGGCCAAACGCACATCTCAGCGACAAATGGATGACAAATTTGATTAAAACTGCGCGGGCGGCAGAAAAAAATGCCAAAAACGGCAAAAAATGTGCCATGAACACACAAATTCGTGGAATTCGAGTGGCACGACGCGCGAATGCACAAAAATGGCATCTCAAAATTGGACAAAATTTGGAGAAAATCGAAAAGAGTAAAGATTCAAAATGGAAAAAGCGAAAGAAAACATTTTAAAAAGATTTTTTTTAAATAAGAAATTTTATTAAAATAAAATGGAAATAAATTTAAAAACATGTAAAAAAATTAATAATATATTTTAGAATTTATAGATATTATTAAAAATTCATTAAAATTTATTTTAAATTAATACTATTAACATTATTTTGTTATTTTAAAATGTCTTAAAAGCAATCATTTATTTATTATTAACCTTAAACACAATTTTTACGCTTAAATTTTTGCAAAATGTTTTTTAAAAATTATTTTCCTACAAATTTATAACGATCGGCCAGAAGTGTCCGGTCGGGGTTTTCCAGCAAAAAGCCTCCAAAAAAACCGCCACCGAGAGCCGAATCGCTAATATATTTTTCTATAAATATTTAAAAAATGGGAAAAACTTTATGGGATGGCATAATAATGGCAGGCAACATTAAGTATGCCCTCGGGCGCAGGGACTTCGAGCAAAAATGGTAAACGGCTTCTAAGAAATGGCATTGTAATCAGAGCTGTATTTTCCTGGTTCCTCTTTTTTCTGACGGTTCCGCGGTTCCGGTTCCAAAACGGTTCCGGATTTTGGCGGTTCCCGGAACCGGTAAAACACTGGCTGGACGTGATCAAAATAAAAAATCCGTGACGTGATCCGTGATCACGGACCCCCCAAAAACGCCGTGATTTGGCGTGATCCGTGATCACGGACCCCCCAAAAACGCCGTGATTTGGCGTGATCCGTGATCACGGACCCCCCAAAAACGCCGTGATTTGGCGTGATCCGTGATCACGGACCCCCGTAAAAACGCCGTGATTTGGCGTGATCCGTGATCACGGACCCCCCAAAAACGCCGTGATTTGGCGTGATCCGTGATCACGTCCAGCCCTGATTGTAATGGCACCCGTTTTATTTTAGGGAGTGCTTATTCCATTTTTACTGTATCCTTTTTGTTAAGGAATTTTCAAAAAAAGCAAATATTTTTTTTTGCAAATTCTGCTTTACTTTTAGGGGGCAGTGGGGGGAGGGGTCGGCGGTGCCGATAGGCGCCGCCGAGAAATAATTTGAATTTTTGTTTTAATTTATTAACAAATTTGCTACCAAAGTTATGGGAAGATCAAAATTTTTTTTTGGTAAGATTTAAGGGATATTTGGTTAAGCAAATTGATCGATTTCTCAGAAAGTTCCAAGAAATGGCAAATGGAATGGCAAATTTTCAAAAATAATGGCATTTGCCATTTCAAAAAAGGCATTTTGAGAGATGCCTGCTCGGGCGCTGAGTGTGTGCCCCCCCGGGGGGTCAATCTCAGAGGCGTGCTTCAAATTCAATTATGTGTAGCCGGCGGCGTCCGCACTAATTAATTCATTGGGCGGGTGGGAAAAAGGCGCTAATACAAACAAAAAAATAAAAAGCATTTTAAATTAATCCAAAAAAATAATAATAGCGGAACAAAAATTGTGCAAACATTCGGACAAAAAAACAGTTTCACATTTTTGTAAAGCATTTTTAAATATTTTAAATTTTAAAATTGTTGGATTTCAGCATTCTATAACAGAGATTTTCTATGGGTTTTCCAATGTTTAAGGAAACAAATTCCAATTTTGCTATAGAAACAATTTCAGAAATGATTTAATTTTAAAAAATTGGATAAAATTTTCTAAATGCGCCGAAGGCACAAAAAATTTTCAGAATCCGAAATTTAGATGACGTTTGAAAACCCAGAATTTTGGGTGAATTTTTGAAATTATTTTTCGTTAGAGTTGGTTGAGTGAAGCCGAGATTTTTGGAAAAAGCGGGAGGGGAATAGCAATAATTTAAATTTTTGTTTTTAAATTGTCTAATCGCCTCAGGCAACGAAAGAAGCTCTTTTATATACCGCCGGTTTAAAAGTGAGACCGGCGCCAAAATCCTTTCCGGAATTATGCCTAAAAGTGCAAATAATATTTACAAAGTGCCAAAGTCAAGAGCTGAATGGATTGGATGACTCCGAGACGAGACCCGAAATGTTACCAAAGCGCGTACGGCATTTTTTCTGTTGTTTTTAAAAAAATCTCCGACGGATGGCTTTGTGGCGAAATGTTTTTGGTGGATTAGAGCGCCAAAATGTTGCAATTTAAACTAATGGACGGGGACGGCGGCGCTGCTTTAGGGGGGGGGGGGATTGGCGCCGGCACCGGTGGCGGCGTGCCATTTTAACCCGATTTGAACAGATTTTGTTTTTTTTTGAATATAGCATGGCATTTTGAAGCGCAAAAAAGAATTCTAAATTCAAATTCAACAATTAAAATTAAATGTTTAATAAATAGGGCTGCTACTTTTAGGTAAATACCTATTTTTTCTGCGAGCTTGGCACGCTGAGTTAAGCACACGAAAAACACATTTTTAGCTCAGTCTGAGGCTCCTAGATGGACTTTATATAACTATTTTTACCTATTTTGTTTTTTTTCTACCTATTACCTAGGTACCTATTTTTCTACCTATTTCGACCTTTTTGTTACCTATTTTTAGGTTTTTTAATTTTTTTAATATAATTTCGCTGAAAATGGCAAAAAAGGCCAAAATATGCACCAAAAATACCGAAATAGCAATGAAAAATGGCACTTTTAGTGCTCTAATTTGCTCAATACTTAATTTTTTTTAACGTATTAAGTAGATTTTGCGTATTATTTTAGTAGTTTTGGGAAGTTGAAAAAATTCTGGTAGTTTTTAGCGCCAGGTCAACTCATCGCCACCCTGGCCATCTCGGCTCCATTGCCTTGGGCGCGGTCCCCTTTTCAGCGCCGCCATTTTTTGCCTTATTTTTATGAGTTTATTTTTTTATGGATTTTTTTCAAAAATGACCAAAAGGCTATCGTTAAATAAAAATTATTTTTTAAAACAGTCAGAAATCGATGAATTTTAGGCCCAAATTTTCGCTCAAAAATGGCAGAATATGCTCGAAATATGCTAGCAGCATATGGCCCCAAAACCGAGCGGGTACCAAAACCGAGCGGGTACCAAAACTGAGCGGGTACCAAAACCGAGCGGGTACCAAAACCGAGCGGGTACCAAAACCGAGCGGGTACCGAGCGGCCTTTGATCATGCCGCCACCAAACCTAAACCTATGGGAGGGGTCCAACCCGTTGACCTTACCACCACCAAACCCAAACCTATTGGAGAAACCCTTTGATCATGCCGCCACTCAACTTAAACCCATTGGGGCTTTGATCATGCCGCCTTCTACCTGATCCCAAAAGCGAGCGCTTTGCGCTTAATTCAGTCCCAACAAAACCGCGCGGGTGTTATCGGATTAAACAAGCTTTTAATTAGTCTCCCAAAACCCATTGGGCCCATTGCCAAATTTATTTCCCTCCCCATCCCTCAAGGTCATTACGGCACCTGTCAATCAAACTTTCGCCGCGCATCAAAAATTTCCCTCTCACCTGTCAATCAAACTCCGCTCAAATTTTGTAACAAAAACATTCGGCAAATCGATTTCACTTTTGTGACATTTTTAAATAAGGCATAATGTGATAATACATTTCGGTAATTTCTTCAATATTTTTTCCACCCGTTATTACTAGGGTTGGACAAGAACGGGTATCCGGAACCGGAACCGGGACCGGTATCCGGGTGTTTTGGGCTAATTATCCGGGACCGGTCGGGATACCCGGTATCCGGGGGTTGGATCCGGGCGGGTTAAGCACCCCTAATGGTGGTATTTTTTCCGAGAGATTTTTTTTGTGATGGTGTTAGCGCTAGTAAAATTTTTGAATTTTGCGCGCCAATTTGATTAAAATTAAATAAAGAGATATGGACTTATGTAATTTGTTTTTTATAATTAATTACCAATTTCACAAAACAATTGGCTCTCAACAAAAATAGCTCAAATTTTCTTTAAAAATTCTACACGCGCTAATTTCGAGTTTGTCTAACCCTTCCTCCCACAAATACAGCAGAATTCTCAAAAAAAAACTCGATCGGCAAATAACGATTTTTTATACAATTTTTATAACAAAATCAAAAATTCTACAAAGTTTACAAAAATCTAAATTTAAAAAAAAAAACAAGTAAAGAAAATGCAATAAAAAATACTCCTTTAAATCAATTTTTTTTTGTTAAACAATTTTTTAAAGAAAAATGAAATAAAAACCAAAAATGCACACCTAAAATCGAATTTTTTTTTGAATCAGCCCCCTCCCCCAAAAATTCTTAGGCATGCTTTGACCGTCTCCTGTTTTAGATTAAGAAGCGTTATTGACAAATGAAATTAACCATCCAACTTGATTGAATTTTATTGTATTTTTATTTTATGCGTTTGACTTACTTTTTGGCAAAAATCGCGTGAAATTTGATTTTTTATAAAATTTTAATTATTATTTTCAAAAATTGAAAATTATCCGGTATCCGGACGGGTATCCGGGCATAAATTACTATCCGGTACCGGTATCCGGGTGTCAAGGAACCGGTGGAACCGCTATCCGGGGGACCCGGATAATATCCGGTCTTGTCCAGCCCTAGTTATTACCACTTTGCCCGTCCAAAAAATTAAGGCAGACAATCTTTTTCCGCTTTTGTAGTTTAGACCACAAAAAATTTCAGGCTCATAAAAAACCTATTGAAGGGGACTAACCTTTGATCTTGCCGCCCAAGCCAAAACCTTTTGAGAGGTTCAACTCTTTGATCATGCCGCCCCAAGCCAAAACCTATTGGAGAGGTCGGGTCCTTTGAACTTACCGCCACTAAACCCAAACCTATTGGGTCTTTTGAACATCCCGCCTTCTATCTGACACAAATGCGAGCGGTTTGCGGTCAATTCAGTCCCAACCAAACCGCGCGGAGTTAAACAACCCTACTTTTTTATGGGGGCCCCAGAACCTATTGGGACCATTGCCAAATTTAATTTCCCTCCCCCGTCCCTCAAGGTCATTAGGGCACCTGTCAATCAAAACTTTTTCCGCGCACCAAAAAATTTTGACGGGTCACCTGTCAATCAAACTTCCGCCGCTCAAAAGTTGCAACAAAAACATTTGGAAAATCGATTTGACTTTTGTGACATTTTTAAATAGGGCATAATGTGATAGTACATTTCTAATTTCTTCAATATTTTTTCCTCCCGCAATTACCACTTTTCCTGTCCAAAAAATTGGTCGTCAACCTTTTTCCCTTTTTGTAGTTTAGACCACAAAAATTGCAGGCTCATAAAAAATCAAATTAAAAATTTTGGTGTTTCGATGTTGAAGTGAAAAGAGTGAAACGAACAAATGGGTGAAAAGGGAGAAACCCAATTAGGTGAAAAGGGTGAACACAAAATAGGTGAAAAGAGGTGAAATCGGGTGAAATTTCACCTAAAAGTATATAGGACATGTGTTTTATGGGGGTAGTATGCATAAATAAAATGTCAAACTTAAACAGAGGAAATTTTGTACTGGTTAACCAAAACGAAAGTCTACCACTGTCATCTTCCACTCCCGCTCAACACTAAATTAAATTTATAATCCCCACAGAAAATTGACTACCAAAACAAACACATTTGAACTTTTCATTATCCGCCCGCTAAAAAAAAAAAAAAAAAGACTGCAGGGATGCATATTTACCAATCGAAAAAGAACTTGTTAATTTTAAGGAAAAAATAAAAATTTAAAATATGGAAAAAAGAAAAAAAATTACAACACGAAACGTTCAAATAACTTCAAGTTATAAGTCTTATAAGGAGGTTGACAAATATGAGAGGAGTGGTAAAACACGGTGCTGAATTTTGAGAATTATTATCAAAATTATGAGAAATTATGGTCGGAAAAATTAAATTTGATTCTAAATTGATGGTCTGAAATGAGAATAGAATGACAAATATGAAAAACAGTAGAAGAAAACCGAGAATGACAGTCAAAAGTATGAGAATATTAGGGGAAAAAGGTGAACCATTTGAAACCTATAAAAGCAAATTCAAATACCAAAACATGATGAAATGTATCAATTTAGTCATCAAGTAAGCGATAATACAGCATTTCTGAAAAAGCTAGCTTCCAACAGTTCAGACCGAAAGAAGAACGAATTAATCGAATCTGCAACTACCGATCAAATTTTGGCAATTGTTGAAATTTGTGTAAACATTTTGAGTTTTAATTTCAAACTTAATAAAAGACAGAAACAAAGACTTGTTCAGTACGCAGATTTTTACCGGACTATTGCCAGATCCCGCTCAGAAAAAACAGCAAGAAAGGCGATACAGCACGGAAGCGGAATAGCATTAGGAGCGATTTTAGTCCCGATTTTAAGCGTTCTAGCTCAACATTTGTTAGAAAAAATCGTATGATGAAGTTTGCAAATAAAATGACAATGGTCCCGGAGGCAGAATACCATGCATTATTAAATTCGCTCAGGGGCGGAGACTATTTGCAAAATGAAAAGGCCATGTTGGATGCAAAGATAATGCAAAATTTAGAAGATCCGACAATAAGTGAAGATCTTAAAGCGAGTAGGCATAGTTGGCTCTATAAGGAGCGAAGAATGATAAAAAGAATGGTTGATAATAGACCGCAAAGAGTTGTGATTGTTAACCAAAATCCGGCACCTAATGTTGCACCATATTTGGGGGTTAGTCAGCCAAATACCCAGTCAACCGAGGAGCCAAGAAAATTCATAGTGCCTACAAAAAGGCTCAGAAGAGAAGAAAACGAAAGTGAAGAAGTTGATAAAAACTTGAGAGATGAAAATGCGAGGGAGGTGATCCAATCTTCATTAATTGAAGAGGAAGTTCCACTCGAATTACACTCCCCAGTTTCTTCAGAAACATCATCAATTTTTAAAACACCAGAAAAATTGCGCAGTACTACGATCATTCACCCAAACTTTTTGGGGGATCTTTTTAATTATGTATCTAAAAACAAGGATACATTTAAAATAACGGCAATGGGGAAAGTTCAATCTAATAAAAATCTGCCAATTGACGATAGTAATTATAGGAACGTCTTGAGATATCTTGCTGGAGAAGAGGTCGACACACCCCGAGGAGCGAAATTTCTAAAAGATCGGCTCTTAAAAGATGCGACAATACGAGAAATGGTTGACAGGTCAAGCGCTATGTGGGGAAAAGGTACAAAAAATATTAAAACTACCGGAACATTGCAACAGAAGAAAAAACCATTTAAGCCAACATTATGGGCAAGGCTATAGATAAGATGTTTTAAAAAAGTTTAATATAATTTTGAATCTCCAACTTATAGCAGTTGCAAGGACTTTTAATTAGAGAAATTATAAACCCTGGAGTATAAAAAAGGAAAAGACAATCTTGCTAGGCGGGAAGGATATTTTGATAGCGTTAATTTAATTAAAGATTCCGATTATGCGAATTAATTTAATTCATTTTCAATTTGCAATAAAATTGGGTCTGGGGCGTGATTGTGGTTTCGCGTAAGAATAAATTTCTCATCCCCCTCGAACCCCCACCCCTTTGAACTACTCGATTTAACACCAACCCTTCAAACTCTTTCTGCCCCTATTTTTTTTTTTTGCAGATTCACAAAGTTGGTTATTCTTTCTTTCTGGTTTTATTAAATCCATATTTATTTATTTTTATTTTATAGCCATTTCGTTATAGCATTTTTGTACGCCACAAATGATAAATTATTAAGTTCTATATTATGCTAAAATCATTTTGGTTTAAACTGACTCTAAATCGCCATGATTACGGAGTTAAAATGATTAAATTCTAGTCGAAGAGGCTTAAGAGGAGCCCCAGAAGATTGCCGGCAGGAGATAAAACCACGTATTGGTTTGGAGCGTGTCTGATACTTTGAAGCAACTTCATTGATGCCCCTAGTCGAGGCCAGAATTAAAAACATGATGCATGGGGTGGCATTAAACTCGACATCTCCCTAGTCCAGGATGAACCTCAAATGGTATAAAGGTGAAATTCAAATAGGTGAAAAAGGTGAAATCTGGTGAAAGTTCACCAAAAAGTATATAGGGCACGTGTTTTAGAGGGTAATATGCAAAATTAAAAAAAAAATGTCAAAATTAAACACAATAAAAGATGGAAAGGGGAAATTATGCGATGGTTATCGATATTATAAACATAAGTCAACAAAATTCAAGACATGGTGGAAGGGTGAATGGTTTAGATATGGTTGTGAGGGGTGGGGGTTCGAGGGGGATGAGAAATTTATTCTTACGCGAAACCACAATCACGCCCCAGACCCAATTTTATTGCAAATTGAAAATGAATTAAATTAATTCGCATAAAATCGGAATCTTTAATTAAATTAACGCTATCAAAATATCCTTCCCGCCTAGCAAGATTGTCTTTTCCTTTTTTTATACTCCAGGGTTTATAATTTCTCTAATTAAAAGTCCTTGCAACTGCTATAAGTTGGAGATTCAAAATTATATTAAACTTTTTTAAAACATCTTATCTATAGCCTTGCCCATAATGTTGGCTTAAATGGTTTTTTCTTCTGTTGCAATGTTCCGGTAGTTTTAATATTTTTTGTACCTTTTCCCCACATAGCGCTTGACCTGTCAACCATTTCTCGTATTGTCGCATCTTTTAAGAGCCGATCTTTTAGAAATTTCGCTCCTCGGGGTGTGTCGACCTCTTCTCCAGCAAGATATCTCAAGACGTTCCTATAATTACTATCGTCAATTGGCAGATTTTTATTAGATTGAACTTTCCCCATTGCCGTTATTTTAAATGTATCCTTGTTTTTAGATACATAATTAAAAAGATCCCCCAAAAAGTTTGGGTGAATGATCGTAGTACTGCGCAATTTTTCTGGTGTTTTAAAAATTGATGATGTTTCTGAAGAAACTGGGGAGTGTAATTCGAGTGGAACTTCCTCTTCAATTAATGAAGATTGGATCACCTCCCTCGCATTTTCATCTCTCAAGTTTTTATCAACTTCTTCACTTTCGTTTTCTTCTCTTCTGAGCCTTTTTGTAGGCACTATGAATTTTCTTGGCTCCTCGGTTGACTGGGTATTTGGCTGACTAACCCCCAAATATGGTGCAACATTAGGTGCCGGATTTTGGTTAACAATCACAACTCTTTGCGGTCTATTATCAACCATTCTTTTTATCATTCTTCGCTCCTTATAGAGCCAACTATGCCTACTCGCTTTAAGATCTTCACTTATTGTCGGATCTTCTAAATTTTGCATTATCTTTGCATCCAACATGGCCTTTTCATTTTGCAAATAGTCTCCGCCCCTGAGCGAATTTAATAATGCATGGTATTCTGCCTCCGGGACCATTGTCATTTTATTTGCAAACTTCATCATACGATTTTTTCTAACAAATGTTGAGCTAGAACGCTTAAAATCGGGACTAAAATCGCTCCTAATGCTATTCCGCTTCCGTGCTGTATCGCCTTTCTTGCTGTTTTTTCTGAGCGGGATCTGGCAATAGTCCGGTAAAAATCTGCGTACTGAACAAGTCTTTGTTTCTGTCTTTTATTAAGTTTGAAATTAAAACTCAAAATGTTTACACAAATTTCAACAATTGCCAAAATTTGATCGGTAGTTGCAGATTCGATTAATTCGTTCTTCTTTCGGTCTGAACTGTTGGAAGCTAGCTTTTTCAGAAATGCTGTATTATCGCTTACTTGATGACTAAATTGATACATTTCATCATGTTTTGGTATTTGAATTTGCTTTTATAGGTTTCAAATGGTTCACCTTTTTCCCCTAATATTCTCACACTTTTGACTGTCATTCTCGGTTTTCTTCTACTGTTTTTCATATTTGTCATTCTATTCTCATTTCAGACCATCAATTTAGAATCAAATTTAATTTTTCCGACCATAATTTCTCATAATTTTGATAATAATTCTCAAAATTCAGCACCGTGTTTTACCACTCCTCTCATATTTGTCAACCTCCTTATAATACTTATAACTTGAAGTTATTTGAACGTTTCGTGTTGTAATTTTTTTCTTTGTTTTCAACAAACACTACTTTTTCCCATATTTTTATTTTTTCCTTAAAATTAACAAGTTCTTTTTCGATTGGTAAATATGCATCCCTGCAGTCTTTTTTTCTTTTTTTTTTAGCGGGCGGATAATGAAAAGTTCAAATGTGTTTGTTTTGGTAGTCAATTTTCTGTGGGGATTATAAGATTTAATTTAGTGTTGAGCGGGAGTGGAAGATGACAGTGGTAGACTTTCGTTTTGGTTAACCAGTACAAATTTCCTCTGTTTAAGTTTGACATTTTATTTATGCATACTACCCCCATAAAACACATATCCTATATACTTTTAGGTGAAATTTCACCCGATTTCACCTCTTTTCACCTATTTTGTGTTCACCCTTTTCACCTAATTGTGTTTCTCCCTTTTCACCCATTTGTTCGTTTCATTCTTTTCACTTCAACATCGAAACACCAAAATTTTTAATTTGATTTTTTATGAGCGGTTTGGTTGGGACTGAATTGACCGCAAACCGCTCGCATTTGTGTCAGATAGAAGGCGGGATGTTCAAAAGACCCAATAGGTTTGGGTTTAGTGGCGGTAAGTTCAAAGGACCCGACCTCTCCAATAGGTTTTGGCTTGGGGCGGCATGATCAAAGAGTTGAACCTCTCAAAAGGTTTTGGCTTGGGCGGCAAGATCAAAGGTTAGTCCCCTTCAATAGGTTTTTTATGAGCCTGAAATTTTTTGTGGTCTAAACTACAAAAGCGGAAAAAGATTGTCTGCCTTAATTTTTTGGACGGGCAAAGTGGTAATAACTAGGGCTGGACAAGACCGGATATTATCCGGGTCCCCCGGATAGCGGTTCCACCGGTTCCTTGACACCCGGATACCGGTACCGGATAGTAATTTATGCCCGGATACCCGTCCGGATACCGGATAATTTTCAATTTTTGAAAATAATAATTAAAATTTTATAAAAAATCAAATTTCACGCGATTTTTGCCAAAAAGTAAGTCAAACGCATAAAATAAAAATACAATAAAATTCAATCAAGTTGGATGGTTAATTTCATTTGTCAATAACGCTTCTTAATCTAAAACAGGAGACGGTCAAAGCATGCCTAAGAATTTTTGGGGGAGGGCGCTGATTCAAAAAAAAATTCGATTTTAGGTGTGCATTTTTGGTTTTTATTTCATTTTTCTTTAAAAAATTGTTTAACAAAAAAAATTGATTTAAAGGAGTATTTTTTATTGCATTTTCTTTACTTGTTTTTTTTTAAATTTAGATTTTTGTAAACTTTGTAGAATTTTTGATTTTGTTATAAAAATTGTATAAAAAATCGTTATTTGCCGATCGAGTTTTTTTTGAGAATTCTGCTGTATTTGTGGGAGGAAGGGTTAGACAAACTCGAAATTAGCGCGTGTAGAATTTTTAAAGAAAATTTGAGCAATTTTTGTTGAGAGCCAATTGTTTTGTGAAATTGGTAATTAATTATAAAAACAAATTACATAAGTCCATATCTCTTTATTTAATTTTAATAGGAAATGGCAAATTGGCGCGCAAAATTCAAAAATTTTACTAGCGCTAACACCATCACAAAAAAAATCTCTCGGAAAAAATACCACCATTAGGGGTGCTTAACCCGCCCGGATCCAACCCCCGGATACCGGGTATCCCGACCGGTCCCGGATAATTAGCCCAAAACACCCGGATACCGGTCCCGGTTCCGGTTCCGGATACCCGTTCTTGTCCAACCCTAGTAATAACGGGTGGAAAAAATATTGAAGAAATTACCGAAATGTATTATCACATTATGCCTTATTTAAAAATGTCACAAAAGTGAAATCGATTTGCCGAATGTTTTTGTTACAAAATTTGAGCGGAGTTTGATTGACAGGTGAGAGGGAAATTTTTGATGCGCGGCGAAAGTTTGATTGACAGGTGCCGTAATGACCTTGAGGGATGGGGAGGGAAATAAATTTGGCAATGGGCCCAATGGGTTTTGGGAGACTAATTAAAAGCTTGTTTAATCCGATAACACCCGCGCGGTTTTGTTGGGACTGAATTAAGCGCAAAGCGCTCGCTTTTGGGATCAGGTAGAAGGCGGCATGATCAAAGCCCCAATGGGTTTAAGTTGAGTGGCGGCATGATCAAAGGGTTTCTCCAATAGGTTTGGGTTTGGTGGTGGTAAGGTCAACGGGTTGGACCCCTCCCATAGGTTTAGGTTTGGTGGCGGCATGATCAACGGGCAGACCCCCTCCAATAGGCTTAGGTTTGGTGGCGGCATGATCAAAGGCCGCTCGGTACCCGCTCGGTTTTGGTACCCGCTCGGTTTTGGTACCCGCTCGGTTTTGGTACCCGCTCAGTTTTGGTACCCGCTCGGTTTTGGTACCCGCTCGGTTTTGGGGCCATATGCTGCTTATGCTCAAAACCCCAAAATATGCTTTTATTTATAATCGCTTTTTGGTTTGGTGTTTAAAATTTTTTCGGTAAAATTTTTTACTTACCTATTTTGGTACCTATTTCACGGTTTTTGTACCTATTTGGTACCTATTTTGGCATTTTTTTCTAACCTATTTAGGTACCTATTTTCCAATTTTTCTTACCTAAAAGTAGCAGCCCTATTAATAAATAGGGCCCGGATTTATATGTGCTAAAAACCCAAATGTTTTTATGTGCTTAAAAATGCCAAAATATTTATTAAAAACCCAAAAAATGCCAAAATATGTGCCAAAAATGGTCAAAATCTAGTCAGTTTATGCATAAAATTTTCAAAAATTTAATCCTTTCAAGAAATGGTCCTAATTGAAGTAAAAATAAAAATAAAATTTTTATATGTAAATTAAAGGCATTTCAGAAAATTTTTTAAAAATATGGAATTATAAAATTTTCATTTTTTGGTGGCAGAATTTTTAGTCGTGAAAATGTCAATTTTTAGGGGTGCATTTTTTGAAAATTTTGAAAAAGTCGATCCTTAGTGGGTGTATTTTTCGTTTTTATTGCATTTTTGTTAAGGAATTTTTGAAAAATGGCGAAAAATGTGCTTAAAAATACCCTAAAATATGTTTTAATATGTGCTAAAAATCGCCCTAATTCAAAAATTTTTCAAAACAAAGACTATTTTTGGGCTTCTCTCATGGTAAGGAATCCACGAAAAAATCCGGGCCCTATTAATAAACAATCGAATAATTTGAATTGGAATTTCCAAATCATTTCAGCTTTTACATAAATTGAGTTTTCGACATTTTAAGCCTCCTTAAATTGAAATAATTCTTTAGTTGGCAAAGGCGTCAAAATAATCCCATAGGACGTGCCGAAAAAAATGACTTTTCTAATTATTTTTTGATTGCTTTAAAAATAAATTATATAAAAATAGAAAATTTATAACAAAATTTAGACATAAAAAAATTTGCTTTTATTTTGGATACAAATATTATTATTAAATCCATCCATTTGTTAATTTTGAAATATTTTTTTTTATTTGATTTTTTTTGAACTTTCCAATCGCGCCTTCAGTTTGGGCTTCTGATCAATAAATTCTTTCTCCAATGACGTCATCTGTTGCTTCATCGCCATTGAATTAATCTTGAATTTTATTTTATTTTTAATTTTTGAGTGCCTATTTTAATTTTGGCAATTTTTTACACATTTTTAATTTGAATTTTGATTGATTTAGGTAATATACGTCGACGTATTATTTGAATATTTACAAATTTTACTAAGAAAATTCCTAATCCTATTTATATAAAGTTGTTTAAATTTAAAGTATATTTAAGTATTTTTTTGCAATGATCAATTTTACACTACCTATTTTATATTTTTAATTAAAAAATTTAGCATTTAAAAATGTGCATTTTAAATTGTTCCCACCACAAAATTGGACTCCATTCTCTCCACATCGCCGGTGATTGCCCAAATCGCGTGCCGCATGTCCGCCGTACGTTCCTCCAGACTTGTGGCCGCCTGATCACTGTCCTCGGCATCCCGGAATGGCGACAAGCAAACGGAACGACGACGGAAAAGCGCTGGAGGGGGGGGGGAATTTTTGCGAAAAAATGGATTTAAATTTGAAAAAAAAAACCCCGAAAAGTCTGGATAGAGGAGAGCCTCATGCTTATGTAGTTAGCTTAGTTAGACCTATGGACCAGAAAATTGTATAAAAATTTGAGAAAAATTACCCTCTCTCGCCTCAGGCGCCTGGGCCCTTTACCAAATATCACTTTTAACTTTGCAGATTTTCACTTTAACTTTGAAAAAGTTAAAAGTTTGCATATCAATTGTACTTTTAAGTTTGATTAAAAGTTACCACTACGCGCTTACTAACTTTTAACATTTAACTTTTTAATGACAAGAATTGATACGCATTATTTTTTACTTTTAACCCAAACTTTTAACAATTAAAAGTAAAAGTGAGATTTGGTATAGGGCCCTGCTGGCCAGAAAGGAGGGCTCTGTGCCAGAAAATTGTTTAGGAAATTTGACAAAAATTTGAAGACCGAGTCGAGTAAAAAAATAGGATTGAACAGTGATATCATTGGAAAAACTCAAAAACCCGGCAATTTTTAATTACAAATAATTAAATATTGCTCATTTGACAACGAACTTTCTCGTATTTTTCTTCTTACTATTCACAATTCGTCTGTTTTTTCAGTTTGGCAAAAATTATGAGAATTTTTATTTTTTTAAATTACCGGCACTTCCCGTTGACATTTTCGACATTTTGCGCTCATGCCGTTGCTGGAGTTGGGTGGCTTTAATAAAATTTGTTCAAATTGTTAAATCCAAAAAATCATTTCACTCTCACCTCGCCGCAAAACCATTTTACGCGCCCGGGGGTAATCGGCAAAAACGAAGCTCAAAGCATCGCGGCCCAACGCGTAAACAGTGGAAAAGCCCACGGAACGAAGCTGAATTTGGCGCCAGATTTAAAATGATTATTTTAAATATAAAATAATAATAATAAATAAAAATTTAACATTTAACATTTTTTATCGACAAATTTTTTTTTATAAGCTGGGTTAAAAAGCATAATTTTATATGTACTGTAAAAATGAAAGTTTTTGCACGATAAAAACAACAATTCACTAATAAACATTTGTTATTTTTATTTAATTTAAATAATAATAATAATAATAATAAGAATATTAATAACAATTAATTCACAGTGTGCGGAAATTGGGCACCGATGACCAAAGCCCAATCGCCGTAAACGAAGTCAACGGACAATTGGCAAAAATTAAAAGCATTTTAATTTACGTAAATGTGGTTAAGAAATAATGTAAAAAATATTTGTTTAAATTATTATTTAAATATAAAATTGATTTAAAATATTTTCTACGTTTGCTCCTCAAGCAAAAGTCGGGGACTGATGGAACGCTGCTCGAACAATTCGTCGTCGTCGTCCAACAACAGCTCCAGCAGTCCATGCTTCACGACAAACATTTCCTTAATTTTATTTACATTAATTAATTAACACATTAATTTGTATTAGTCAATGCCTTACAGGGATGTTCGATCGAGAGTCTCGGTCTCGACTCGAGAATTTCTCGGGTTTTTGATGTCTCGGGTTGGACAAATTGTTTTCATTTACCTTTAATATATTATAATATTTTTTTTCTTTTTTTATTGAGGCGCTTTTGGTTGAACCGCTCAAAATGAAACACTAAAAAACAACAAAAAGAGATTAGCTTTTCGAAACCTTTTTCTCATTTTTGCTATTTTTTGTCTTTGCATTTCATTAAAAAATTAATTTAAAAAACAATGTCCACCAAAATATTTGCAGTTTTGGCTCCCTTACATTCTTCCTTTTGATTTTGAAATTAAAAATAATTTTAAAATAAAGCAAAAATCTTTTTTTTTCTTATTTAAAACTTAATATTTAAAATAATAAAACTGTCCATTTTTAATGCTGCGATTTGATTGAACCAATCATTTATTTGGCTGCGTTTGTCCACATATTCCTTGGCCAAACAAAATTGATTATTTTGGCGCAATAAAATTATTGGACGGACGCACAAAAGTTTCATCCCCAATTTTTGGTGACCAAAAAATGCGCAACAAAACTTTGAACGATACAAATAAAAAATATGCCTACAATTTATTTTCTAATAAAATAGAATTGCTATTTATTTTTATGCACAAAAATGGCCAAATATGCTTTTTTAAACAATTATTTTTTGCCAAATATAAGCAATATAACCTATGCTCCGAAACCTTAAAATATGCAAAAATTTGTTTTTTTATTGCATTTTTGTTAATGAATTTTTTTAGTCAAAAAAGGGCCAAAATATGCAAAGCAATTTCAAAATGGTCAAAAATAAAACAAATTTATTCAATGAAAACGATAAAAAGAAAATATTTAATATTTTTTTATTTTTTCTTTTAGACTTAACGCCACTTTAATGTCGATTTAAGAGCGGGTTCTGTTCGGTTAGCCGATTTAAGCAGTTGGCGGAGGGCATTTGGTTAATAAAAAAAGGCTTTTCTTAAAAATTTATAAAATTAAAAAAGAATATTTTTATTTCAAATTAATTTGTTGACAGCCCCCAACAAACAGCCGACGGACGGACGGACGACAAAAGGGGCGCGGCGATGAACAAATTATTTTTGCAAATTTTGTTTGTTCAGCTTAACATTATTTCACCATTTACAAATGCAATTCGATGCTACGAATGTTCGACGGTAACCTCCTTTATGAAAACAAGAAAATATTCAATATTAACGACCGGACGGAATCGGGATTTGCTCGGGATCCAGCGGGATTAGAATTTGGGACTCCCGGCCGAGCCAAATTTGAGCATTTTCAGTCTCGAAAATCCCGCGGGATCCCGATTCGGGAATTTGGTCGGGATAGCGATGGGAATTAGGCTTGGGTCGAGATTTGGGATTTGATCGGGATCCCGCGGAATTGAATTAAGGATCCCGGCCGAGCCAAATTTGAGCATTTTCTCAGTCCCGAAAATGCCGCGGGATCCCGATTCGGGAATTTGATCGGGATCCCGATGGGAATTTCTAGGCTTAGGTCGAGATTTGGATTTGCTCGGGATCCAGCGGGATTAGAATTCGGGACTCCCGGCCGAGCCAAATTTGAGCATTTTCTCAGTCCCGAAAATGCCGCGGGATCCCGATTCGGGAATTTGATCGGGATCCCGATTTGGGAATTTGGTCGGGATAGCGATGGGAATTAGGCTTGGGTCGAGATTTGGGATTTGATCGGGATCCCGCGGAATTGAATTAAGGATCCCGGCCGAGCCAAATTTGAGCATTTTCTCAGTCCCGAAAATGCCGCGGGATCCCGATTCGGGAATTTGATCGGGATCCCGATTTGGGAATTTGGTCGGGATAGCGATGGGAATTAGGCTTGGGTCGAGATTTGGGATTTGATCGGGATCCCGCGGAATTGAATTAAGGATCCCGGCCGAGCCAAATTTGAGCATTTTCTCAGTCCCGAAAATGCCGCGGGATCCCGATTCGGGAATTTGATCGGGATCCCGATGGGAATTTCTAGGCTTAGGTCGAGATTTGGATTTGCTCGGGATCCAGCGGGATTAGAATTCGGGACTCCCGGCCGAGCCAAATTTGAGCATTTTCTCAGTCCCGAAAATGCCGCGGGATCCCGATTCGGGAATTTGATCGGGATCCCGATTTGGGAATTTGGTCGGGATAGCGATGGGAATTAGGCTTGGGTCGAGATTTGGGATTTGATCGGGATCCCGCGGAATTGAATTAAGGATCCCGGCCGAGCCAAATTTGAGCATTTTCTCAGTCCCGAAAATGCCGCGGGATCCCGATTCGGGAATTTGATCGGGATCCCGATGGGAATTTCTAGGCTTAGGTCGAGATTTGGATTTGATCGGAATACCGATCAAGAATTTTTCAATCACAGAGGATTGATCGGGCCGACCATTTTTGAGGGGTTTATGGGATTGGGTTGGTCGGGATCCGGGTTTAGCCGGGGGAAGGTACGATTTGTTCCCGCCGTTTTGTTCCCACCGTTTTGTTCCCGCCGTTTTGTTCCCACCGTTTTGTTCCCGGGTCGTTTTGTTCCCGAGTCGTTTTGTTCCCGCCGTTTTGTTCCCACCGTTTTGTTCCCGGGTCGTTTTGTTCCCGCCGTTTTGTTCCCGGGTTTGTTTTGTTCCCAAACATGTTTTACATAAAAAACAATGCCAAACAAATCTGAAACCGTCACAAATAGTATTTTTTTTTATTTAAACATTTGAAAAACTTGCCCGTAATCAGTTGTTAATAGGATAACAAAAATGAGACACATTAAATTAAGAAAATCATCATAACTAGAAAAAATTGAAGGTTTTTTGGGATATTGAGAAACATTTCCGGGAGTAATGAAAACAAAAAAAATTATGCTTCGGCTTCGGGATCCATAACATAACAACGAGAAATTCCCCGTAGCATCTCAACAATGTTCAGCGGATCATATCGTTCGACCAGTCGGAGTATCTGCGCATCCGCCCTGCGAAACTTTTCAGCCTTCTTTGGCGGCTCTTCTCCCATCACAAAACGTGCAAAAAAAAAAATACTATTTGTGACGGTTTCAGATTTGTTTGGCATTGTTTTTTATGTAAAACATGTTTGGGAACAAAACAAACCCGGGAACAAAACGGCGGGAACAAAACGACTCGGGAACAAAACGACCCGGGAACAAAACGGTGGGAACAAAACGGCGGGAACAAAACGGTGGGAACAAAACGGCGGGAACAAAACGATACCCACTCTTTAGCCGGGCTCCCAATCCCAAAAAATCGGTTTTGCCTGTCTTTAATATAAAGGTTTATTAAATATCATATTTAAACTTGTCCAATTTTAGCTGAATTCCGGAGATCAAAGCTGCGCCTATTATTCCAGGACAACCTGTGGGTACGGCTTCTTCGGTTGCGTCAAAACTGCCACATACGGTCACAAATTTGACAATTTTTAGTGGAGTATTGGGAACTAAATCGATTTTTTCAAATCGATCTGACCGGACCCCTTTTTTAATATGTGAAAGGGAGTGTAATTATAGGACTCATATCAAAAAAAGGAACGGCTCGGATCATTTTGGGCCAACTTAAGTACCTCAAATTTCCCCAAAAGTGCCCTTAAGGGACTAAATCGATTTTTTCAAATCGATCTGATCCTATCCATTTTTTAATATGTGGGAGGGGGAGTAATTATGAGACTCATATCAGAAAATGGAACAGCTCCGATCAGTTTGAGCCAAATTATGGCCCTTCAAATTACCCAAAAAATCCCCAAAAAGTGCCCTCAGGGAACAAAATCGATTTTTTCAAATCGATCTGATCCTATCCATTTTTTAATATGTGGGACGGGGAGTAATTCTGAGATCATATCAGAAAATGGAACAGCTCCGATCATTTTAAGCCAATTTATGGCCCTTCAAATTACCCAAAAAATCCCCAAAAAGTGCCCTCAGGAAACTAAATCGATTTTTTCAAATCGATCTGATCCTATCCATTTTTTAATATGTGAGAGGGAGAGTAATTCTAAGACTCATATCAAAAAATGGAACAGCTCCGATCATTTTAAGCCAATTTATGGCCCTTCAAATTACCCAAAAAATCCCCAAAAAGTGCCCTCAGGGAACTAAATCGATTTATTCAAATCGATCTGATCCAATCCATTTTTAATATGTGGGAGGAGGAGTAATTCTGAGACTCATATCAGAAAATGGAACAGCTCCGATCATTTTAAGCCAATTTAAGGCCATTCAAAATCTCCAAAAACTGCCCAAAAAGTGCCCTCAGGGAACTAAATCGATTTTTTCAAATCGATTGATCCTATCCATTTTTTAATATGTGAGAGGGAGAGTAATTCTAAGACTCATATCAGAAAATGGAACAGCTCCGATCATTTTAAGCCAATTTATGGCCCTTCAAATTACCCAAAAAATCCCCAAAAAGTGCCCTCAGGGAACAAAATCGATTTTAAATCGATCTGATCCTATCCATTTTTTAATATGTGGGACGGGGAGTAATTTTGTGACTAATATCAAAAAAGGGAAGAGTTCCGATCATTTTAAGCCAACTTATGGCCCTTCAAATTACCCAAAAAATCCCCAAAAAGTGCCCTCAGGGAACTAAATCGATTTTTTCAAATCGATCTGATCCTATCCATTTTTTAATATGTGGGAGGGGGAGTAATTCTGTGACTCATATCAGAAAATGGAACAGCTCCGATCATTTTAAGCCAATTTAAGGCCATTCAAAATCTCCAAAAAACTGCCCAAAAAGTGCCCTCAGGGAACTAAATCGATTTTTTCAAATCGATTGATCCTATCCATTTTTTAATATGTGGGAGGAGGAGTAATTCTGAGACTCATATCAGAAAATGGAACAGCTCCGATCATTTTAAGCCAATTTAAGGCCATTCAAAATCTCCAAAAAACTGCCCAAAAAGTGCCCTCAGGGAACTAAATCGATTTTTTCAAATCGATTGATCCTATCCATTTTTTAATATGTGGGAGGGGGAGTAATTCTGAGACTCATATCAGAAAATTGAACAGCTCCGATCAGTTTGAGCCAATTTATGGCCCTTCAAATTACCCAAAAAATCCCCAAAAAGTGCCCTCAGGGAACTAAATCGATTTATTCAAATCGATCTGATCCTATCCATTTTTTAATATGTGGGAGGAGGAGTAATTCTGAGACTCATATCAGAAAATGGAACAGCTCCGATCATTTTAAGCCAATTTAAGGCCATTCAAAATCTCCAAAAAACTGCCCAAAAAGTGCCCTCAGGGAACTAAATCGATTTTTTCAAATCGATTGATCCTATCCATTTTTTAATATGTGGGAGGGGGAGTAATTCTGAGACTCATATCAGAAAATGGAACAGCTCCGATCATTTTAAGCCAATTTATGGCCCTTCAAATTACCCAAAAAATCCCCAAAAAGTGCCCTCAGGGAACAAAATCGATTTTAAATCGATCTGATCCTATCCATTTTTTAATATGTGGGAGGGGGAGTAATTCTGAGACTCAAATCAGAAAATTGAACAGCTCCGATCAGTTTGAGCCAAATTATGGCCCTTCAAAATCTCCAAAAAGTGCCCAAAAAGTGCTCTTAAGGGACTAAATCGATTTTTTCAAATCGATCTGATCCTATCCATTTTTTAATATGTGGGAGGGGGAGTAATTCTGAGACTCATATCAGAAAATGGAACAGCTCCGATCATTTTAAGCCAATTTATGGCCCTTCAAATTACCCAAAAAATCCCCAAAAAGTGCCCTCAGGGAACAAAATCGATTTTAAATCGATCTGATCCTATCCATTTTTTAATATGTGGGAGGGGGAGTAATTCTGAGACTCATATCAGAAAATTGAACAGCTCCGATCAGTTTGAGCCAATTTATGGCCCTTCAAATTACCCAAAAAATCCCCAAAAAGTGCCCTCAGGGAACTAAATCGATTTTAAATCGATCTGATCCTATCCATTTTTTAATATGTGGGAGGGGGAGTAATTCTGAGACTCATATCAGAAAATGGAACAGCTCCGATCAGTTTGAGCCAATTTATGGCCCTTCAAATTACCCAAAAAATCCCCAAAAAGTGCCCTCAGGGAACTAAATCGATTTTTTCAAATCGATCTGATCCTATCCATTTTTTAATATGTGGGAGGGGGAGTAATTCTGAGACTCATATCAGAAAATGGAACAGCTCCGATCAGTTTGAGCCAATTATGGCCCTTCAAATTACCCAAAAAATCCCCAAAAAGTGCCCTCAGGGAACTAAATCGATTTTTTCAAATCGATCTGATCCTATCCATTTTTTAATATGTGGGAGGGGGAGTAATTCTGAGACTCATATCAAAAATGGAACAGCTCCGATCAGTTTGAGCCAATTTATGGCCCTTCAAATTACCCAAAAAATCCCCAAAAAGTGCCCTCAGGGAACTAAATCGATTTTTTCAAATCGATCTGATCCTATCCATTTTTTAATATGTGGGAGGGGGAGTAATTCTGAGACTCATATCAGAAAATGGAACAGCTCCGATCAGTTTGAGCCAATTTATGGCCCTTCAAATTACCCAAAAAATCCCCAAAAAGTGCCCTCAGGGAACTAAATCGATTTTTTCAAATCGATCTGATCCTATCCATTTTTTAATATGTGGGAGGGGGAGTAATTCTGAGACTCATATCAGAAAATGGAACAGCTCCGATCAGTTTGAGCCAAATTATGGCCCTTCAAATTACCCAAAAAATCCCAAAAGTGCCCTCAGGGAACTAAATCGATTTTTTCAAATCGATCTGATCCTATCCATTTTTTAATATGTGGGAGGGGGAGTAATTCTGAGACTCATATCAGAAAATGGAACAGCTCCGATCAGTTTGAGCCAATTATGGCCCTTCAAATTACCCAAAAAATCCCCAAAAAGTGCCCTCAGGGAACTAAATCGATTTTTTCAAATCGATCTGATCCTATCCATTTTTTAATATGTGGGAGGGGGAGTAATTCTGAGACTCATATCAGAAAATGGAACAGCTCCGATCAGTTTGAGCCAATTTATGGCCCTTCAAATTACCCAAAAAATCCCCAAAAAGTGCCCTCAGGGAACTAAATCGATTTTTTCAAATCGATCTGATCCTATCCATTTTTTAATATGTGGGAGGGGGAGTAATTCTGAGACTCATATCAGAAAATGGAACAGCTCCGATCAGTTTGAGCCAATTTATGGCCCTTCAAATTACCCAAAAAATCCCCAAAAAGTGCCCTCAGGGAACTAAATCGATTTTTTCAAATCGATCTGATCCTATCCATTTTTTAATATGTGGGAGGGGGAGTAATTCTGAGACTCATATCAGAAAATGGAACAGCTCCGATCAGTTTGAGCCAATTTATGGCCCTTCAAATTACCCAAAAAATCCCCAAAAAGTGCCCTCAGGGAACTAAATCGATTTTTTCAAATCGATCTGATCCTATCCATTTTTTAATATGTGGGAGGGGGAGTAATTCTGAGACTCATATCAGAAAATGGAACAGCTCCGATCAGTTTGAGCCAATTTATGGCCCTTCAAATTACCCAAAAAATCCCCAAAAAGTGCCCTCAGGGAACTAAATCGATTTTTTCAAATCGATCTGATCCTATCCATTTTTTAATATGTGGGAGGGGGAGTAATTCTGAGACTCATATCAGAAAATGGAACAGCTCCGATCAGTTTGAGCCAATTTATGGCCCTTCAAATTACCCAAAAAATCCCCAAAAAGTGCCCTCAGGGAACTAAATCGATTTTTTCAAATCGATCTGATCCTATCCATTTTTTAATATGTGGGAGGGGGAGTAATTCTGAGACTCATATCAGAAAATGGAACAGCTCCGATCAGTTTGAGCCAATTATGGCCCTTCAAATTACCCAAAAAATCCCCAAAAAGTGCCCTCAGGGAACTAAATCGATTTTTTCAAATCGATCTGATCCTATCCATTTTTTAATATGTGGGAGGGGGAGTAATTCTGAGACTCATATCAGAAAATGGAACAGCTCCGATCAGTTTGAGCCAATTTATGGCCCTTCAAATTACCCAAAAAATCCCCAAAAAGTGCCCTCAGGGAACTAAATCGATTTTTTCAAATCGATCTGATCCTATCCATTTTTTAATATGTGGGAGGGGGAGTAATTCTGAGACTCATATCAGAAAATGGAACAGCTCCGATCAGTTTGAGCCAATTTATGGCCCTTCAAATTACCCAAAAAATCCCCAAAAAGTGCCCTCAGGGAACTAAATCGATTTTTTCAAATCGATCTGATCCTATCCATTTTTTAATATGTGGGAGGGGGAGTAATTCTGAGACTCATATCAGAAAATGGAACAGCTCCGATCAGTTTGAGCCAATTTATGGCCCTTCAAATTACCCAAAAAATCCCCAAAAAGTGCCCTCAGGGAACTAAATCGATTTTTTCAAATCGATCTGATCCTATCCATTTTTTAATATGTGGGAGGGGGAGTAATTCTGAGACTCATATCAGAAAATGGAACAGCTCCGATCAGTTTGAGCCAATTTATGGCCCTTCAAATTACCCAAAAAATCCCCAAAAAGTGCCCTCAGGGAACTAAATCGATTTTTTCAAATCGATCTGATCCTATCCATTTTTTAATATGTGGGAGGGGGAGTAATTCTGAGACTCATATCAGAAAATGGAACAGCTCCGATCAGTTTGAGCCAATTTATGGCCCTTCAAATTACCCAAAAAATCCCCAAAAAGTGCCCTCAGGGAACTAAATCGATTTTTTCAAATCGATCTGATCCTATCCATTTTTTAATATGTGGGAGGGGGAGTAATTCTGAGACTCATATCAGAAAATGGAACAGCTCCGATCAGTTTGAGCCAATTTATGGCCCTTCAAATTACCCAAAAAATCCCCAAAAAGTGCCCTCAGGGAACTAAATCGATTTTTTCAAATCGATCTGATCCTATCCATTTTTTAATATGTGGGAGGGGGAGTAATTCTGAGACTCATATCAGAAAATGGAACAGCTCCGATCAGTTTGAGCCAATTATGGCCCTTCAAATTACCCAAAAAATCCCCAAAAAGTGCCCTCAGGGAACTAAATCGATTTTTTCAAATCGATCTGATCCTATCCATTTTTTAATATGTGGGAGGGGGAGTAATTCTGAGACTCATATCAGAAAATGGAACAGCTCCGATCAGTTTGAGCCAATTTATGGCCCTTCAAATTACCCAAAAAATCCCCAAAAAGTGCCCTCAGGGAACTAAATCGATTTTTTCAAATCGATCTGATCCTATCCATTTTTTAATATGTGGGAGGGGGAGTAATTCTGAGACTCATATCAGAAAATGGAACAGCTCCGATCAGTTTGAGCCAATTTATGGCCCTTCAAATTACCCAAAAAATCCCCAAAAAGTGCCCTCAGGGAACTAAATCGATTTTTTCAAATCGATCTGATCCTATCCATTTTTTAATATGTGGGAGGGGGAGTAATTCTGAGACTCATATCAGAAAATGGAACAGCTCCGATCAGTTTGAGCCAATTATGGCCCTTCAAATTACCCAAAAAATCCCCAAAAAGTGCCCTCAGGGAACTAAATCGATTTTTTCAAATCGATCTGATCCTATCCATTTTTTAATATGTGGGAGGGGGAGTAATTCTGAGACTCATATCAGAAAATGGAACAGCTCCGATCAGTTTGAGCCAATTTATGGCCCTTCAAATTACCCAAAAAATCCCCAAAAAGTGCCCTCAGGGAACTAAATCGATTTTTTCAAATCGATCTGATCCTATCCATTTTTTAATATGTGGGAGGGGGAGTAATTCTGAGACTCATATCAGAAAATGGAACAGCTCCGATCAGTTTGAGCCAATTATGGCCCTTCAAATTACCCAAAAAATCCCCAAAAAGTGCCCTCAGGGAACTAAATCGATTTTTTCAAATCGATCTGATCCTATCCATTTTTTAATATGTGGGAGGGGGAGTAATTCTGAGACTCATATCAGAAAATGGAACAGCTCCGATCAGTTTGAGCCAATTATGGCCCTTCAAATTACCCAAAAAATCCCCAAAAAGTGCCCTCAGGGAACTAAATCGATTTTTTCAAATCGATCTGATCCTATCCATTTTTTAATATGTGGGAGGGGGAGTAATTCTGAGACTCATATCAGAAAATGGAACAGCTCCGATCAGTTTGAGCCAATTTATGGCCCTTCAAATTACCCAAAAAATCCCCAAAAAGTGCCCTCAGGGAACTAAATCGATTTTTTCAAATCGATCTGATCCTATCCATTTTTTAATATGTGGGAGGGGGAGTAATTCTGAGACTCATATCAGAAAATGGAACAGCTCCGATCAGTTTGAGCCAATTTATGGCCCTTCAAATTACCCAAAAAATCCCCAAAAAGTGCCCTCAGGGAACTAAATCGATTTTTTCAAATCGATCTGATCCTATCCATTTTTTAATATGTGGGAGGGGGAGTAATTCTGAGACTCATATCAGAAAATGGAACAGCTCCGATCAGTTTGAGCCAATTTATGGCCCTTCAAATTACCCAAAAAATCCCCAAAAAGTGCCCTCAGGGAACTAAATCGATTTTTTCAAATCGATCTGATCCTATCCATTTTTTAATATGTGGGAGGGGGAGTAATTCTGAGACTCATATCAGAAAATGGAACAGCTCCGATCAGTTTGAGCCAATTTATGGCCCTTCAAATTACCCAAAAAATCCCCAAAAAGTGCCCTCAGGGAACTAAATCGATTTTTTCAAATCGATCTGATCCTATCCATTTTTTAATATGTGGGAGGGGGAGTAATTCTGAGACTCATATCAGAAAATGGAACAGCTCCGATCAGTTTGAGCCAATTTATGGCCCTTCAAATTACCCAAAAAATCCCCAAAAAGTGCCCTCAGGGAACTAAATCGATTTTTTCAAATCGATCTGATCCTATCCATTTTTTAATATGTGGGAGGGGGAGTAATTCTGAGACTCATATCAGAAAATGGAACAGCTCCGATCAGTTTGAGCCAATTTATGGCCCTTCAAATTACCCAAAAAATCCCCAAAAAGTGCCCTCAGGGAACTAAATCGATTTTTTCAAATCGATCTGATCCTATCCATTTTTTAATATGTGGGAGGGGGAGTAATTCTGAGACTCATATCAGAAAATGGAACAGCTCCGATCAGTTTGAGCCAATTTATGGCCCTTCAAATTACCCAAAAAATCCCCAAAAAGTGCCCTCAGGGAACTAAATCGATTTTTTCAAATCGATCTGATCCTATCCATTTTTTAATATGTGGGAGGGGGAGTAATTCTGAGACTCATATCAGAAAATGGAACAGCTCCGATCAGTTTGAGCCAATTTATGGCCCTTCAAATTACCCAAAAAATCCCCAAAAAGTGCCCTCAGGGAACTAAATCGATTTTTTCAAATCGATCTGATCCTATCCATTTTTTAATATGTGGGAGGGGGAGTAATTCTGAGACTCATATCAGAAAATGGAACAGCTCCGATCAGTTTGAGCCAATTATGGCCCTTCAAATTACCCAAAAAATCCCCAAAAAGTGCCCTCAGGGAACTAAATCGATTTTTTCAAATCGATCTGATCCTATCCATTTTTTAATATGTGGGAGGGGGAGTAATTCTGAGACTCATATCAGAAAATGGAACAGCTCCGATCAGTTTGAGCCAAATTATGGCCCTTCAAATTACCCAAAAAATCCCCAAAAAGTGCCCTCAGGGAACTAAATCGATTTTTTCAAATCGATCTGATCCTATCCATTTTTTAATATGTGGGAGGGGGAGTAATTCTGAGACTCATATCAGAAAATGGAACAGCTCCGATCAGTTTGAGCCAATTATGGCCCTTCAAATTACCCAAAAAATCCCCAAAAAGTGCCCTCAGGGAACTAAATCGATTTTTTCAAATCGATCTGATCCTATCCATTTTTTAATATGTGGGAGGGGGAGTAATTCTGAGACTCATATCAGAAAATGGAACAGCTCCGATCAGTTTGAGCCAATTTATGGCCCTTCAAATTACCCAAAAAATCCCCAAAAAGTGCCCTCAGGGAACTAAATCGATTTTTTCAAATCGATCTGATCCTATCCATTTTTTAATATGTGGGAGGGGGAGTAATTCTGAGACTCATATCAGAAAATGGAACAGCTCCGATCAGTTTGAGCCAATTTATGGCCCTTCAAATTACCCAAAAAATCCCCAAAAAGTGCCCTCAGGGAACTAAATCGATTTTTTCAAATCGATCTGATCCTATCCATTTTTTAATATGTGGGAGGGGGAGTAATTCTGAGACTCATATCAGAAAATGGAACAGCTCCGATCAGTTTGAGCCAATTTATGGCCCTTCAAATTACCCAAAAAATCCCCAAAAAGTGCCCTCAGGGAACTAAATCGATTTTTTCAAATCGATCTGATCCTATCCATTTTTTAATATGTGGGAGGGGGAGTAATTCTGAGACTCATATCAGAAAATGGAACAGCTCCGATCAGTTTGAGCCAAATTATGGCCCTTCAAATTACCCAAAAAATCCCCAAAAAGTGCCCTCAGGGAACTAAATCGATTTTTTCAAATCGATCTGATCCTATCCATTTTTTAATATGTGGGAGGGGGAGTAATTCTGAGACTCATATCAGAAAATGGAACAGCTCCGATCAGTTTGAGCCAATTTATGGCCCTTCAAATTACCCAAAAAATCCCCAAAAAGTGCCCTCAGGGAACTAAATCGATTTTTTCAAATCGATCTGATCCTATCCATTTTTTAATATGTGGGAGGGGGAGTAATTCTGAGACTCATATCAGAAAATGGAACAGCTCCGATCAGTTTGAGCCAATTTATGGCCCTTCAAATTACCCAAAAAATCCCCAAAAAGTGCCCTCAGGGAACTAAATCGATTTTTTCAAATCGATCTGATCCTATCCATTTTTTAATATGTGGGAGGGGGAGTAATTCTGAGACTCATATCAGAAAATGGAACAGCTCCGATCAGTTTGAGCCAATTTATGGCCCTTCAAATTACCCAAAAAATCCCCAAAAAGTGCCCTCAGGGAACTAAATCGATTTTTTCAAATCGATCTGATCCTATCCATTTTTTAATATGTGGGAGGGGGAGTAATTCTGAGACTCATATCAGAAAATGGAACAGCTCCGATCAGTTTGAGCCAATTATGGCCCTTCAAATTACCCAAAAAATCCCCAAAAAGTGCCCTCAGGGAACTAAATCGATTTTTTCAAATCGATCTGATCCTATCCATTTTTTAATATGTGGGAGGGGGAGTAATTCTGAGACTCATATCAGAAAATGGAACAGCTCCGATCAGTTTGAGCCAAATTATGGCCCTTCAAATTACCCAAAAAATCCCCAAAAAGTGCCCTCAGGGAACTAAATCGATTTTTTCAAATCGATCTGATCCTATCCATTTTTTAATATGTGGGAGGGGGAGTAATTCTGAGACTCATATCAGAAAATGGAACAGCTCCGATCAGTTTGAGCCAATTATGGCCCTTCAAATTACCCAAAAAATCCCCAAAAAGTGCCCTCAGGGAACTAAATCGATTTTTTCAAATCGATCTGATCCTATCCATTTTTTAATATGTGGGAGGGGGAGTAATTCTGAGACTCATATCAGAAAATGGAACAGCTCCGATCAGTTTGAGCCAATTTATGGCCCTTCAAATTACCCAAAAAATCCCCAAAAAGTGCCCTCAGGGAACTAAATCGATTTTTTCAAATCGATCTGATCCTATCCATTTTTTAATATGTGGGAGGGGGAGTAATTCTGAGACTCATATCAGAAAATGGAACAGCTCCGATCATTTTAAGCCAATTTATGGCCCTTCAAATTACCCAAAAAATCCCCAAAAAGTGCCCTCAGGGAACTAAATCGATTTTTTCAAATCGATCTGATCCTATCCATTTTTTAATATGTGGGAGGGGGAGTAATTCTGAGACTCATATCAGAAAATGGAACAGCTCCGATCAGTTTGAGCCAATTTATGGCCCTTCAAATTACCCAAAAAATCCCCAAAAAGTGCCCTCAGGGAACTAAATCGATTTTTTCAAATCGATCTGATCCTATCCATTTTTTAATATGTGGGAGGGGGAGTAATTCTGAGACTCATATCAAAAAATGGAACAGCTCCGATCAGTTTGAGCCAAATTATGGCCCTTCAAATTACCCAAAAAATCCCCAAAAAGTGCCCTCAGGGAACTAAATCGATTTTTTCAAATCGATCTGATCCTATCCATTTTTTAATATGTGGGAGGGGGAGTAATTCTGAGACTCATATCAGAAAATGGAACAGCTCCGATCATTTTAAGCCAATTTATGGCCCTTCAAATTACCCAAAAAATCCCCAAAAAGTGCCCTCAGGGAACTAAATCGATTTTTTCAAATCGATCTGATCCTATCCATTTTTTAATATGTGGGAGGGGGAGTAATTCTGAGACTCATATCAGAAAATGGAACAGCTCCGATCAGTTTGAGCCAATTTATGGCCCTTCAAATTACCCAAAAAATCCCCAAAAAGTGCCCTCAGGGAACTAAATCGATTTTTTCAAATCGATCTGATCCTATCCATTTTTTAATATGTGGGAGGGGGAGTAATTCTGAGACTCATATCAGAAAATGGAACAGCTCCGATCATTTTAAGCCAATTTATGGCCCTTCAAATTACCCAAAAAAATCCCCAAAAAGTGCCCTCAGGGAACTAAATCGATTTTTTCAAATCGATCTGATCCTATCCATTTTTTAATATGTGGGAGGGGGAGTAATTCTGAGACTCATATCAGAAAATGGAACAGCTCCGATCATTTTGAGCCAATTTATGGCCCTTCAAATTACCCAAAAAATCCCCAAAAAGTGCCCTCAGGGAACTAAATCGATTTTTTCAAATCGATCTGATCCTATCCATTTTTTAATATGTGGGAGGGGGAGTAATTCTGTAGACTCATATCAGAAAATGGAACAGCTCCGATCAGTTTGAAGCCAATTATGGCCCTTCAAATTACCCAAAAAATCCCCAAAAAGTGCCCTCAGGGAACTAAATCGATTTTTTCAAATCGATCTGATCCTATCCATTTTTTAATATGTGGGAGGGGGAGTAATTCTGAGACTCATATCAAAAAATGGAACAGCTCCGATCAGTTTGAGCCAAATTATGGCCCTTCAAATTACCCAAAAAATCCCCAAAAAGTGCCCTCAGGGAACTAAATCGATTTTTTCAAATCGATCTGATCCTATCCATTTTTTAATATGTGGGAGGGGGAGTAATTCTGAGACTCATATCAAAAAATGGAACAGCTCCGATCAGTTTGAGCCAAATTATGGCCCTTCAAATTACCCAAAAAATCCCCAAAAAGTGCCCTCAGGGAACTAAATCGATTTTTTCAAATCGATCTGATCCTATCCATTTTTTAATATGTGTGAGGGGGAGTAATTCTGTGACTCATATCAGAAAATGGAACAGCTCTGATCAGTTTGAGCCAACTTATGGCCCTTCAAAATCTCCAAAAAGTGCCCAAAAAGTGCTCTTAAGGGACTAAATCGATTTTTTCAAATCGATCTGATCCTATCCATTTTTTAATATGTGAGAGGGGGAGTAATTCTGAGACTAATATCAGAAAATGGAACAGCTCCGATCAGTTTGAGCCAAATTATGGCCCTGCAAATTCCGCAAAAAATGCCAAAAAGGTGCCCTTTGGGGACTAAATCGATTTTTTATATCGATCTGATCCTATCGATTTTTTAATATGTGAGAGGGGGAGTAATTCTGAGACTAATATCAGAAAATGGAACAGCTCCGATCATTTTAAGCCAATTTATGGCCCTTCAAATTACCCAAAAAAATCCCCAAAAAGTGCCCTCAGGGAACTAAATCGATTTTTTCAAATCGATCTGATCCTATCCATTTTTTAATATGTGGGAGGGGGAGTAATTCTGTGACTCATATCAGAAAATGGAACAGCTCCGATCAGTTTGAGCCAACTTATGGCCCTTCAAATTACCCAAAAAATCCCCAAAAAGTGCCCTCAGGGAACTAAATCGATTTTTTCAAATCGATCTGATCCTATCTATTTTTTAATATGTGGGAAGGGGAGTAATTCTAAGACTCATATCAAAAAATGGAACAGCTCCGATCAGTTTGAGCTTGGGGGTCATTTTTTCGCTGCTTAAACAAGACATTTTTACAGATGGCGGCGTCGACAAAAGTTGAGAATTATTTATTTAAATTTAGTATTTATTTGAATATTAAACAAATAATTAGTGGGAAATTTCATCGACGACCCCCGGGCGCTGGTGTCCATGCTGCGCGGCTGTCAGCTGTTGCCGCTGGGCGGGGTCGACGCGTGCCAACAGCAATCAATTCTAGGCTACCGGATCATCACATGTGCGTGATTTATAAAATTTTAAGCCGGCCGGAACCGGGATTTTTGAGAAAACTCGGGATCGGGATTGAGAATATTAAAAAACCGGGATTTAAGAGTGTGAAAATTAATCAAGTTCCGGTCCAAAAACCCGGGACTAATGGTCAAAAACAAAGATTTGAAATTTTGAAAAAACCCGGGATTTTATAAGAGGGAAATTCAGTCCCAAAATTGGAGACTTCAGTACCAGTCACGGCCCCGGCCTACTCTAATAAAATCTTAAGCCAGCTTCATTCATTTTCCATGCCCCCCCCCTCTCCCCCGCCTAAAGGCAGGCAGCATTTATTCCAAAATAAATGTAAGTTTTTTTTGCCTTTTTCTGAAATTTTTTTGTTGCACCCCTGTCTAACAGGGATGGGCGGAATCTCGTTTTCCGTTGTTTTTGGGCCTTTTTTTTCCGTTTTCCGTTAAAATGCCCTTTTTAACGGAAAAAACGGAAAAAATATACACCCCTAAGAATGGGATTTTTGGAGAATTGGAATTTGGTTTGGTTGTGGTGTAATGGTGAGTGGTTGATGTGGGGAGATAAGTGTGGGCGTGGGTTCAGATCCCCGACTGTGTCAGTGATTATTTCTTATTTTTCTGTACAATTACGGTGGTTAAACAATTTTAAAAATTCTTTTTAACTTTTTCCAATTTACAAACAAATATTTTAGATGACAATTCACAAGCTTTTCATTCATTTTTTGTTGTACGAAATCAAAAAACATTTTGGGGATTTTGTTTTGCATTTTCATTTTTGGAGCGATTCTCTTAACAAATTTTGTTAAGTTTTTTAAAAAAATTCTTCCTAGAAGGCCGCTGAAAAAAAGACATCCTTCAAAATTTTTAAAAATAATTACTGTTAATATTTTAAAAAATATTTATTAAATAAATTATTTTTTTTAAAAAAATTGAAAATTTTTCCGTTTTCCGTTTTCTTCCGTTGTTTTTGGCCCTTTTTTCCGTTTTCCGTTTTACGTTAAAAAAAATATTTCCGTTTTTTGAAAATAAATTTCCGCCCATCCCTGCTGCCTAATGCCCATGAGAATTAATTTAGTGGGTCAAAATATTCAGAGTTGTTTACTTATATGTAGTGGCAAAAATAAAAGCACCGCCGTAAGGGACAAATTTGGCCCCCAAAACTAGGGTTGGTCCCCGACCCCTCGGGGGCAAGAAAAGTCGGGGTCGGGGACGAAAACCCCGACTAAAAAAAAGTCGGGGTTCGGGGACGGGGACGAACCCTACCCAAAACGGTACTGAAAATCTTACAAATTAGCCAAAACTAGATTTTGAAAAGCTAAACTCAAATCAAAGCTAAGCTTTTAAAAAAGTACTCCAAAGCTAAACAATTAGAGACTTATTGAAAAAGTTTATTTCAATAAACACTATGAAAAATTCAAATTTTGAGTGCTTTTTCACAGTGAAGCCACTCACATCCAAGGCCAGACCGATCGATCGATCATAAAAATGTCAATTTGGGTCTTGGCAAAATGTGTATTTCATTTAATTTTGGCACAGGTTACTGTTATTCGGACTACTGTAATGGCACAGTGAAGAGGCATTTAGCGCTCACAATCAGCACAGCAACGGCACTGATTTGTGCTGCGTTAGGTGCCACTATTTGGAGACAAATTTGACACATTATCATACATTATTTTTACATCATTTAATTTCTTTTTTTGGATTGCGCGATCTTTGTGCATTTTTAAATTGAAAGTAAATTTCAAATTTAAATGTATTTTTTTTTTGTTCTTGTTGTTGGTACTTTGGGGTTTATGGAAATAAAAATTCGCATTAAAAGTTAAATTTCTATTTATTTAAGACCCTTTTTGTTGCAACAATTTTAAGAGTGATTATTGCTAATTACGGAATTCTAATTGCTATTAATTAAATATTGATGTGTTTATGGAAATGAAAAATTAGCATTAAAAGTTAAATTTCTAGTCAATTAATCACGGCATTCGGGTTTTGATGCATGGAAATTAGCATTATAATTAAGATATTCCATTATTACACTTTTTTTTCTTATTAAAGATATTTAAATATTATTTTTTATAAATTTGTACCTTCGCAATTTCGCCCCGTCTGCACACAATGTCCCCGGGCCCAAAACGGTGGCATTGAAGCCGTAGTGCAAGTTCACTCAGAAGGCCACGTTCGCAAAAAGCAAAAACCTTTAAAGACAAAATATAATTTTTTGATGTTTTACAGAATACCAATTAATGAATGTGCAAAATTTAAACGCCTAAAATTTACTATTTTAAGTTTAATTTTTGTTTTGTTAAAAAAAAATATTCTAATATAACGTGCAAACCAGGGATGGGCGGAATTTCGATTTCCGAAACATTTTGAGGCTCCGGAATTCCGAGTTCTGATTTCCAAAATTTTGAGCAAAAAGTCGGGAATTTTAAGAAAAATCGATAATTTTCGGACTAATTTTCTTAACATAACTTTTTTAAATCTTCAAAAAAAATTCTCCCGACGGCGCCTATCAAGCGCCGCAGGACCTCTCCCATTCTTCTAAAATACTTCTAAAAATTACCTTTATTTTTGGGCAATTTCGCATTGATTGTGACGTAATGGTGAATGGTTGGCCAGTCAAGGGATGGAAAATGGGGGCGCCGATAGGCGCCGTCGAGAAAATGTTTTGAAATTTAATGGTAAAATTTTTCAGATTTTCGAGTTTTTTTTGGGGGGGGGGGGGGTCGGAATTCCAAGTTCCGAAAAGTTTTGAGGCCACGGATTCCGAGTTCCGAAACGTTTTGAGGCCTCGGAATAAATTTAAACAACAAAATTTTCAATTTTGCACCGGCGAGCGGATCAGTGCGTTCAAATGGAATTCGGCGGCCAATTCTCGTGCCAGCCGAGGCGGTAAGGCGTTGAGCAAAGCCTATAAATGTTTTTTAAATCGCCTGGGGCGACAGAAACCGCTGATACAAAACAAAGCAAAATTATCAAAATTTTTCTTTAAAAAAAATGAAAATTTTCCACAAATCAACCCCATTAAGAAATTTTAAAAGAAAATATCGCAAAAATATAGGCACAAAAATGCCGGTATTTTTTGTTATATCGAACGATAAATGGGAGGGCATATCGCGCGATTGCCCCCCCCCGGGGTGGCGGCAATCTCGACACCCTATCAAAAAAGGCATTTGGCCAAAAATAACGGCAAATTTAGGACAAAAAAAAACGGGGCCCACATTATAAGGGAGTTTTAGCGGAATTTTGAAAATCCGGCGCCAAAATTTCAGTACCAAAATTGAAAAAAATAGGAACATTTCAGTACCAACGCCGTTCCCGTACTACCCTTGATGGCAAAATAACTGAAAAGGCTAACTTAACAAAACATGAAAATAAGAGCAAATGCCGTTAAAAAGAATGGCCAAAAGCGCGCAAGCCCGATCGATCGATCGCTCGGCTCGGCCCGATCGATCGCTCGGCCCTTGTGCCTCATTTTACATTTTCGTCCACGGGTTGGGCACGTTCAACGCCGCCCATCCACTGGTATTCCATCCATTTGATCACTCTGTCGTGCATTTGTTGGTTGACGTGACTGATTTATTAAAAAACAATTAAATGTTTAAAAAGTGCACGCGCTTGCACCGAATTTGCATGTAAAGCTTGCAGCCGTCAACAAATTCTTGAAAATTCGCTTTGGCCAAATGGGCGCGGCTGACCTGGAGGCGGCGGTGGCAGGCACAAATTAATTTTCAAAAAATTCAAATTAGCGCTCTCTCACCATTATGCCAACATCGCCAATTATTGCTGCAAACACCAACAAACCGATCAGAGTGTCCACAATTTCGAACGTCGATTGAATAGAATTTTCGGGCCACGGCTAAAAGTGATTAAAATGTTAAAAAAATCAAATCGATTTTTTTGGAAAATATTTAATAAAAATTCTACAAATTATCTTATGCTAATTGTTATTAATTTAAATTAACGCTAAATAATTGTTATTATTTAAATTAATCAACCCTCTTTAAAAATTTTTGAATTTAATTTTAAAATAGACTTCAATTTAGTTATTAAAAATAAACGCTTGATTAACTCTACCTATATTAATTCATTTTTCTTATTTTAATAATGAAAATTAATTTAATTATGTAAGAATTAATTATTTTTAGACACCTGCTCGCCCAACGTCACCAAAGTGAGCGCAGACCAATAAAAACTCATTGCATATTTTTTGGTCAAATTCCCGAATGCGGTATAACCGGAGCTGAAACTGGGCATATAAAAATTAAATAATTTATTTAAAAAACAAAAATAAAATTGCCGATTAGCCCAATGGTCCCGCAACTGATCAATCCGGTATGGCCTCAGGCGCCAATCCGTTTCCGGCATCAAACATTCGTTGCGATGCACGTCAAAGCGCGGGTCGCACAACGGAAACACCAAATCCGGGATCTTTACAACATAAAAAGCATTGTTTGAAATTAAATAATGCAAAATTTAGATACTAATTGGCGCCCATTTGAATGGTATTAAAAATAAAAACAAGAAAATTAGTAACCAAATTTTAGACTTTTAATTTCTTATCGAAACCAATTTAAATAAAATTCCTAGTGGGGATTTGAGAAAAATTCTCAAAATTGCTTGAGGCGCCTATCTCAATCCCGAACAATTTAAACAAGGCTCGGTCGGGAACCGAATTAAATCCCGCGGGATCCCGAGAAAATCCCGAGTCCGTCCGGGCGCTAATTAACATCGCCAAGACCCCTCCCCCCTTTGGCTCCATTCAAAAAATTTGGATAAATATCAAAATTAACAAAATAATTATTAAAAAATGGCTTTTTAATTAAGCAAATATTTATTTTTGACTATTTCCATTTAATTAACTCACTTTTTGATGTGAAAATGTCCAACTGTCAATAGTGGAATCTGAAATAATGTTTCCAATATTTTCTTAAATTCCATTTTATTCTTCCAACTTTCGTATCCATAAACGGTGCTCATGAAAAAGTATAGGCACGCATTCCAATGGAACAGCAAATAGCAAATGGTGCCGAGCCGGAAGAGGCGAAAACTTAAAAAAAAAAGAAAGATTATTAGTAGCCTCAAACAGAAAATGATCCACAAAATCCTTTTTAATTGACTAGCTTAAACTTCTCACATTAATAAATATCTCAATTAGCGTCATAAATGATGTTTGATTACCCTAATTAGCGTTAATTAGGCAGAATGTTACCCGCCCCAGGGGCGGGAATCAAACACCCCACGACTTTAAGCCATTAGCTCATGGTTAACCAGCTTCTTATGATATGGTAACCTAAACCCAGAGCAAAAAGGTCAAAGCTCAGCAATTTTATTCTTTTTATAAACTTGCCCAATTCTTTGTTCTGGGTTTATTGGAGTAAATTAATAAATTATGAATATGACCAACATTAATAGTCGATTTATATAGCTTTTTTGAGCTGTCTTGTTTGGATTATATTAGCTCGAAATAAGGGGAAAAAATAACTATAAATTTTTATACCATTTGATAGAGAAAATTCTGAACTTTCCAAACATAATTTTTATGTTATTTTTTCCTTCTCATTAAAGGTTTAATATTTGCAGGAGTTGATGGATGCAAGTTTAGCATTCCTACCCCTCCCCCAGCTGGGAATAGTGTTGCTCCCCGAGCCCCCGTCATTTTTTGTCCCCGAACCCCCGACACTTCCCCGCCCCCTCGAAGGGTCGGGGAGCAACCCAGCCTGGGGGACACTTTGTTCCTTGCATAAAGTAAGATATATTTATTCAAGTAAATTGTGTTGTGTATTAAAAATTGGTAAAATTGAAAGTAGATAATTTTTTCAAAATTTTACAATTTTTAGTTCAAATTTATTTTTGTTTGAATTATTTGATAACCTCAGAGGCCATGGACAATTGTGTTCGGTGATGGCGATGAATTCGGAAACTCGGCACAGTTTGGCCAACCGATTGAGTCGAAGCAGCGAAATGTTTGGCCATCGAAGGAGGCCAAAATCGGTGGGCAAAATGGCCAAAAAATCGGGCACAAATGACAGACAAAAAAAAAACAGATTAACAAAGAAATTAATTCTTTTTTTTCAAAATTTTGGCTGCAAAACTCTTAACAAATTGAGTCAATAATTCAAATTTTTTCGGCGGCGCCTATCGGACCAGAAAAATGATTAAAAACACACATTTTATGCGAAAAAAATAAATAAAAATTAAGAATTTGTAAATCAAAAGGTCCCCCCCCCCACCCCCTATGGTTTGCCAAAAACCGAAAGCGCTTTTCGGTTAACCGGGTGTCGGCCAAAACTCGAAACCGGGGGTCGCAAAACCGGCCTAACCAAAAACCCGGTACACCCGGCTTAAACCCGACCGTTACCTACCCTATTTTTAATAAAAAATATTTTTATAAATTTAGTATTTGTCTCAAATCATAATGGTGGTGCACTGTTTCCATTGAAAAAATGATTGTTCCTTTTCTAAGCGATCAGATCAGTTCAATTTAGAGCTCTTGGGCGGTTTACAGCATTAAGAGAAAGCGGGCTTTAAAAATGCCTTTTTCTGACCCAAAGTTTTGGGTCCTAATTATGTGTATAAATTTAAATTATTTTATTTTGAAACCTGAAAATGTAACGCCTCAGGGTTAATTGAGCATTTCGAATCAAAATTCCCTCAATAAAATACGCTAAAAAGGATTAATTTTTATTTTAAAAAATGCTTTTGCACACGACACCTTTGCGTGTCTGCACAACCATGTCAGCCAAGTTCACCAAATCCGTTGCAAAATTCAGCAGAATCCATGGCCTGAAAAATGTTTAATTTAATACAAAATAATTGCCCGATTTGGTATAAATAATTTTGTATTAATTATTGTTTTAATAGTACGGTAAAAACTAGTGATCGGCCAGAAGGGTCGGTCGGTAAAGTACCGAAAAAGTACCGGTACCGAAAAGTACCGAAAAAAATTGTCGGTACTTTTTCGGTTTTCGGTACCATTAGGTATTTTGGAAATCTTGGTTTATTAATATTATAATTGAGTATTGGGAGATTGCGGTTCAAGAAAATTAGAATTTCGACCTGTTCCTGTTGTGTGGCAGGATTTTAATAGTTTTTGGATCAGTTTGAATGGGGCTCGGCAGTGCCGCCGAGAAAATTTTGAATTTTTGATGGAATTTGTTAAGAAAAAATGGCCCAAAAAATGTATCGCGGAATCAAAAAAAATGCTTAAAAAAATTTAAAAATCAAATAAAATTTCATCGGACACTTTGAAATGCAGATTCCGAGTCTTGCCTCGAGACTTTTTCTTAATTTTATATAGAAAATGAAACTTTTAGCCGTTTTATTAGGGTTTTTTGTAGGTGATCGGCGATGCCGATACGCGTCGCCGAGAGGAAAAAATGGAAAATTCTTACGATTTATTAAGAAATCTTGTCCAATTCAATTTTAAAAATCTTAAATAATATTTAAAGAAACAATATTGTTTTTCTCTGCCATGAAGTTAATTAATAGACACAAAAAACTATATACACAGTCGGGGTTTGAACCACAAGCATCACTTACCAGGGCATTCAATAAAAAGAATAAAAAGAAACTTTGACTTCAGGACTCGAACCTCAGACAATAAGGCCTTTCGGTTCACAGTTTAACCACGAAGGCACGTGATATTATGCATAAGGTTGAAAAATTCAAATATTTATTACCAATTTTTCCATTCGGTACTTTTTTCGGTACTCAAATTTTGTTCGGTCGGTACTTTTCGGTAAAGTACCGAAAAAGCGTCGGTACTTTCCCGTACCGACCGAACACTAGTAAAAACCGCGGTGAATGATCCCGAACCCCGACAATTTTGGACAATTTCCTGACCCCCGAAAGTTCCACGCTCCGACAACCCCCCGACCCCGTGACCGGCTGACCCAAACCCCGATCCCCAACTTTTAAACCCAAGAAACACCCGACTTTTCTGCCTCCCGAACGTCAGGGTGCTGACGACCTAATTTTAAGCTTCAAACGGTAAATGACACCGTCAAAAGCATTGGACAATCACCTTTTCCAATCCTAGTAATAAATCTCGAACGATAAAAGCAAGTTTTTATTTTAAAAACGAGTTTCAGTTATAAAAGTTTCATAAAAAAACAATTAAATAATAAAATAAAAATTCGCAAAATTTCCACCAATAAAACGCAGCATTGAATTCTGCAAAAACAAGCATTGAAATTGTCAACGCATTGTACAGAAAGGCGATGGTCACCAGCAAAGTCCAGCAATGGTAAGAAACGCCGCGGGGGTTCATCGCCCAAATTTTTTTGAAAATTCATAAAAATTGCATTATTACAAACAAAAAACACTAATCTTTAAGAAAGCATTTTGTCAAATTTCATATACTTCCAGAGATTTATAAGCGAAAGTGCCATTGCTCGCTCCCGTGCCAAAAATCCATTAAGTGCGCCTTCCGGCTACGGTGGTAATGCCCTCCGGTTATCCCTAATGGGACAAGCGCCTAAAATGGAAGGAAACCACTCGTTAGAAGATGGTATTAAAAATATTCAAAAAGCTTAAAGTTACGAAAAAATTTATAAAATTGAAATAGCTAAATTAATTTAACCCATTTAATTTGAAATAGCTAAATTAATTTAACCCATTTAATTTGAAATAGCTAAATTAATTTAACCCATTTAATTTGAAATAGCTAAATTAATTTAACCCATTTAATTTGAAATAGCTAAATTAATTTAACCCATTTAATTTGAAATAGCTAAATTAATTTAACCCATTTAATTTGAAATAGCTAAATTAATTTAACCCATTTAATTTGAAATAGCTAAATTAATTTAACCCATTTAATTTGAAATAGCTAAATTAATTTAACCCATTTAATTTGAAATAGCTAAATTAATTTAACCCATTTAATTTGAAATAGCTAAATTAATTTAACCCATTTATTTGAAATAGCTAAATTAATTTAACCCATTTAATTTAAAATAGCTAAATTTATTTATCCCATTTAATTTAAAATAGCTAAATTAATTTATCCCATTTAATTTGAAATAGATAAATTAATTTAACCCATGTAATTTGAAATAGATAAATTAATTTAACCCATTTAATTTAAAATATCTAAATTAATTTAAACCATAATTTAACCCATTTAATTTGAAATAGCTAAATTAATTTAACCCATTTAATTTGTTCCGTTTTGCCTCTGGGCCATATGATCCATATTTACCGATTTATCATATCTTGGAACCAAACCGAAATTTATCGGCTACCCGAACCAGAACCGAACCGAAAAAATCCCGGTTCTAGGTTCGGAACCGACAACCCTAAACACCACCCACTGAGAAACATGAATTTAAATTTAAATTATGATACGAGTACATATTTTTCAGAAACTTTTCACGCTGCAATTTAATTACGAGCAAAAAATAAAAAATAAATAATTAATTCAATCGATCATCAAAGGGACGTCATTATCCGTTATTCGGCTTCTTCCTTTTGTCGGCGACTGCGCCGCCCGCCCTTTTCCTTAAGCGATCTAAAACTCAAAAAAACATTCAAATCATCAACAGATCAACGCAAAAAAATGCAAGGGCTAACAGAAATAATATGGTTAAAAATTTTATAAAATAATGATCAGAAAGTCTCTATTTGAGCTTGCCTTAAAAACTTCACAATTTTTGTATTAAGCCAATCTTGAGTTATAAAAATTTAAATGGATTTAGGTCCCTTTATTCTTTGGAGCAATTTATTAATAATGATGAAGTTCAAAGTAATTTTTAAAAGTAAGGTTGCAATTTTAACTTTTTAAAGTTAAAGTGAAAATCTTCAAAGTTAAAAGTCAGATTTGGTATAAGGCGCAGGAGCATACCAGTCCAGGGCTGTCTGTGCATCGATCCTATCGTAAAATATCGTAATTTTTGAGCCTCATCGTATCTTTTTGACAAAAAGTGCCCACACCGAAAATATAGGCACTTCGGCGTATTATAAAAATCGTTATCGACGAAGAAATTCAAAAAGCGCAGAAAAGCTAACACAAAACTCACTGTTGTCTCTTTAGCAGTGCCGGAATGTGTTCTTCGATGGCGAACACCATTTTGTCACGATGCGCAGAGTCCGCGCCGTCCACCATTTTCAGCACGACGTCGGCGGCGAACTGTTGCTTCATCATTTGCAACAAAGGCGTCTTTCCAGTGCCGTCGCTGAACAGAAAACAGCACAAATTCAGTTTTTGGGGTTCTCGGAAAAAACTCACTCCGCACAAACTTGATCGATCAACGCATTTTTCTGTTTCGTCGTCCCAAAAGACAAACACTTTTCGATTATGCTGCAAATGCTTTTGTAATGCGTCTTCAGAATGTCCCCCTGCAAACTGCGCACAATGCGCTCCCGGTCTTCGGGCAGTCCATGTTCAATCACATGTTGGATCACAAAGCAGCCATATTTATCCATGATCAAAGTGGGCACAATGTCACGCAGTTGTTCCAACACGGGACGCTTTTGCTGCTCCGTGCAGTGTTCAAGCAGACGTCGGACCACCCGATAACCGCACTCATGGACGGACAGGGAGGTGACCTTTTAAGGGAAAGAAGTTTTCACGAATTTTGCGTGGTTTTTCTTTGCAAAAACGGAGGTTCAAATATTTACCTAATTTTAGAAGGCAATATTTTAGAATTTATATTGGAACAATGGACTTCTGTGAGCTTATTTAATTGATGAGAATATCAAAAATTAATTTTCTTAACAAAAAACGATGTGAAGGCGTAAAACATCGCCCCTTAACCATGATCCACGACCCACATTCTCGTGCAGACTGCGCACAATGCGCTCCCGGTCTTCGGGCAGTCCATGTGCAATCACATGTTCGATCACGTAGCAGCCATACTGATCCGTGACTAAAGTGGGCACATTCTCGTGCAGACAGCGCACAATGCGCTCCCGGTCTTCGGGACGTCCATGTTCAATCACATGTTCGATCACGTAGCTGCCATACTGATCCGTGACTAAAGTGGGCACATTCTCGTGCAGACGATGCACAATGCGCTCCCGGTCCTCGGGACGTCCATACTCAATCACATGTTGGATCACGTGGCAGCCATATTTATCCATGATCAAAGTGGGCACAATGTCACGCAGTTGTTCCAACACGGGACGCTTTTGCTGCTCCGTGCAGTGTTCAAGCACACATTCAATTACCCGACTACCGAATTTATGGAGGGACAAGGGAAGCACTTGTGCCAATAGCTCATTGATTATCTAAATATAACATTTAATTCAGTCAAAAATAAATAAATAAAATTAAATGATTTTGCCTCAATTTGTGACGCTTTGTCCACCGATTCCAACGCCTTTTCGATCACGTGAGAGCCGTACACTTGCTGGGACAATGTCAACACGTGGCCACGCAATGCGTCCACAAGTTGAGCCTTCTCCGTCGGATTGGCACGCCCCAACTTTTGCTGGATGAACCTGGCGAAATGTTAATGTAAATTTTAATTAAGTCAACAATAGCTTTTTTTGTTTGTGATAAAATGGTACAATTTGATTAAAAAGCCATGCCATTTGTTTTGTGCAATCGCTTAGTGTTGCTGGGCTGTTCAAATTAGAGACAGGAAACTTGGACCCAAACAATATTTGGTCAATAGTATTGGTCATTTTTTGGTATTGGTATTTTTTAGTCTGGCTCAACCCAATATTTGTACAATACCAAAAAATTTTAGAAAACATAATAAAATGCCCAAATTTCCGATTTTGTAATTAAATTTTATTCAACGCTTTTTCTGACCAGTGTCACGTCAACCACAAACCGTCCCCACCCCACACATCAAGGGCGTAGCCAGGGGGGGGGGGGGCCGTGGGGCCCGGGCCACCCCCCCCCCGAAATTTTTTTTGAGAGAAAAAAAACCAAAGGGGGGACCCTTTTGTTTTTCAAAATTTTGTAATTTTTGGACCAAACTACACCCCTAAGAATCGACTTTTTGGATCGGGCCCGCCCCCGAAAAAAATTCCTGGCTACGCCCTTGCCACACATACCAGCTACAACATCTCCCCCCCCCCCCCCCAGGGTCTATCGGCAAAGCCCCAAAAACTTGGAAAATTTCAAACGGTAGTTTTTTGAAGCTTTTTTTTCTTTTTAAGAATGAAAAATGTCCGGCGGTGCCGACAGGCTCCGTTGTAGAAATTTTTAAAAAATTGGCTATTTTTGTTGAGAAATTTTTGTAGCAAAAATTCAGAAAAGTGTGATGAATTTTTTGCAAAATTCCTTTTTTGCCTTATTTCCTCAAAAAACAGGTTTCTTAAATTAATAAGTTATTCCAGTTATTTAAAATCAAAAACATCCCATTTTAAATTAAAAATATTTAAAAATATATTAAGGAGGGGAAGCGCATGTGTGCAACGAAAAAAAAAACAAATAACTGCTTGCACTCAAGCGATCTCGAACCCAACATATAAGATAAGAGCAACGAAAAGACAAAGCACTAAGACATTAACCAATTGAGAAGATTCTTGTAAAAATGATTGAAAAATCATTCGATAATGCCATTTTTAAGGTGTAAATACAACTGGAAGATACCCAAGTTTTGTACAAAAAAGGGCTTGGACCAAACAATATTTGGTCAATAGTGCTGGTCCAATTTTTGTACAAAACAACCCAAAAATTTTTTGGGATTGGGTTTTGGTCCGGACTCTAGTTCAAATCGTTCACCCCCAGCAATTCTCACCTTGAACCGAGCGGGTCCTGCGCAAACGCCACGGCGTCTTTGCCCAAATCGGCGAGTTGAAGATTGGCTGTACGTTTGTTACGGTACGCGTCCAACAGCTCGGAGCTGTGGCTTGGCCGGTCTGAAATTGCAAAAAACTCCAGAGATAAAATTTGGAATATTTTCTCTGTGAAAATAATTTTTTTGGGGGCTCAAATGTCCAAAATTTACTGGACGAAGACGACGAGGACGGCATGCGAGCGCCGCATGAAAGAACGGCTGCCGGGCACACATTTTTGGCGCATTGATGCAAAAACGTCACACGAACAGTTTGAATTTGTTGAACCTAAACAAAATTTTGAATTTCGAAAAGGGAGGATTCTATTCATTTCAATCCGATTTCGGTGGGGGGGGGGGGGTGGGGGGGGGGGGGGGGGGGGGGGGTCAATTTTTAGGGTTCTCCTAAACCAAAGCTAGTCTAAGCTTAAGCCTAAGCTTCTCTTAGGTCTAGCCTAGGCTTAGCCTAAGACGTGGAGCGGATTGGTTTGGAAGTCGTTTTCGTGACAATTTCTCGAACAATACGAACCAAAATGTGGCTTTCAAAAAATCAAATTTGGCCTCAAAATCATTCAAAAAACACGTTACTACAAAAACAACAAATGATCTCGATCGAATTCATGATTCGGAGGTCAAAATTGAAATTTTTGAAAAAATTTGAATTTTTCAAAAAAAATGTTCGAATTCGGTCGGATCCGAGGTTTGAAATTGATCAAATGGGCTCAGATTCAGATTCTATGTCCCCCCAAAACCCAGAAAACACCTTTTCCCATTTTTTAAAATTTTCTAATTTTTTTAAAATATGGGGTACACAACTTTAACTATTACCGGATTCGGGTTTGGCCCCGGGAGACATTATGAAAAAAGCGTAAAAACTTTTCCACATTTTGTGTTTCGTTTTCGAGAAATTGGCAGGACAAAACGAAAAAAAAATTTATTTGTCCAAATGGGAAAGTTACGTTTCGTTCCCTCCCTTAAAAATGTCATTAACATCCTCAAATCCCAAGGTTTTGATTTTTCCAATTTTTTTTCTTCCTTTTTTATTTTATTTAACAAATGATTTTTGGGGTTTTGAATGTTGAAAATTCAACAAATTATAAGTGTTACCACATAAAGCATGTTCAAACAGTAAAAAATAGCGTTTTTGATAGTCCAAATTTATCTGACATCATTCGTTTTAGTCAAAAAGTTTGGGAACAAAACAATACCAACTCGTCCAAATAACAAAAAAAAACATTTGCAAACCTTGCAAATGATGTGCTGGCCGTACAGAAAATTGCGAATGAATCGATTGATCATTTTGAGCGATTGCGTTAATTTCTAAATGCTAAAAAAGAGCAACTAAAAAATTTGAATAAATGAAACAAATTGGGCAACTTAAACATTTTAATTAAAGAGACAATGAATTAAACATTTGTTCTACCAAATTGCAAAAAAAAAAAATCAACAAATTTCTACATAAAACCAAATTGGGTAATTTACAATAAATTTATTGCAAAATGTTCGTTCTGTTTATCCGCCATGTAATGTGGAGATGAACGTCACTGTGTCCCCGTCCTTGAGCTGTGCGTCCAACTGAAAAATTGAACATAAATTTCATAAATAAAAAACATTTATAATTTTAAATATGAAAATGTGTTCATACCCCGCCCAAAATTTCCCAATCCGTGTCGTTGACCAGCACCAAAACGCCGGGCCTAACGCTGTCCCGTTGGACGAGCATTTCCGTCCGATCGCTGCCCCTCAGGGGACCGTCCAAAAGCCATCGCAACAATTGGCGAACAGTCCGAAAATGTGGGCGCGCTTTGGTATAATTATGAAAGTAAAATAGGCCATGGCGAATTTTTGTCAAAAAATTTCAAAAAATTTTTTCCCATTCTTGAGAAAAAAAAATTGATAAATCTTTTTTTTGACAAAATCCGAGCCCCCGTGGCGGCATAAGCGAATTAAGTACCGAAACATTTGAAAATTGGGCTTCCGACTCGCGTTTTCCGCCAAAAAGTGCGTCCAATCCGCCCGCAAATTCCAATTTTATTCGTTGATTTGTCATTTCAAATAAAATTGTTGTTTTTTTGTTTTTATATCTTCTGAAATAAAAGACGAAAACGGGACTGAAAGAAGTAGAAAAAACTCAAAATAATTAATCCTAATTGGGAGTAGGGTTGTCGGTTCCTGGGAATTCTTCGGGTACCCGAACCGGAACCGAGAACCGAACCGAAAAAATTCCGGTCCTACGGTTCGGTTCGGTTCGAAAACGGCAACCCTAGTCCCCGACCCTCGACATGGCTAACCCCCACATCCCCGGCTCGCAGGGGGTCGGGGAGCAACCCTATAAGCCTAAGTTAAATTATTTTCGTAAAAGTCTCGTGTTTTGGGGGGTCAATCTCGAGTCTCGGGATCAAGTGTCGGTAAATTTAGGGCTCGAGCATCACTAGGAAGTGATTGAACACTTTGTCCAATACATACATCATCAATTAAAATTTCAGACTGAATTTCACTCGGAAGAATTTTGATTTGGAACAGTCTAAGACAGGGTGCCCATCGAAAATTTTTCAAAAACAGTACATTGGAACAAAAAATAAAGATTTTAGGGCCAAAAAACAGTACATTTTAAAAAATGGCTCAAAGTATAGTAAATCCGTGCTGGGTCGTTTCGTAAAAACTGCCACCATGGGCGTTTCGTAAATTCGCCAGGGCGTTTCGTAAATTCGCCAAATATATTTTATGAAGTAATTTTAGACATCATAACTTTATACACACCGCACCTAAATCAGTTTGCCTTATACTATTGGAAAGCTCTAAATGATTAGAAACTATTTGTAAAACTAAACAAAGCAGTAAATCAAAGTTTAAAAAAGTTATGATCAGAAACCCACGAAAAAACTCGATTATGGAAATTTTACATTATAATACTTATCAAACCGCTTCAACTTTGTGTATTGCTTTTTCTACTCATTTAGAGCTTTCCATTAGTTTAAGGTTTAACTGATTTATTGCGGGGTGTATAAAGTTATGATGTCTAAAACTATTTCATAAAATATATGTGGCGAATTTACGAAACGCCCTGGCGAATTTACGAAACGCCCATGGTGGCAGTTTTTACGAAACGACCTAGCACCCAGTAAATCTTTATTTTTTGCATGAAATGTGAGCTGTTTAACCATATTTCTCACCACCGACAATTTTTCTCAACAATTTGGGGTTGGAAATTGATCTCATGCATTTTAGAAAATTTTTGGCGAATTTTGCTTTTCAAATGATTTTTTGCGAATTCTGATTTAGTAGGGGGTGGGGGTCGGCGGTGCCGATAGGCGCCGCCGGTAAAATTTTTTTGATTTTCGAATTAATTTGCTAAGAAAATTGGCCTAAAACTTTGTAATTATCCTGAAAATCAGCAAAATCAGAATTTGGATAAAAATGAACAAATATTGTTGCATTTTGGACATTTTTAAGCGAAAATATGCGAAAAATGCTTGAAAAATTAACAAATTTGGCCATCTGTCTAAAGATTATTCAAAATTTAAACAAAAATTCTTCAAAAAGCTCCAAAAATCTCAAATAAAGGACAAAAAAGGACGTGTACCCCAAATAAAGTACAAATCGTTAAAAAAAGTACATTTTATTTTTTAAAGATCTCGACTCTCAAAAACAGTACAAATCTTTAAAAAAAGAACAGATGGGCACCCTGGTCTAAGAACAGTTTACTCTGTTCCGTTCCTGTTCTGTTCTCGAGGTCGGAACAGAACAGGAATGGAACAGGATAGGCTGTTCTAAAATTTGAGCACAGAACAGGAACAGATCCAAAATTGTTGAAACAACAAAACACTGCCGGACAGTCATATTTTTTTAACGCCCGCCCGTGCGAAAAATAAAAAAATGCCCGCCCGGCCCTTTGTTGGGCTGCCCGAAAAAAAGTCCGCCCGACCCACAACTCGATTATCCCTGAACCCTAACAGAGGACGATAAATACCTAATTTGTAAGTGCTTGAACGAACTCAAACGGATTCGAACCCGACACACAACATTTGACTTGTCGGAAGACATTCCACTAAGACACCAAATTAGTTGAGGAGACCCTTGGAAAAAAGATAGAAATTGACGCTCAATGGTGCCATCTTAAGGATGTACACAGCGGGAAAGGTACGTTTTGGTCCCGCCGTTTTGGTCCCACCGTTTTGGTCCCGTTCAGTTTGGTCCCGGCCGTTTTGTCCCGGGTACGTTTTGGTCCCGCCGTTTTGGTCCCGCCGTTTTGGTCCCACCGTTTTGGTCCCGTTCAGTTTGGTCCCGGCCGTTTTGTCCCGGGTACGTTTTGGTCCCACCGTTTTGGTCCCGGGTTTGTTTTGGTCCCAAACATTTTTTCCATAAAAAATGATGTCAAACAAATCTGAAACCGTCACAAATAGTATTTTTATTATCAAAAGATGAATTTGAATTAACGCCTACTTCCAGGCATTATGTTTCAAATAAATAAGCATATCAATTCACCTGTTGAACGTTTTATCTTTCCTTATTTTTTGAAATGCTGAATAAAGATCTTTTGTTTTAGAATTTACTATGGAAAATCAGCAAATTTTAACAAAAAGAGACAACAAAAAAATTGCCTATGAAGGCCACAAATTTACTTTTCACAAAATGAACGCGTGCATTTTTCATGCACACATGTTATTCTAATCAACAAGTGACTTACGGGACTGTTTTTCGAGTGTTATAAATGGTTGCCTATTTGTGACGGTTTCAGATTTGTTTGACATCATTTTTTATGGAAAAAATGTTTGGGACCAAAACGTACCCGGGACCAAAACGGCCGGGACCAAACTGATCGGGACCAAAACGGTGGGACCAAAACGGCGGGACCAAAACGATACCCACTCGTACACAGCGGCTCAATTTTGGTGCTCTAGTTCAGAAAAGATTTAAATTTTGTCCTAGTGGTCTGTGAGCTTTTCAACAAAAAAGGGGCACAGGTTCGAATCCCCTCATTCATTTCGCTGAATTGATTCGTCAATTTCCAAAAAGGTAATAAAAAGTTCTATAGGTTGCATACAACTGCTGGGTTGCACCGCCAGTGTTACACGTTCTCTCTCGTTACTCTAGTGTGTCTAACCGTCCCTCTCACTTTTGCACACTATTTCGTCGATTTAGCATTTCTGCGTCTAACCTTCTTGGGAGCTATCAAATCGCTTAGCTCTTGCTTTCAAATAGCTTCTACGGACCAAGAACTTCCGCTTTCGCTGCTTTTCCTCCCTTTTCAATGCCCCAATTGCATGATTTTCGTTCATTTTTAGCTAAATTTTAAAATTTTCAAATTTCTTCCCCCTTAACTTCAACAATTTCGCTCATATCAGAATTCTTTCGCTCAGTATTATAGGCAAGTATGTTAGTGAGCTCTACGCAAAAAATTAGGCAAATCGGTGTTTTTAATCAAAAATTCTTGTTTTTGAAGTGCGGGATGCTTTTTTTATTGTTGAAAAAGGTGAGAGAGAACGCCAAAGGAGAGAAAGGTAGAGAAAGAAAGGAAATTTGTTTAATTCTCTTGCACTCTCTATTTATTGGCACACATCTCGTTTTTTGAGCCGCTGTGTGTACTGTACTTTTTCTCCAGTTGGTCCCCCGGTTTAGCGGGACCGGGACCTGAAAAAACCCGGGAAATCCCGTCCCGGAACCGGTCCCGTCGCCAACACTAAATTCAACACAGAATTTTCAAATAGTAATTTTTACGCGAAATTTTCCCACTAATTCAAATCGCACAACCACGTCAGGACCAAACAAACAAATTCTTCTTTTTATATAAGGATTTAAATTTTTTTCAATTTGCGCTTTTCCGCATTTAGAAATTAACGCAATCGCTCAAAATGATCAATCGATTTATTCGCAATTTTCTGAACGGCCAGCACATCATTTGCAAGGTTTGCAAATTTTTTTTTTGTTTTTGTAATATTTGGTCGCCATGGGGAGACATTATGAAAAAGCGTAAAAACAATTCCACATTTGAGTAAATCGTTCGGGTTTTGCTTCGTTTTCGACAAAATTGTCGGGGTCAAAACGACTTCCAAAAGCCTTAAGTTTTGCGCATTTTTTTTGCAAACGATTAGGAAAAGCGCACACGAAAATGCTCGAGGATATTTTGAACAATTTTTTTGAAAGAAGAACATTTTTTCTAGTAGCAAATTTGGCCTCGAAATTGTTTTCGAAAGCACAAAATTACACCGAAAAACGAAGTCAAGTAATGATCGAATTCATGCTTTTTGAGGCTTCCGATTTTTTTAAAACCCAATGGATTAATCGGAATTGCCAATGATTAGAATCCTTCCTCTTCAAAAAAAGCACTTTTAGGCTTAACCTTTCGGAAAGTTTCATTCGTATGCAAAATTTTTTTTGCTAAAAACATATTTTTTAGGTTCGACACGTTCAAGCTGTTCATGTGTCGTTTTTGCATCACTGCATCAAAAACAATCTGTGCCCGGCAGCCGTTCTTTCATGCGGCTGCGCCGCTCGCATGGCGTCCTCCTCGTCGTCGTCGTCCAGTAAATTTTGGACATTTTGAGCCCGCAACAAAATAACCCACTGAAACAAATTTTACTTCTTTTTCAGTTTTTCCCAATTTCAGGCCGCCCCAGCCACCGTTCCGAAAATTATTTCACAGAGTTTATCTCTGGAGTTTTTTTGCAATTTCAGACCGGCCAAGCCACAATTCCGAGCTGTTGGACGCGTACCGCAACAAACGTACAGCCAATCTTCAACTCGCCGATTTGGGCAAAGACGCCGTGGCGTTTGCGCAGGACCCGCTCGGTTCAAGGTGGGAATTGCTGGGGGGTGGGATGTTTCAAGGTGAACGATTTGAACAGCCCGGTCCGGCGAAGCTAAGCGATTGAACAAAACATTAAATGTCATGGCCTGAAAAGTGTGAAAAAGTCCAATTTTTTGGATTACTTCTTATAACTTCTGGAAGGAATTCTGCTCCAATCGCTTGGCTTTTTCTCAATAAAAACTAGCGGAAATCCATGTAAAAAATCAATTTTTGTTAAAAAACCGCTCCCGGATCTGCCAAAACTCTTCGTTTTTTTAAATCATTGAAATTTTGGACTGAAATCGTCAATGAAAATATAACTTTTGACGATTTTCAGTCCAAAATTTCAAGGATTTAAAAAAAATCTCACAGTTGACGAATCCGGGACGCGGGGTTTTTGTGTTCGATGCAGAAAGGAGAATTGCATATTATAAAAAATTGGGGCGCTTTAATAACTTTTTATACAACTTTTTTATTATCGAGAAGTCAAAAACGACCTTTTTTTTATGAAACGACCTAGTAAGTTGGGTGAGGGAGGGCAGGGGAGGGCTATGAAGAATTTAATTTGAATTTGCCGTTAACATTTCGCCAGGTTCATCGATCAAAAGTTGGAGCGTGCCAATCCGACGGAAAAGGCTCAATTTGTGGACGCATTGCGTGGCCACGTGTTGACATTGGCCCAGCAAATGTACGGCTCTCACGTGATCGAAAAGGCGTTGAAATCGGTGGACAAAGCGTCACAAATTGAGGCAAAATCATTTAATTTTATTTATTTTTCTTTTATTTGTGGATCACTTTTCGAAGCGGACCCCAACTCGTTCCACCCCAACTCGTTCTCTTTACTCCAACTCGTTTCCGTAATAAAAATGACAAAAACCCTCAAAAATCGTACAAATTCGTGCGTAGAACATGAATCCTGTCGGATCCCCAACCCGAATTCGAACAATTGGTCGAAAAACAAACTTTATGGAGGTCAGAATCGGATTCTACGACCCGGCATACCCCTAGAAAGACCTTTTTATCGACTTTGGAAAACACTTTTTTTAAGTCGGGGTAAAGGGGAACGAGTTGGGTAAAAGGGAACGAGTCGGGGGTGAACGAGTTGGCCGGGAACCGACCCCCCACCCCCCCCCCCCTCCTTTTTCTGGTGCTGAAAACGAATATTCCATCAAAAATGAATTTGTCTCGCTTCCTTTTTACCTTGGTACTGAGGTGTCTCTTTTACCTAGGACTCAAATGCTTGACTATTAAATTATTTAGATAATCAATGAGATATTGGCGCAAGTGATTCCCCTGTCCCTCCATAAATGCGGTAATTGGGTGATCCGAAGAGTGCTTGAACACTGCACGGAGCATCAAAAGCGTCCCGTGTTGGAACAACTGCTTGACAATGTGCCCACTTTGGTCACTGATCAATATGGCAGCTTTGTGATCGAGCATGTGATTGAACATGGACTGCCCGAAGACCGGGAGCGAATTGTGCACAGTCTGCAGGGGGACATTCTGAAATATTCACAGGACAAGTTTGGCAGCCCCGTCATCTTGAAGTGTTTTGTCTGCGGGACGGCGGATCAGAAAAAGGCGCTGTTCGACAACATTTGTGTGGGGTCAGTTGCTTTTTGGATTACCGTAAACACTCTTGTAATCCCGCCCCTTCTAATAATCCCACACCCTTTAATAATCCCGCCCCCTCGGAGGAGGTTGAAAAATAATCTACGGTAAATGTGTAAGGGCCATAAGTTTTTTGGGGACATAAATTGTTGAACGGTTCGCGGTCTTTCAGACGTTACAAAGTCTTTTGAAATGCTGAATTAAATAACAAATTTGAGGCCTAAAGTTTTATTTTTCTCAGAGGGCCGAAGACGCTTCGAAATGCTCGACAGTTGATGGCTGACGAATTTGGCAATCATGTTATTCAGGTCCTTCGAATATTAATTAGTCGTAGAACCCGAACCTGTCCTCCTTTCTGACCGATTGAACATTTAAAAAAAAGACCTTACAATTGATTTTCAGTAAAAAACGTTCACCCAGAATCTTGAAGAAATGTGATTCATTAAAAGTTTCTTGGTCAAACAAACAAAAAATTCAGAAATTTTTCGAGTACGGCACGGACGATCAGAAGGCTCAGCTGGTGGACGCATTGCGTGGCCACGTGTTGACATTGGCCCTGCAAATATACGGCTGTTACGTGATCCAAACGGCGTTGAAATCGGTGGACAAAGCGTCACAAATTGAGGCAAAAGCATTTAATTTTATTTAATTATTAATTTTTGAGGGGGTAATTATTTAACATAAAATACAACATAGTTGCGCAAGGGGGGGGGGTCAGACCCCCCCCCCCCTACATCGCCGCACTCGGGCACTCCCCACTGTAACAACCTCGCACCAAAATTTTGAAAAAGAAATTTTTTCTCAGCGTAGGAAAAAAAAGAGAGAAATAACATCGCAAATGTAAATTTTGGACCAATTTTTTCGCCCGCGAAAAAAAACGGTACGGTGCTCAGTTGGCTTGCCATTTGAGCGCGACGCTCTGGCGTACAACATCGCACGCGAAATCTCGGCGACCCCACCCCTACCCACCCTAACATCGCACCTCGCAGCGCTCGAGCCGACCCCCCCCCCCCCTCCTTGGGCATCTATGAACAATTAGTTAGTAAATTTGTTTTAAGATAATCGAAGAACTGACGCCGCGTTCGTGTGTGATCAGATGCATCAAAGATCAGTATGGAGCCTACGTCATGGAGACGGTGAATAATACCAAAATTAAATGTTGTTTGGGTCTTTAACCGGGCTCCCTTCCGGGTCTGGGGGTTAGTTTTATTTAAAACTGTTAAAGATTCTTCCAGATATTCGAACTCATCGAACCACAACGGCTTCAATTTGTCGTTAATGCCATACTGTCCAGTCCGTCGGAGGTTGCCTCCCTGTCTCTCCATGAATACGGCAATTGGGTGATCCGACATGTGCTTGAACATTGCACGGAGCAGCAAAAGCGCCTCGTGCTGGAACAACTGCTTGACAATGTGCTCACTCTGGTCACGGATAAGTATGGCAGCCACGTGATCCAACATGTGATTGAGCATGGACGTCCCGAAGACCGGGAGCGCATTGTGCATCGTCTGCATGAGAAAGTGCTTCTCCAATATAAATTCCTAAAAATTGCTTTTGTAAATTAGCAAAATATTTAAACACCTTTAAAAGGCCACTTCTTTGTCTCTCCATGAATACGGCAATTGGGTGATCCGAAGAGTGCTTGAACACTGCACGGAACAGCAAAAGCGTCCCGTGTTGGAACAACTGCATGAGAAAGTGCCTAGTTTGGTCACGGATCAGTATGGCAACTACGTGATCGAACGTGTGATTGAACATGGACGTCCCGAAGACCGGGAGCGCATTGTGCGCAGTCTGCAGGGGGACATTCTGAAGACGCATTACAAAAGCATTTGCAGCATAATCGAAAAGTGTTTGATCTTTGGGACGACTGAACAGAAAAATGCGTTGATCGATCAAGTTTGTGCGGAGTGAGTTTTTCCCGAGAACCCCAAAAAATAAATTTTTTACGGTTTTCTGTTCAGCGACGGCACTGGAAAGACGCCTTTGTTGCAAATGATGCATAAACAGTTCGCCAACGACGTCGTGCTCAAAATGGTGGACGGTGCGGACTCTGCGCATCGTGACAAAATGATGTTCGCCATCGAAGAACACATTCCGGCACTGCTAAAGAGACAACAGTGAGATTTTCGTGGTTCTCGATTTGCCTCTGGGGAATTATTCATTTTCCCCAGCCATGGCCATTGGATAATTCGGTATATGCCAGTGATCTAACCGGATTCCAGACATTCTATTGAAAGCCGGAATCAATAAAAAAAAAGTCGGCATCCGAATTCCAGCTCAAAGACCCAAATCCGGCATCCGGTTACATCCCTTGCAGCCTTTTTTGTGTTGATCTGTTGATGATTTGAATGTTTTTTGAGTTTCAGATCGCTTAACACCGTTCAAGCAAAGCCAAGGGACGAACGGCGCACAGTCACCGACAAAAGGAAGAAGCGGCGTAACGGATTATTGGATGATTGAATAATTTTATCTTTTGCTTATCGGACAATTATTGTTGGTCGTTGAACTCTTGTTTGCATTTCCATCAAATGTTTAAATTTCTTCCAAAAACGTTTATAAAAATTTTAAAACTTGCGACGACCTCCGAAAATATTGCATTTTTGTGTGTGTTGATCAGTTTATTTGAATGTTTTTTTGAGTTTCAGATCGTTTATGCAAAGCGACGGACGGCGCAATCGCCGACAAAAGGAAGAAGCCGAATAACGGATGATGGCGTCTCCTTGATGATTGATTGAATAATTTATTTATTTTTTGTTTATAATTGAATTGCACGTTAAAACTTATGTATCTTCAAGTAACAACACACACTATAACCTTAACGATGGAAATAGCAATTAAATTGGCATTGAGCGTTGGCGTTATGTCATTCAAAAAAATACAGAAATCGAGTTGGCCACACATCGAACACAAGAAGTGATTAAAACACCGATTTGCCTAATTTTTTGCACAAAGCTCGGAAACAAAATGCCCAACATTTTTTAACGTCTTAGGCCTAAGCCTAACGAACTTTGCTAATAGTTAAGTTTGTTGCCGCCCATTTTTGAAAAAATACATTTTTTTTTCAAAGTCGATATAGTGATGTTTCTAGGGGTATTCCGGGGCGTAGAATCCAAATCTGACCTCCATTTCGAATCTATTCGAACCCCAAAATGATTTTGAGGCTAAAATTAATTTTTGGGAAATTTTGAGTTTTTGAAAAATTGTTCGAATTGGGGTCCGGGGTTCGAAATAGGTCGAAACTATGTCAGATTCGGATTCTACGCCCCGGAATACCCCTAGAAAACACAGAGGAAAAAAGCGTTTCGTGCAAACTTTTTATGGTCTTGCTAACTGCAATAGAGCCCCCGGCTCACTACCCGACGCCGAAGCTCGAAACGAAGCGCTCAAAATGCCCGAAGTTTCGCGAAGCTCGGAGCCAAAGTTTCGCCCACAATCCTGATTGGGAACGGCGATTTTAAGAGATGAAAAAGACCAATCGGATATCGTGATAAAGAACCGACAAGTTTTTCGTTAAAAAACTTTGTTCAAAGTCAACCAACCCAAACATTTTTGGTATCATTCGAAAGCATGCAATGAGTAGAAGCTTACAAAAGTAAAAGCTAACCGATTCGACTTAAACAAAGAAAAGTTATGACGTCGCCACGACAAAAATGGCAATTTTCACAGGTTTCAAACCTGTAACCTTTTTTTGAAAACATAAATCGGTTAGCTTTTGCTTTTGTAAGCTTCTACTCATTGCATGCTTTCCAATGAACCAAGAATGTTTGGTTTGGCTGACTTTGAACAAAGTTTTTTAACGAAAAACTTGTCGGCGCTGAATCGTGCGCGCCGAATTACGGGGTACCGAGAAAATATTGATGGCAATTTTTGTGCTCAAAATTTTAAAAGCATGAATTTGATTATTTATTTTATAGGATTTATGTGTGCTAAAAATCCCGAAATATGTTATGTATTTATGTGCTAAACAATGCCGAAATGTGCTAAAATGGTAAAACATGCGCTAAAAAATTAGGGGTGTAAACTGGTCAATTCGTATATATTTTTTTTGAAACCTTTCACGCTTCAATTCAATTGTGAGCAAAAATAAAATAAATTATTCAATCAATCATCAAAGGGGGCACACGCCCATTATCCGTTTTTCGGCTTCTTCCTTTTTTTGGCGGTGACTGCGCCGCCCGCCCGCTGCTTAAGCGATCTGAAACTCAAAAAACATTAGATAAACTGCTGAATAACACAAAAATGCAAGGGCTACCAGGGGGAAAGGGCCGTTTCGGTCCCGACAGATTCGTGATCAGCACCCTTGAAAACCCCAAATGATGTTTTCAGCAAATTTGGGGAGGGGATCGTATAACGGAAAAGTAATAAATGTTTGGGACCGAAACGACCCCGGGACCGAAACGGCGGACCGAAACTGCTGGACCGAAATAACCCCCACTCCTACCAGGGGGGGGGGGGCGCCGACATTTCATATACGCGACACTTCATATACGCGACATTTCATATACGCGACACTTCATATACTGACACTTCATTGACATTTCATATACGCGACACTTCATATACTGACACTTCATTGACACTTCATATACGCGACATTTCATATACGCGACACTTCATATACTGACACTTCATATACGCGACATTTCATATACGCGACACTTCATACACGTCGAATCTCATATGATTATTTAATCTTATAAAAAGCCTGCCTGGCAGTTCGACTTTTCTAACCCTATTAGGCCGGCTAGAGTTCAGTTTGAAACAGTACTCGTATTTTTATCAAAAAAAAAAACAACTTAATCGTGTTCAAATTGCTTGTATTTTTCGTCTGAATGAATTATTTCCAAGTTTTTCTTATTTACGTCAACATTTTGTACATCTCACCACATGTGAGTTAAAACTGAAAGCATTTGAAGGGGTCCGGAACGCGTATATGAAATGTCGTTTTTTTGCTTAGTATATGAAATGTCGCGTATATGAAATGTCATCCTGCCCTACCAGGAGGGGAAAGGGACAGCTGAGTCTCGCCGGTTAAGTCTGGGCCACTTTTAACACTTCATAACTAGAGACCGGCAAAATCAAATTTGCGGATCCTGTTGCAGGATTGGAATTCAAAATTTTTTGCAGGACCAAATCCTGCAGGATTAATCATGCAATCCTGCATTTAGAATTTGCAGGATCCTGCGCAGGATTGAGTTAAAAATTTTTCAAAAAATCAATTTTGGCCTCAAAATCAGGGTTGGTCCTCGACCTCTGGGGCTGGAAAGCCGGGGCGTCGGGGTTGGCCATGTCGAGGCCCGGGGAGTCCAAATATTCGGGATCGGGGGTCGGGGTGAAGAAAATTTTTAATAAAAAATTTTTTAATAAAAATTTCTGCAATGTATTCAGTGGGAAAGCATAAATAAATAAATTTTAAAATCCATCATCCTCAAAAACCTCAAGAGTGAAGGTGAGGTGATTTTTATAATATGTGAAAAAAAAATTTGTGGCTTTCTCGTCATGTTCGACTTGGAAATTTTTTGGTGGTATGTTTTGAAGCTTTTTAGGAATGAGAGGACTGCAGGATTAATCCTGCAAATCTTGCAAAAGTGCAGGATAGCGGACCGGATCCTGCAAAATCCTGCGCAGGACTCTATTCATGGGTGCACTTCATTTCCCCCCCGCCGTTTCCCCCCCCCCCCCCCCCCCGACGCCGGTTCCCCCCCCCCCCGCCGTTTCCCCCCCGACGCCGTTCCCCCCCGCCGTTTCCCCCCCGACGCCGGTTCCCCCCCCCCCCGCCGTTTCCCCCCCGAATCGTTTCCCCCCCGGGAACCATTAACAATGCTGACACATTTATCCGGCAAACTAAAGCTAATAAAATGGTTATGCATTAAATTCTGTACAAATGTAAGGCATTTCTTAATTTATTTTCCCATTTCAAATTTTTTGTTTTCCGAATTTTGCAACATTCGTTATTTTTTATTCAAATAATTTCACGACGAGGCCTGTAGGCGCCGTCGACCCCTCCCCGTATTTAAAAAAATGTTGGTTTGCAAATTTCTTAACAAATTGAGTCAAAATTACAAAAAGGTGGCGCCTCCTGTAGCGGATTTTCAAAAGCCTTGTTTTTTTTTTTTGGAAAATCAACAAAATGCAGCAAACACGGAAAACGTAGCCCCTAAAATCGAACATCATTTTAAAAAAAATTGATTATAATTTTTTCATTTCGTCGGAAAAATATTGAGTTTCGATCATCTCTGAGAGGGGGAACGGTCGGGGGGGAAACGATTCGGGGGGGAAACGATTCGGGGGGGGAACCGGCGGGGGGGAAACGATTCGGGGGGGAACCGGCGGGGGGGAAACGATTCGGGGGGGAAACGATTCGGGGGGGAACCGGCGGGGGGGAAACGGCGGGGGGAACCGGCGGGGGGGGGGGGGGGGGAAACGGCGGGGGGGGGGGGAAACGAGCTGTTCCGTCTATTCATAACTAGAGAGCGGATTTTTAGGGACTAAAAAACGTGAAATAGGGACATAATAGGAACTAAAACCCCCCAAAATAGGGACTAAAAAGTTTTTCGGAAACTATCGATCTTTAAGGAACTCATGGTCCAAGCAAAAGTCTTTTTTAGGGATGCATTTTTAGTTTAAAAATTTTTTTGATTTTTAGGGGATATTTTTCTTTTTTATTGCATTTTTTAAAAGAAATTCTCGGGAAAATGCTTAAAATATTGCATTTTTTCTTTAAATTTAGGGCAAAAGTGCCAAAATAGGGATAAAAACGTAAAAATGGCGAAATAGGGATTTATTCTCAAAAAGCACGAAGTAAGGATTTATAGGGTCTAAAAATTGCTCTAATTCAAAAAATGAATGCTATTTCCAACCCTATTCGCAACAAATAAAATAGGTTAAAACCTAAAAATCCGCTCTCTATTCATAACTCTTTTCACAGCGAACCAATCTTGACAATCTTTACATCTTTTAAAAGCTCTAAATGATTCAAAGATATAATTCTACATGAAAGAGTTAATTCGATGCAATACCAAAAAGTTATAAAAAATCAAGATTTTTCATGTTTTTTTGGCAATAACTTTGTTAACTTACATTCAACCTTTTCTCGAATGGTTGCAAAAATTATGAGTTTGGTTCACTGTGAAAAGAGATGAAGTGTTTTAATAATCGCCCAGGCTCAACCGACCAGACTCAACCGTCCCCTACCCTACCAGGGGCACACCAGGCGCGTATCTATCCTATCGTAATACAAAAACTTCAAAGTGACCAAATCACGGAGCACTATTTTCGGCAAATTCTCTTTTTTTCCCCCCGTAAAAAGAGTAAATTTTCACAAAGTTCGAAGTATGGCAAGTGTGGAAATATGGCAAATTAGCCAAAATTATGGCCTTTGCCATAAAAGAGGGAGGGCATTCTGGCCTGCCTGAGAGCAAAATCGTTAACCATGAAACATTGATTAAGAAATGCTAAAAGCGCAAAATAACACAAAACTCACTTTGATGATCGTTTTTTCGTGCTCGGAGCAGTGTTGATGACGAACATCATTTTCTGATGACGCGCAGAGTCCGCAACGTTCAGCATTTTCTGCACGACGTCCTTGCCGAACGGTCTCTTCATCATTTCCAACAAAGCCGGCTTGCCCGAGCCGTCGCTGAACAAAAAACAGCACAAATTTAGTTTTTTGGAGTTCTCGGAAACAACTCACTCCGCACAAACTTGGTCGATCAGCGCATTTCTCTGCTCCGTCGTCCCAAAAACCAAACACTTGTTGATTACGTCGCAGAAGGAGTGGAGATGTGTGTTCTTCAGAATGTCCCCCTTCAGACTGCGCACAATGCGCTCCCGGTCTTCGGGACGTCCATGTTCAATCACATGTCTGATCACGAAGCTGCCATACTTGTCCGTGACCAAAGTGGACACATTTTCAAGCAGTTGTTCTAACATGGGACGCTTTTGCTGCTCCGTGCAGTGTTCAATCACAACTCGGATCACGTAACTGCCATACTTGTGCGTGACCAAAGTGGACACATTTTCAAGCAGTTGTTCCAACACGGGACGCTTTTGCTGCTCCGTGCCGTGTTCAATCACATGTCTGATCACAAAGCTGCCATACTTATCCGTGACCAAAGTGGGCACGTTGCCATGTAATTGTTCCAACACATGACGCTTTTGCTGCTCTGTGCAGTGTTCAAGCACTCTTCGGATCACCCAATTGCCGTATTCATGGAGGGACAGAATAAGAACTTGCGCCAATATCTCATTGATTATCTAAAAATAGTTTATATAGTCAAGCATTGAGTCCCCAGGCAAATGGAACACTCCAGTACCACCATAGGCTAAAATCCGGATTAAAAAGCAAGCGACAAATTCTTTCGAGGGAATATCCGTTTTGGGATAATGGGCGGGTGAGGGATTAAAGCAAAATACAAAATTAAATAAATTTTGCCTCAATTTTTGACGCTTTGTCCACCGTTTCCAACGCCGTTCGGATCACGTGATTGCCACTTTTGTGCAGGGCCAATGTCACCGCGTGGCCACGCAAAGCGTCCACAAGTTGGGCCTTTTCCGTCGAATTGGCACACTCCAACTTTTGCTCGATGAACCTTTTTTAATTGTTTGATCATTTTTTCGCCCTGACGCATCTTCCAGATTTTTGTTTTGGTGCAAGGTGGTATAGTGGGGAGGTGACCGAGTGCGGCGTGATGGGGGGGGGGGGGGGGGGGACCCCCACCCCCCTTGTGCATGTATGCCGCAATTCCTACTTTGAACCGCGCGGATCCTGCGCTAACTCCATGACGTGTTTGCCCCAATCGGCGAATTGAAGATTGTCTGTACGATTTTTGTCCAACAGCTTGGACACATTGCCATGCAATTGTTCCAACACGGGACGCTTTTGCTGCTCCGTGCAGTGTTCAAGAACACATTCGATCACCCGACTAGCGTATTGATGGACGGACAGAGAGGCAACCTGTTGGGACATTTTCTATCAGATTTTATTTGTTTGTTTGTTTAAAAAAACTAATAACCCATCCAATATTGTTTGATAACAAATAAACAAAGTCTGATAAATGTACCGAATCCGACGGACTGTTGGTTATGGCATCAACGACAAACTGAAGCCGTTGTGGTTCGACGAGTTCAAATATCTGCGAAAATCTTTAGCAGTTTCAATGACGGTAACCCCAGACTCGGGACCCCAGTTAGACTCAAACGATGCATTTATATAATTGTTGTATATTTAATCACCATGTTCATGACGTAGCTTCCATAATGATCTTTGATGCATTTAATCACACACGAACGGGGCGTCAGTTCTTCGAGTATCTTTAAAAAAGATTTTATTTATTAATTTGTTTTTTAATTACAATGATTACTCCCCAAAATGTAATAATGGCACTTTTTGGGGAGAGGGGGGGGGGTCCAATCGTTAGAAGAATTTAAATGATTTTGCCTCAATTTGTGAGGCCTTGTCCACCGATTTCAACGCTGCTTGGATCACGTGACAGCCGTACATTTGCAGGGCCAATTCCAACACGTGGCCACGCAATGCGTCCACAAGTTGAGCCTTTTGATCGTCCGTGCCGTACTCGAAAAATTTCTGAAACTTTTTTTCTTCTTAATTAAGTAATTTCCTTTTTATTCATTCCACCAGTGTTTTTTGGCTATTTCAAGGGCTTGTACTTATTAATTAAATTATGTTTTCCAATTCCTTTTAAATGTGCGGCAAAAATCGAAAGAATTAGACAAATTTGAAGAGAGTGCAAAAATAGTTTTTCGCCTTTTTTCAACAATAATAAATATTCGCAGGACCTGAATCACAAAAGTGCCAAATTCGTCAGCCATCAACTGTCGAGCATTTCGAAGCGTCTTCGGCCCTCTGAGAAAAATAAAATTTATATTATTTAATTTAAATTCTCTTCAATTTTGGAAAATGATTATCGAAAAAAGGGATTTTTATTTTTCAACTCCCTCCGGGGGGCGGGATTATTAGAGGGGGCGGGATTACAAGCGTGTTTACGGTAATCCAAAAAGCAACTGACCCCACACAAACGTTGTCGAACAGCGCCTTTTTCTGATCCGCCGTCCCGCAGACAAAACACTTCCTTATGACGGGGCTGCCAAACTTGTCCTGTGAATATTTCAGAATGTCCCCCTGCAGACTGTGCACAATTCGCTCCCGGTCTTCGGGCAGTCCATGTTCAATCACATGCTCGATCACAAAGCTGCCATATTGATCAGTGACCAAAGTGGGCACATTGTCAAGCAGTTGTTCCAACACGGGACGCTTTTGCTGTTCCGTGCAGTGTTCAAGCACACATTCAATTACCCGACTACCGAATTTATGGAGGGATAAGGGAAGCACTTGTGCCAATATCTCATTGATTATCTAAATAATATTTAATTTAGTCAAAAATAAATAAATAAAGTTAAATGTTTTTGCCTCAATTTGTGACGCTTTGTCCACCGTTTTCAACGTCTTTCGGATCACGTAACAGCCGTACATTTGCTGGGCCAATGTCAACACGTGGCCACGCAATGCGTCCACAAATTGAGCCTTTTCCGTCGGATTGGCACGCCCCAACTTTTGCTCGATGAACCTGGCGAAATGTTAATGCAAATTTTAATTAAATCAACAACAGCTTCTTTTTTTGCGCTAAAATGGAACAATAGAAATTCGACGAAACCCATGGGTCGCAAATGGAGGGGATTCAAACAACTTTCCTTTGGTGTCCAGTATACGGTACAATAAAAAAAATTCTAACATTTAAAAAATGTAAGAAAAATTTGAGTTTTACAAAAGCGCGGATCGTTTTTGAATTAAAGCTTTGCGATTGGACATGTTTTAAAAATGTTATGGCCAGAAAACCCCCCAAAATCGTAATTTTAAAACTTTATTAAGTATTAAGGCCATAACTTTTTTGAAACATGTCCAATCGCAAAGCTTTAATTTAATTAGCTTCAACTCTTCGAGATCTTTCGATTGGCGTTAAGAATTCTAAATCGGTTAAGGTTGAAGCAGGTTAAGGGCATTTAATGGTTTGTTCAATCGCTTAGTTTATGACAATTTAGATAGTTACACGCCATGGAATGAACGGGTTGACGCTAGCCCGGGCTGTTCAAGTCGTTCACCTTGAAACATCCCACCCCCAGCAATTCCCACCTTGAACCTTGCGAGTCTTGCGCAAGCTCCACGACGTCTTTGCCCAAATTGGTGAGTTGAAGATTGGCTGTACGGTTTTTGTAGATATCGGCCAACAGCTTGGAACGGTGGCTGGGCCGGTCTAAAATTGCAAAAACTCTAAAAAAAACTCCATAGGTAAAATTTGGAAAATTTTCTGTTAGGCTCAAATTTACAAAATTTACTGGACGAAGACGACGACGACGCCATGCGAGCGCCCAATGAAATAACGGCTGCCGGGCACACATTGTTTTTGGCGCATTGATGCAAAAACACCACACGAACAGCTTGAATTTGTTGAACCTAAACAAAACAAAAACATTTTTTTGGCACGAAAATATTTGCATACGAAAGAAACTTTCCGAAAGGTTAAGCCTAAAAAGTGCTTTTTTTTGAAGTTTTTAAAAAATCTGAAACCCTCCAACTCTTAGAGCATTTTCGTGTGCCGCCAAAATTAAGACAAAGAAAAGGATTTAGAAGTCCTTTTGTCACGACAATTTGTCAAAAAAACGAACCAAAAAATTAAAATGTCTCCCGTGGCCAAAACGGAAGGTGATAATACAAGTAGTCTAGTTTGTTAGACCGTAATTTTTGAAAAAGTACTTCTTTTTTTTTCAAAGTCGAGAAATGATGTTTTTAAGGGTATTCTGGTGCGTAGAATACGAATATGAGCTCCATTTCGACCAAATCCGAACCACCGAATTCGAACAATTCTTCAAAAACTCAAAAATTTTCCAAAAATTAATCTTGGCCCATTCCGGGGCTCGAAATAGGTCGAAATGGAGGTCACATTCCCCTAGAAAACACCTTTTTATCGACTTTGAAAAAAAAGAATTCAAACCTTGCAAATGATGTGTTGGCCGTTCAGAAAATTGCGAATGAATCGGTCCATCATTTTAAACGATTGCGTTTACTTTCTAAATGCTAAAAAGTACCAAAAATTTAAATTACAATAAACTAGTTGGAATTGATGGGGAATGTTGATGGGAAAAAGCGCAAGCGCTTAAGGACTTCGTTGCTACACTATAACTTACGCCCCAATAGATTTGGAAATAGCGACTTTGCACGCGCTGCTGTACAACTCGCCTATGTAACATTTCGCCTACGCAACATTTCGCCTACGTAACATTTCGCCTACACAGTCAAAAAGCAACATTTCGCCTACAAATTTTAAAAATCAATTTTTAACATTTCCTTTGACAAATTTAAGGCTTATTTGGCTAGATCAAAAGCAAAAGCATTGTAAAATCCATCTTCATACACGTATACCTAATTATTTATAGATAAAGGAAAATGAATTTTGAAAAAATGGGTCTGAAAAGGAAGATCGGCCAAGCAAGGAAGGACGTCACCTGCGAAGTTTTTGAGCACTTCGACAAATGTTAAGACGTAAATTTTTATGCATTGGTTTTTTGAATGGTGTAAATTTTGTGCAAGCGTAGAAGTGTTTGGTATTTTCAATACAGCAAACCCACTTACAATTAGACTTTCTGATGATCTCATTATCAAGGAGGCCGATCCTTTTCAACAATTCTGGCAGCTAGACAAAATCTATTCAATTATTCATTTTGTATCATTTCTTTGTTGCCAGACTTAATAAAATTGAAGCTTTAATTCTTTCGCGCATTACAAAATGCTTAATCGTTTGTCAAAGAAAAATTTAAAAAAAAAAGAATTTTTAAAATTTGTAAGCGAAATGTTGCTTTTTGACTGGGTAGGCGAAATGTAAATAGGCGAAATGTTGCGTAGGCGAAGTGTTGCTTTTTGGCTTTGTAGGCGAAATGTTGCCTTTTGGCTGTGTAGGCGAAATGTTACATAGGCGAGTTGTAGTGGCGCCCTTTGCACGTGTGGTCAAGTGGAATTCAAAAATGTTGGCATACTGTATTTATACAACACAAACAGTGAATTTTTACTCTGAGCCAGGGGTTCGAATCCGGTAGACTGTAATGATAAATTTCACCGATTTTTTGATAAAAATAGTTATGGATTGGTTAAAAAAGATTTTTAAAAATTCTAAAAAAATAAACAAATGCTAATAGACAACATAGTAACAGTTTTTGAACCATAGATATCATTTAAAAAATTTTTTCGCCACCCCATAAAGTTCGAGCAGTTCGAACCAACTGGGCATGCAAAACTAAGTTCACCATCACATTCAGCACCCCAAAAACCCCTCGGTGCACAAAATAAGCAAGATTTCAGGCAAATACAGCTCTCAGAAGGCTTTACAAAAAAATGTTGTCAAAAAAACGTGAATTTTTGCCCAGTTATTAACAGTTAAAGCAGTTTTTCTGACCCGAAACCACTTTATTCATGTGCCATTCAGATGAACGTCGACCCTCCTTCCTCTTTCGGCGTTTGGTTTCCCTTTTCAATGCTCCGATTGTGTGATTTGAGCTCATTTTCCTGAAAATTTTATTTTTTTCAACTTATTTGCTAAAAATGTTAAGAAAAAATTTGATTTCAGCTTAAAGATTTTGCTTTTGGGTAGACAATTATGTTGGCAGGAATGTTTAATCAAAAATTCTTGTGTTCGATGTGTGACCAACTCAGTTTCTGCTGTAACTCTGTTTTTTGCTATGACATACCGGTAACGCCAAAGCCCAATGCCTTCGCTTTAATCGCTATTTCCTTCGTTAAGTTATAGTGTGCTAGTAAATGAAAGTGATTTTGTGGGCTATTCGGACGGTGTCAGTACGTTTTGCCAACGAACGTTTTGCCAACGAACGTTTTGCCAACGAACGTTTTGCCAACGAACGTTTTGCCAACGAACGTTTTGCCAACGAACGTTTTGCCAACGGTACGTTTTGCCAACTGTACATTTTGCCAACCCAGCAAAAATGGTACGTTTTGCCAACGCAGCAAAAATATTACGTTTTGCCAACCCAGCAAAATGTTTCATTTCGCCAACTCATCAAAAACTTAAATTTCGACCAATTTCGAACCCCGGACCCGTATTCTAATGTTTTTTGATTTCAAAATTTATAATTCTGGTCCAGATTGATTTCCGGAAAGCAAAATGCTGGTCCTTTCTGGTCTATACTGGCTTTCCGGAAAGCCAAATTCTGGTCAACCAAACTCGGAACACTAAATTCTGGTCCTTTCTGGGTTTTGTGTTTTTGTTCGGTTTAAAAGGCTGAATGTTTGGGTCTTCCAAACATTTGTCTTGTTTAGTGTTTTGTTCGGTTGCTGGTCCAGTTTAGTTTCCGGAACACGAAATCCTGATGATTCTGGATTTCCAGAAGATCAAATAACAAATTCTGATTCATACTGGCTTTTCGGAAAACCTAATTCTGGTGCATGCTGACTTTCCGACCAAACAATATTTTTAAGAATGAGCCATCTAAGATTTTGAAAATCTACGGTTTTTTATTATTTACCATTAATCACAGAAAACCGGTTTTAAGGTTTTCTTAGGTGCTGAAAACGATGGAACAAGCAAAAATTTTAGCTGACTCGACCTTTAAACCGGTTTTTGAACCAGTTCAAATTTTGAAAAACCATAGGGCGACCTTTTTGGTTTAGGCTTAAGCCTAAGCCACCCTGGTTCGGGTACGTTAGGCTTAGGCCTAAGCCTAACGAACCCCAAACCAGGGTCTAAAGATTGCCAGTCAATTAAGAAGAGAAAATTCTTTTATAAAATTTTATTTCAATCACGGAAAAATGCCTGGAAAAGGACATGGAAATTCCCCGATACTCGATACCGAGTAATTAACCCCGATACAGGATACCGATACCGATACCCAAAAAACCCGAGACTTTTGAAAATTTTTTATTTTTTGGTTCAAAAATTTGGGAAATTCAAAAAAAAATTTTGCAATTTTTATTAGAGGGTTTTGCAGGGGACCAGCGGTGCCGACAGACGCCGCCGAAAAAATTTTGTATTTTTGACTCAATTTGTTAAGAGATTTGCATCCAAAAATTTTAAAAATGCGGAATTTTTGTAAGCTTTTTTAGGTGTAGGAAGAGGGTGTGCCTATAGGCACCGCCGGGGAAAATGAAAGTATTTCTGTTAAAAAATTGCAAAAAGGTTTTCTGAGTGATGTTTTGTAAGAACTAATTAATAAATTAATTTAGCACATATTTTGGCATTTTTGGGTTTTTAGTACATATTTTAGCATTTTTAAGCACATAAAACCTTACATATTTAGGGGTTTTTAGCACATATAAATCCGGGCCCTAGTCATTACGTATTTTTAAGCTCAGAATTCTTTCTCACCTCCATCTTTAGGGATGTAAAAAAGTCTCGGTTTTCGAGACCAAGTACCCGATACTTGGTACTCAATACCTAGACCCAAAAAAGCCGAGACTTTTCTCGATTCATCGATACCGAGACTCTAGTGCAGCACTAAAAATTAGCAACAAAAAAAATTTTCGTGCAGAGATATCCGCAGACGGAAACCAAATATCGTTAAAATCCTCAAAAACAAAACAAAAAATTTAACGAAGTAAGCACAAAGTTAAGCTTAATTTTCGATTTTAATTGAAGAAATGTTAATATGCGAATTTTAGATATTAAATGAGGTTGCTTTAATGCTCCGAGGCGGTACCCCGCAATTCGGCGCGCACGATTCGGCGCGGCACGATTCGGCGCCGACAAGTTTTTCGTTAAAAAACTTTGTTCAAAGTCAACCAAACCAAACATGCTTGGTATTATTCGAAAGCATGAAATTAGTAGAAGCTTACAAAGTCAAAAGCTAAGCGATTCGAGTTAAACAAAAAAAGTTATGAAGTCACCACGACAAAAATTGCAATTTTCACAGGTTTTAAACCTATATAGCCTTTTTAAGAATGTTTGGTTTGGTTGACTTTGAACAAAGTTTTTTAACGAAAAACTTGTCGGCGCCGAATCGTGGTGCTCCGCTCCGAGGCGCATTTAAAAAATGTTGAGATCCAAGCGCCCTGTCATTGTACATTTACCTAATTCAAATTTTGTTTTTAATTCATCTTTTTTTTATTCCCCCCCCCCATTTTTACTTATTTAATCAGTTTGTTTTTGGGTTTTTGGTACATATTTATTTGCATCTTTTTTATCTCTGTATTATTTTATCTAAGTGATCTGGTAATTATCATAAGTATAAGCAAGTTGTTTTATGGGCCCTTATTTTATATCAACAGAAAAACATTGTCATAAATAATAACAACGATTAGCGTTCAAATAAAGAGGAGTGCCGCCCATTCGCTCCCCGGGGGGATGATGATACCATAAAAGTGGCCTCAAAAATCGCATCGCCATACACACAACAAACACTGATAAGAAAACATTATTCATTCATACTAATTAGCTAGTAAATTTTCTGAAAATTATGCGCGATCTTCAAAAGAAAATCATTTTTGACGCAAAAAGTCTCCCCCGGGCGCTTTAGCTTCCTTCGAGAGAGACTTTGCGATTCGGAAATCTTGGCACAAAAAATCGTGATTCCAAATTTTGATGCTAAAATCTCGTCTAGGTTTAGAGGTTGGTTCCTGGAAATTTTTCGGTTATCCGAACCGAAATTTATCAGGCTATCAGAACCTACCCAAAAAAAATCGCGTCAATATTTCGATGATTAGAGGCCTGCTTTTAGGTGTCAACAAAATGCCCCCGGCAGCGAACTTTGGAATCGAGAACGCTTTGCGGTTTGAGAATCTCATTCGGGATTATCTCGAGTCGAGATTCTCGACTCGAAAACTCGGCGAGCGCCCCCACCAATCTCTCGTCTCGCGCTTCCTTCGGGCGCTAACCGCGCATTAACAAATAGCAAAAAAAATTCAGCAAAAAATGTTGTGGCACCATTCCCGTGTTCTGCTCGTCGTATTCCTCTCAATTTGTTGCACCCAATTTGGTGATGTTCATGCGCGAACGCAGTCTGTTGCCGTCGAAGGTTTTTGAGAAATTGGGGAAAAAATTTCAATTTCATTTTTTTTGTCGTCAAATTTAGGCCGTCTGTTGTGTGGCACGGCACCGGCACGTGATGTTCGCGTGAAACTGTTTGACGAGGACTTGGGCGTTGATCCGGACGATCAGCTTGATGCCGGTAAAAAAATCATTTAAAAAAAAATAAAAATTGTTATTTTTGTTAAGGCTATTCGGATTCGAACGGCAATTTTAAACTCGCTGGGCACACCTCGGAAATGACGAACATCGACGTCGTGTTCAAGGTCAACAATTGGGAAAAAAATAAATAAAAATTGTTAACAAAAATAAAATCATGCATTTTTAAGATCTACCACGACTGTGACGATGGGATAAAAGTAAATTGATTTTGGGGTTAAACTTTAATTAATTTTTAAAACATTTTAGACTCTTAATCAAAAATGAGCTAAAAATTATATCAAAAATAATATCTCCAATTTTAAATTACCTGTAAAAGTTTATAATTAAACTAATCGATTCAACCAAAAACAAAAACTAAAGCCCGGCTCGCGCAAGCTGAAATTCGTCATTCCGAACTCGTACGTCACGGAGGGCCAGACGCCACGGAAGACCTTCGACATTGGCGTACTGAACCTGGAGGCCGGCTTCAAGGGCGAGGAGCGCGAGCTGATCGTGACCAAAAAGCGCAGAAGTCACGGCCACCATCGTAGTTACTACCAAGACATTGCGGACTTTTTTCCGTGAAAAAACAAATTCGAGAACAAAATGCCACTGGATGAAAAACAACAATTTAAGCAAAACAAATTTCCATTTGTGCCATGCCTTCCATTCATTCATTTTGAATAAAAAATTATTCATTTAAAAATATTGGACATTCTCTTCTAATAAATTTAAATAATTAAAATCATAGAAAATTTATTACACATATTTTGAAAGTATATGTATATGAAGAAATAAGCAATTTAAAAAATATTCATTAAAAAGATTAATAGTTTTTGAAAATATGAATCAAAAATAAATTTATCAAAAAAAATAAATTGTCTGTCATTCATTCATTTGCTTTGCTTGGGTCCAGCACTGCCAGAAAATCGCCGACCTGAAAAGTGCCAAGTGCATGAACGGTCCGGCCGGCCTCAGATGGATACATAGAGTTGGTGGGGACCGGGACTGGTACTGAAGTCCAGTTTTGGGACTGAATTTCCCCCATAAAATCCCGGGTTTTCCCAAAAATTCCGGCCCGGCCTACTCTACCCAAAACCGGATCCGCCCGAATAATCTTATACAAATTTTTAAAATTTCCAACGCGCAAAAGCCGAAACTCAAGGTCTTCCTTCTCCCTATCGACACAAGGACGGACATTTGGCTCAAAATCATCCGGGTTCCGGTCCGGTTATAAGGATCAGCAGCGTACATATATAAATAGTATCTGATTGATCAAGGTTGGGGGGGGGGAGGGGAGCGCGGAAGGGGAAAGGGTCCAAAAAAATTTCTGGTCACACAAAACACTGCTTGCTACGCGATGATGCTGCTGCTGTTGCAGTTGCAGCAGCACCACCAGACCCACCAGGTGAAGACTGCCTGTCACCAGCACATGCAACTCCGTGCCCGTGTTGTTGTCCGCCAATGCGTGCACTTTGGCCAACGCGTCCGACACACAGGTGAGCACCTCGGACGGCTGATCCGGATGCTAAGAAAAATTAACAATGCAAATTATTATTTCGGACTTTTTTTAGCCAAAAATCCGGACATTTACAAAAATTGGCAGGATAGGGTCAGTTTGGGGGGGGGGGGGGTCGCAAATTGAATTTTTGATGGAATTTGTTAAGAAAAATGGTCCAAAAAATGCAGCGCGGAAAGGCGAAAAAATGATTAGAAAAATTAGTAAAAATCAAATTTTTGGGATTTCGAATTTCCTCCTGGAGTTGTTCATTAAACGACAAAAGTAAAAATAAATGTCTGCTGATCGGGAAGCCAATTTTTAAATAATCGAAAAAAAAATCCAACAATTTGTCGCCAAATTTCGCGGTCCTGTTCGCAGCGTCGAAGCTCCGCGTTCAGGTCCAGCTTCACGTTTGTGGAGTCGCGGCCCAACGAGCTGGGTCGATCGGGCGGGTCGATCACTGCGGGACAGAACAGCGCCATGCCGAAGCGGCAGCCCTTTGAAAAAAATGTGTGTTCCGAAAATTCCGATCACCACCATCAACACAAATCTTGGCATTTCCAACCCATGGTCAACAAAAGCGTGGAGAATGAAAAAATTAAACTATAAGTGAACGAACGACTGTAATGTAAATGTCACCAATTTTGGAGTAAAAAATGCCAAAAATGTAAAAAAAACAAAATTTCTTTTACGCTTAAATTGGGCAAAAGTTGGGCTGAACTGCGATCGCCCGTGCAATGGAAGAGCAAAAGGCGCTGAACGGAGTCGGAGGACGACGCGGCGGCCACGTCACTGCTGCTTTGGACAAACCATTGGGCACAAAACTAAAGGGGCGCACTTTTACTTCGGAGATTAATTTAAATATAATTTAAATTTGGCGAAAAAAACAATGTTTGGCGTAATGATCACAAGGGCCCGGATGAATTAAATAGGAAGATTTAAACATAGTTACTCAAAAATCCCAAAACAGGCACTAAAAAGGGTCTAAAGATTCCAAAAATTTTAAAACCCGGCATTTCCAAATTCGGCATTTTTGCAGCCATCGGCTCCCCCCCCCCCAACCAGGGCTCTCAGATGCCTTATTTTTAAGGCAAATGCCATAATTTTGCCATATTTTTGAACTTAGTGAAATTTCTTATTTTTTGAGGGAAAAATGAGAATTCCCGAAAAAAGTGTCTTTGATTCTTACAATTTGAATTTTTTGGTTGCAAATCTCTTAACAAATCGCGTCAAAAATTCAAAATTTTTCTCGGCGGCGCCTATCGGCACCGCCGACCCCCCTCCCCCAAAAGGAAGCAGAATTCGCAAAAAAATTTGCATTTTTGAAAATTCTTAAGAAAACTGCCATATTTTTGACCCCTCGATGCCATAAAAATGCCATATTTTTGGAGCCGGTTGCCATATTTTCTCGAAGGTGATCTGAGAGCCCTGCCCCCAACCCCGGAGTGGAGCCCATATGCCGTGCCGTATTTCTAACTAAACATTTTTTTAGAAAATCACAATGTCTAAAGGCGCAAAATTCTCTGGTTTAATAATAATAATAATAATTTATTTTTAAAAATGATTAATAATAATTTAAACAATCATTTATTTGTTGCCTGCATGCTCTGCGGTGTGTGCGCCCCGTCCAGATGGAACACAATGTTTTGTCCGTGTCGCAACAATTGACTCCGACCCTCCCAACGGCACTGTGCCAACGCATGCGCAACGCCTGAGGGGCAGGGGGAGGGCGGGAATGAGATTCTCGAAATAAGGCACACGGGAATTTGTACGGATTTACATCCAACGTCCCGGACATGTTTCATGGGTCCGGATTTGCATATGTCTGCGCGCAAACTCTACCCGGGGTCAGCGTGAAGGCGGACAACCGGTTGCGCCCCTCGACGGCAGTGGTCGCGTCAAGTTGGAGCTGTTCATCAACAGATGCTGCTATTGTGCCGCAGTTGTTTCTGCTGCTGTTGTTGTTGTTGCTCTCCGGCATGCCGGTGCCGTTTGCATCAGCAGTCTCTGAAATTTCATTTTTCAAATTTTGGGCTGCCAAGAGATTGGGCATTGACCAATGTGCCGTCGATGACATTTGAGCAGCCAAATGCGTGCCAACTGCAGTGCCATTGACGCATTTGTGTGCTGATGAGGGCCCGCAATGCCCAGCTCCGGCTGTTTGGCGGAAGGCGGCCATCGGTAATCGGCCAGAGGCGGCACGATGAAAAGGGGGCACTGATTTAAAAAAAAATTTTTTTTTTGAGAAAATCTTTCAGACGAAAAAAATAATTTCATAACATTTTTGGCGCTTCCCTGAGGCATCATAAAATGGCCAAAAGTGCCAGCAGCATGAAAATGTAAAGCAATTTTTGAGCGAAACAGCTCCAAATTTTCTGAAGAATTTCGCCAATTTTTCATTTAAAAAATGTTTTTTTTTAGATTTTCAGGGGAATGGGCGGGGAAATGCATTTTTTTTTGTTGTTACATAAAAATGACATAAAATATATATAATTTTGATTATTTCGGCACACCTGCCTCTCCACGCATCGCTTCTCAATGACACGCATCGCGTCGGGCGGTTGCTGCACGCTCAACATGACGGCACCCGGTTTGGCAATGCCGGCCTTGTTCCACGCAATTTCCGGCAACGTGTCACCGAGCACCCTTTTTTTGAGATGGAAAATGAGGGAAATTCTCGAACAAACTTTTTTAACTAATGACCGGCCTCGGGATCGGGACCCGGGTCCGGGCTCGGCTTTTTTTGCCAAGATCCCGCCCCGTTCGGACATTTTTTTCTTCTCTAAAAGGCCCAGAATCGCCAGAGACTCTTTTCACTTTCACCAAACGATCGGACGACTTTGGTACCGAAACAAATTTGAATGTCAATCGAAATTTGGCCAAAATTGTATAAATAATTCGTCCAATCAATGCTTTAGACAGAGTAGGCCGGAAGCGGGACAATTGCGAAAACCGGGACCGAGACCGGGACCAAATTTGATCCCGGACAAAAAAACCGGGACAAAAGTAAAGATTTTCGGAGACTTGCGAAAAAACCGGGACCATTTATAACAGAGCTTGGAAAAAACCGGGGGCCAACATTTCAGTCCCAGAGTGTGGACACTTCAGTACTGGTCCCGTACAACCCTAATTTAAACAAGGTACCACCGCACCTCCCCCAAAATGTTCGAACTGTCTCTGAACTTGGAAAATTTAAAATTCTTCAAATTTTCAAAAATTAAAAATTGTAAATGAAGCGTCGCGCATAAAAATGAATGTTTGGAAAACAACAAAAAATTGTGTCCCCACACTCCAAATTTTCACAAAAAGTGAATGTGAAGTAGAGAAAGGACCGATCGAGATTCTCGATCGAAATCTCGATCGAACGAATTTTTTTCGAGATCTTCGAGATTTTTCGAGATTCTCGATCGTAATCTCGATCGGTCCTCAAGTCCTTTCTCTAATGTGAAGCGTTGGCATAAAAACTAATTTTAATTTGTGTTTTTGTTTTGTGTCCCCACTTTGTGTGGTCCAAGTCCAAAGTGTTGATGGCACACACAACCGGCCGTCGCACAACATTGGTACAGTCGTATTGACCTCGAACAAAACGAAAACATTTTTTTTGGACAAAAACAAAAAAACAAAAACAAAAAAAGGATTTTTACCGCCGATTCCCACCTCCACAATGGCCACATCAACGCGTTCATCACAAAATATGCGGAAGGCGAGCAAAGTGAGAAATTTGAAATAGGCCGGCATGCATTGGACCTTTTTGCAAAATTTGAATAATTTAAAACAAAAACAAAAAAGTTTGTTTAGCGGTAGTACGGGACCGGGACCCGTACTGAAAATGTTCTATTTTTTCCATTTTGGTACTGAAATTTTGATCTTGGTTTTTTAAAGGCGGGATGACATTTCGTCGACGCGACATTTCGTCGACAAAGACAAAACGACACTTCGTCGACACGACATCCGAGCTCGGATTCATGATCTACGCATGATTTTACCTTAGGAAACACGCATTTAAAAATTTGGCGAAATTCCAGTCGACGAAGTGTCGTTTTTGGCTTAGTCGACGAAATGTCGGCACCCCTTTTTAAATTCTTCCAAAACTCCCTTATAATAATGCCGGTTTTACCAATCATAATAATGCCGGTTTTACCAATCTCTTTTTTTTGTCATAAACCGAGACCAAATTTATTCCCGGGTTTTCCCAAAAATCCCGGTCCCGTACCCTCATGTTTTATTTAAAGCCCAAATGCTCAATAAACAAAAATTGGATGGAGCAAAAAAAACAACGCAAATCCACCGAATCAAAATTGTGCAACAATTTCGAAAAAAGAAATGTTTATTTAGTCTGCACAATGCAACGCAGAAACAAAATTGAATGAAAAACTGCAAAAAAAAAAAAAAATTTTTTTTTTCAAAAAATTGTTCGAATTTGGGTTCGGGGTTGTCCGAATGGAAGTTAGATTCGGACACTACGACCCAAAAACTCCTAGAAAAACCTTTTTAAATAAAATGGCCACCTCTTTTTGATGCTCAAAAATTGCGTCGTAAACGCGCGAGAATTGTTGAGTGAACGTGCGCTTTGAAATTGGCCGTCCATCAATGCGAATTCGTTCACGGACATGCACCAAATGCGGCGAGCTGAAACAGCGGGAAGAATAGGACATTTTTGTTAAATTACAAATTCTTAAAATAAAAAAATTTTGTAGAAAAATCTTAATCGCGCGACCTCTGTGGGAAGAGAGGGTTCGGGATTTAGTAAAATTGGATAAAACAGAGTCACATTCGGTTTCCTAGCCTCCAAAAAAATCCGAAATTTTTTCGGTTGGTATACCCCGGAATCGGTAGTAAATACTGTACCGTCCCGAACACTACTGTAGGGATCGAAATTTTCTGGACTACTCGGGGATTTGTTGACCCGGGCTCGGTCCGAGTCAGCCGGGCCAGAATTTTTCAAAATTCCAATCTCTGATCACTACAAAAAAAATCCCTAATTTTGTCCACCTGTAAAAACCGGTTTTGTAGCCGAATGAGCGCAAAATGGACTCCAAAAAAGCGGCAGTTGAACCTGAAAAAATTTGTTTTTTCGTAAAATTTTTTTTCCAATGGCTTTTCCAAGCAGCACCTTTGCCCTTTGTGCCGGTAATGTGCACGACATTTAGACGGTCAATGTCGTCTAACTAAAATTCTCTTTTTTTTCAAAATTTAAAGTTTTAAATTCATTGGGTTTCAAAAAAAAACACCGAAATTCCGATCATTTCCAAAAATTCTCGGGTCTCTTGCAGTTTCCATTCAGGCCTGCTTTCTTGCTGATTTCTTGCCAATGCCAATGTTTGCGCGTTGCTTTGCAGAAAATTCAGTCGAGTGATGGCCTTCTGAATTTTTGGAAAAAAAAAAAAACTTTTTTTTTTTGTTTTGAATGCCTCGTAAAGCGTTTGCTCCTCATTACTGCACATCTCAAAGGACTTTCGATGGGCGCCAAATGCAGAATAAGTCCGACGGAGAAAGGCTGAAAACCAAAATTAATTTTCCAAATTTTTAAAGCATTCAAATTCAAAAAATTTGCTTACGAAAATGCTCGAGTAAGGACCTAGTTCAGAAAACCAGTAAATCCGGTTCAGGATGGAATTAGAGCTTGGGAGTATTTTTTGGTCGGGTCCAAACAGCTTCAGTGGGGAGGCATTAAACTTAGAATTTTTGGCAAGAAAAAAAAATTCAGGCCTGGCTGGGTCCAGACCATGTTCAGGCTTAGGTAATTTATTGGAACATGGACACCAAAAAGAGAAAAAATCTGTTCAGACCGGTTACACAGCACTCAAGGAGTTCAATGTGTTCAAAGAACATTTAGGTAATTCAAAAACAGGAAAAAACACTGTTCAAACCGGTTACACAGCACTCAAGGAGTTCAATGTGTTCAAAGAACATTTAGGTAATTCAAAAACTAGGAAAAAAAACTGGTCAAACCGGTTACACAGCACTCAAGGAGTTCAGTGTGTTCAAAGAACATTTAGCTAATTCAAAAACAGGAAAAAAAACTGTTCAAACCGGTTACACAGCACTCAAGGAGTTCAGTGTGTCAAAGAACAGTTTTTCAAAAAAAAAAATCACACATAAATTACATATTTATTACTCAATGAAAACGAATGGGGGAAAAAGGGTGTGTTCTATCCCCCCCCCCCTATCGATTCTCCGAATGAAGAATGAATGGTTGACACAAAAAGCATTTTACTAATTCACATCGTCAGTTTGTTGAGCAGACAGTCGTTTCCCCCCTATTCTTTACAATACATAAGTAGTATGTAGTTGTGGACCAAACTGAGGCTGACCAATTGTGGGAAGCAGCAGGCTTGCAGCGAGTAGGGGGGAAAATGTTGGGTTGGAAAAAAACAACTTCGGGTACACCTAGTTTGTCGCGTTTTTGAAAACCCGGATGTTCGAGTAACCCTGCATGGGAGCTGGGCAAAAATTCTGGATCGGGTTGAATAGTCCAAAAAAGAACCTTGAGGGAATTGGGTCTCGGGAGCGATAAAACCGGGGTTCGGATGCAAAATTTTCCGACGGCGCCTATCGGCGTTGTCGGACCCTCCAATTGTATATCAGAAATTTATCGCAAAGTGCCCGCCAAAAAAAATTTCAAAAAATTCTTAGTTTAAAAATTTTCAAAATTTTTCCCGTTCCCGCGGGATTTCCCGTTAAAAATTAAACGGGATTTCTACGGGAACGGGAAAAAGACGGGATTCCCGTTCGGGATTCCCGTCCCGTTCTTTTTGAAAACCCCGTTCCCGTTCCCGGAAATTTTTTTTTACCGGGCTCTAGTCCAGGGCCGTAGCCAGAAAAAATTTTTGGAGGGGGAATTTGAACCATCTGAGCGCGGCGCTCAAATGGCTTTCCCATTTGAGCGCCAAGGTATTTTATTTGAAGGAATTTTCAAAAAAGTTTAAAAATGCAATTTTTTTTTTGATTTTTGATGGCAATTTGTTAAAAAATTGGTCAAAAAATTATAAAAGTGCAAAACAAAAGGGTCCCCCCTCTTGTTTTTTTTTCTAAAATTCATTTTGGCCCTGATTTTGTCAATCAAAATTTTCAGAATTCAGACTCATTAGGGTTCAAAAACGATTGGCCGGCCCAGTCCTGAGGTTCAATTTTCACAACGGCAGGGGGGGGCAAATGCCACCACCACCACCACCACCGTTTTGCATCCAAAAACAGCAACAATAAACGGACCAAGCGGAGGTCGATAACGACGACGACAACACCAACACGTTCTGCTGGTGCTGCTGCTGCTGATGATGTCGATTGGAAAATGTAAAAATACGCGGAATGCGAACGCCGCCGCCGCCGCCGCCTCCGTTGGAACGCGCATCATTTTATGAGATGATGATGACCTTCATTATTACAACAAATTATCAATAAATGAATGCCCCCCCCCCCATAATATTCAGTTTATTTACCTAAACCGTTCGTTTTTTCCCGTTGTTTGATGAGCAAAATGATGGGGCGTAATAAATTGGAAAATTTTTTTTTTGCTAAAAAAAAATACATACTGGAAAAAAAGGTGCCGGGGATTTAACGGGAGTCCCCCGCGAGAGCTTTGAAAATTTTAAAATTTAAATAAAACTGGCCAATTGACAAAAATGATGCTTTTGATAAAAATTCAATATTTTTAGAAGAACAGAAACATTTTTTGGGGCTGGCTTCGAGGGTGCCGATAGGACGCGGCCGTTAAAAAATGTTTGAAATTTTAACGGTTTTTGTCCAAAAATTCTTAAAAATTTTGGACATTTCGCCAGTGAATCATTTCCGGGAGAGCGGGAGTTCAAAATTTACCGGGAACAGAAGCGAGACTAATAAAGTTTTTGATCGGTTTTGTCAAAAAACAACGGAGGACGAGTTTTTGTGTTATTTGGAATATTAGAATTATTCGAATAATCCCTAACATTATTTTGAAAAGATTCAAATAATACGAGGATTTAGTATTATTTGAATACCTTCACAAAGTTCGGATTTTACTGGTAAAATTTGAAATCGTATTTTTGAAACAATTAAGAAAAACGGTACTTTCAAATTTACAAGTAAAATTCGAAGAATCTTAGAGTTTAAAAAGAATTTTTAATATTTTTCAAACAATACTAACTCCTAGTATTACTTGAATATGTTCATAATTTGCAAAAATAATACACCGACACATACAATTATATTAACAAAAATAGTGGTGCTGCTGGGACTGCACACACACCTCATCAAAAATCCCTAACGTACACAAATTTATTTGCCATCAAATTTATTCCCAAAAAATGATAAGCGATCGAACGAGTGCATATATTATGTTATTGTTAGCATTATTACATATGTATGTATGTAGCATAATTAATCATCATCATTATCATTCAAAATGAGAAGAAAATTGCACAAAAATTTGATGAAGAATAGTAAATGGTAAAACTTTTGGGCGCTTTTTATTATTAATATGTATGTAAAAAACAAAAACAAAAATGAAGCGCGGTTTTCGACCTAATTATAGCAAATTAGTGACAATTAAAGTGATGGTGCGGAACAAAAAGAGTTTTTTGTGACTGAAAACAGAACAATGAATATGAAATGAGATTGGACACAAATTGCACACTGATCAGTGTGTGGAGTGTGTTTGTTGGTGATCAAAATCAATCAATTCATGAACACGGACTGCACGAACTGCTCGAAGTCGAGCGCACCCGCAATGGTGCGGCCAGACGCCGCGTCCACGTACGGCTTCATTCGATTGATGCAATAGTCCGCCTGCTCTGGCGTCAAATTCTGCAAAATGTTTCGAATTCAATCAAAATATCAAAGCAGAAGAGATTCCGATCGAATATTTGCCATGATCAGAGGAGTCGAATATTGCCATGATCAGAGGAGATTCCGATCAAATATTTTCCATGATCTGAGGAGATTCCGATCAAATATTTTCCATGATCAGAGGAGATTCCGATCGAATTTGCCAAACGAATATTAAAAAACTAATAAGTATTAACGAATTCTTGAATTAGTGACTTAAAATCTTAAAAAAAGGTTCTATTTTGGCATTTTTGTATATTTAAATTGATTTTGAGTTATTAAAAATATGTAAATCACCGCAAAAAGCTCCTCGGCAATCACATATGGACGGAACTCTTTGCTGAGCGCGCGGAACGCCATCTCAATCTCCTCACTGGACCGCACATTCTCCGTCTCTTTGTTGATCATGAACGCCATGAACTCTTGCAATGTGACATAACCGTCGCTGAAAGATCGCATTTTACGGTTGGTCACCGACCCCTCGGGGGCGGGAAAGTCGGGGGTCGGGGAGGCCGAGGTTGGCAATGTCGGGGATCGGGGACGACCCCCCCCCCCCCATTTTTTTGGGCTCGGGGTCGGGGGTCGGGGACCAACACCCTAATCGCAATCAATCCCGAAATCAAAAATAAAAAAAAGCGGGCCGTGATCCCGAATTCAATCCCCGGCGGGATTCCCAAGAAAATCCCGACGGAGATGCCAAAATTTACTTTTCTTTAGTTTTTTCGGTTTTTTTCTGGTTTTTTATTTGATCTCATTTTTGTTCATGTCCTGTCCGTCATGAACTGCTTGCCGACTACTGACTGACTGACTGACCGGTTCGGGTCCACCAAGTCCAGAATGCGCTGGAACTCGGGCTCCGGTTGGCCCTCGTCCACCATCGGAAGATCGTAGCCCAGAGCGCGTAGACAGCTCTAAAATTAGCCAAGTACATTTCATAAACACTGAGCAAGAAAGAAGTTCAACAAGTTCACCTTAAATTGTTGATGATCAAGTCGGCCCAACTTTTCGCGATCAAAGTGCCGGAACATCATGGAGAATTCGCGCAACGCCTCCTCACTGACGCCGGATTGGTTGCGTGCCTATAAGGGCAGCAAGCAATTTAGTTGTTTTTTAGACCAAATGAGAGATTTATAAAGTAAAAAAGATAAACAAAATGGTAACCCCCGGGAGGGACTCGAAACCCACGACATTCAACCAATTTTCCACTGAGCTACCGGGCCTTCGCCTTCTTTGTGGATGATCTTTTGGCCCCCGCCCGAGGCGTTTTAACTAGAGCACGGGCCGCCCGAAATTCGCGATCAAAATCTCGATCGACAAAATTTTGGCTCGACCGAAAATATTTAGAGATCCGAGATTTTCGAGTTTTAAGACCGTCCACGCGTCCAACGAGCGCGAAATCACTCTCTCCCTTCCATTGCAATAAAAAGTCAAATTGCCTGGATTTGCTGCTCCAGGTTGTGCTGCATTCGCATCGCCAGCTGATCAAGCTGATCCCATGCCTGCGCCAAGCCGACAGTGGAATGCTCTGAGATCAATCAAGTAAAGGACTTTTCTTAAATTTGGTGGGGTGGGGGGGGGGATCGAAAATATTGGCACGCATTTTCAGCATTCCTATCCACCCGCACCTGTGTATCTGTTGTCCAAGATCAGATGCTCTTCAAGCAGTGCACCCAAATCCTCGACCTTCTTCAGCTTGGCACGCTGTGCCTTGATGTCCTGTGCCTTTCGGCGAATTGTGTCCAATTGTTGTTCTTAAATGGACAAAAAAATATATATTATTGAATGAAGTTCGGCGTTTGGGAGTCTAACAACAAAGGCGGAACGGTGGTGTTGCGTAAAGAGAATCAGGTTTTCTGGCACACGCATCAGATATTGTTGATTCATTCGCTGGTTCGTGCCAAAACCCGTTAAGCCCATTGGCTCTCGTGCCAAAACCCGTTAAACCCATTGGCTCTCGTGCCAAAACCCGTTAAACCCATTGGCTCTCGTGCCATAACCCGTTAAACCCATTGGCTCTCGTGCCATAACCCGTTAAACCCATTGGCTCTTGTGCCATAACCCGTTAAACCCATTGGCTCTCGTGCCAAAACCCGTTAAACCCATTGGCTCTCGTGCCAAAACCCGTTAATCCATTGGCTCGTGCCAAAACCCGTTAAACCCATTGGCTCTCGTGCCAAACCCCGTTAAACCCATTGGCTCTCGTGCCAAAACCCGTTAAACCCATTGGCTCTCGTGCCAAAACCCGTTAAACCCATTGGCTCTCGTGCCAAACCCCGTTAAACCCATTGGCTCTCGTGCCAAAACCCGTTAAACCCATTGGCTCTCGTGCCAAAACCCGTTAATCCATTGGCTTGTGTCAAAACCCGTTAAAAGGCATCGGCTCGTACGGGTTTCAGATCGGGACGAGCGCCAAAAAAACTCGCTTTGATCCCGGTTTCAGGGTCAAAAAATGTGCCGGGGTGTTTCGGAGACAAAACTTCCCCCCCCCCCTCCCCCCAGGCGCCAAAACCGACCCAACGATCCGCTGGCCTCCATCATTTCGCCCCGCGTGTCGCCCAACCACTGGTGGAAGTCGTTGGCCTGACGAGCAAACTCGCGCCTCAGCTTGTCATTGTCCTCCTGGCGTCTGTGCTCCTTTTGCAGCTCCAACTCGCGCTCTTTGATGATCTGTACAAAAAAAAAAAGAAAAAAATTATGATCCGATGACACGTGATTAAAAGATTCGCCCGCACTTCATGATCTGATCGTTTCAAAGTTGCGGACTGATCAAAACTGATCGGAATAAAAGTGCGGCCAGATCAGAATTGATGTGGTCATAATCTGATCAGAATAAAACTGATTTAATCATACGATCAAAACTGATTGTTTTGATCACATGATCTGAGCAGATCGCAACAAAACAATCAAATCAGAAATCAAGAGCATTTTACGGATCATGGAAACAAACACATAGCGACAAAAACAATCAAAAACACATCACACACCTTCTGCAAGTTTTGCCATGTCTCGGACAGCGCCTCGATGGTGAACCAGGTGTACGGGTTGGGCCCAACATTGTACGATTTGATCTGGCGGTCCAACTCTTGCAGCTGACGGAAATCGTCCTCCGCGCCCACCAGCGACTTTTGGAACTCCGTGTGGGCCTCGCGCAGAGCTGTGAAACAATTTAATTTATTTGAATACTTTTTCTTTTATTTAAAAAAAAATCTAAAAATCATGCAATTTAAAAAAATATTATTTTTAATTAAAATAAATAATTAAACTAAATTAATCAAATTTTAGTTTAATAAAATTAAACCAAAACAATAAATACACAAATTCAATCAAAGATAATTTTATAAAGCACCTAAAAATAATATTCATTTAAATTTAATAATTCAGTAAACGAAAATTGAATATTAATTGATTTAAATTATTTTTGTTACATTTAAATTTACTACTTTTTGTGCACAAATAGGTGGTATATTTTATAAAAATTGTTTTCTTTATTTAAATGTTACCGCGAATTTCCTCCAACGAGTTGCACCGCACCGGGTCCGTGAGGTCCTCCTCGGCATTCTCGAACCACGAATTGAAAGCGGACGCTTTCTTCGCAAAAGTCAGATACTGTCAAAGAAAAAGCCATGTTCATTCATTCAGTCCAGGGGAGTCATTTTTCATTATTATTTTATTTGTTTAAGCCCGTGCCACATCCCCCCCCCCTTAGCGTGTGCCACAGGGCTGGGCAAAATTTCGGATTTCGGGTTTCGAATTTCGGTTTTTATTTTCCGATTTCGGGGGTTTTTTGGCCGTTTCGGATCTCGGGTTTCGAATTTCGGTTTTTATTTTCCGATTTCGGGGTTTTTTTGGCCGTTTCGGATCTCGGGTTTCGAATTTCGGTTTTTATTTTCCGATTTTGCCCATCCCTGGTGTGCCACCCCCCGTAATTAACCAAGTCGTTGTCCTAAAGGCGCCGGCAATAAAAATATGGCCAAATTTTTTTTCTTAAGAATTTCTTTGGTTTTTGAAGGGTTTATGGCCCGCCATCGCCTCGCCATGCCCGCCCCGTTCAACAATTTTTGAGGTCCCCCCCCCTCCATCTCATCATCAATCAAGATTGGGGCAATAACTTGCTTCAACCTTAACCGATTCAGAAATACTTAAAGCCAATCAAAAGATCTCGACGAGTTGAGAAGCTAACATTAAGTGCCCGATCTTGATTGGTGATGAGTTGGGAAGTGATGAGATGGGTTGGCACCCAATCTTTGCTGCTGACTGACCAAGTCCTCAATGTTCTTGAAGTGCGCCTGCGCCTCCGTCAACTTCTTGCGTCGTTCCAACGAGTTCATCAACAGTTGCTGCCAGCGTTGAATTACCGCTTGGTGGCGCTGTTCAATTGCTGCGGACTGTTCATGTTCCGCCTCCAGCAACTGGTCCTTCAGCTCGGTGACACGCTGAATGCCTTCGTGCTGAACAAAACAAAAACATGGCACAATTTTAAGGGCACTTTTAAGCAAAAAATTGTGCCTCAAAATTGTTCAGCCCGTTGTCAAAGGTGTCCTGTTTGTTCAGCAACAATTGCACGGACGACAAATCGCGTCCAAAGTCGATGGAGCGCACGTGCGGCTCCTTGTCCCCAATCCAACTCTCCACCACGTCACATTTCCACATAAACTAAAACAACACAAAAAACATTTTGAGGTATTCTGGGGATCATCACAACATCTCCATAGTGGGGGTCAAGCAAGAACTGCTGCCTGATCTGAGCCCCCCTCCCCCCCCCCCCCCCCTCCCCTCACTATGCTTGCTTAGATCATGAACGAACTGGAGCCCCCGAATTTGGTCATGTCCGATCGATCGACCGAATGACTGGCTGTTCATTCGTCTTGACCTTTGCTTGGACCATGAACAAACTGGTTTTTGGTTTGATCAATCGATGGAGCGATTGACCTGACCGGTCAAGACTTGATCCCCTAATGCATGCTTGGACAACATGAACGAACTGCCTCCCCTCGCCCCGAATTTGGTTTTCATTTTCAATCAATCAATCGATGGGATCTACCGCTGGAACCCCAGACTTTGGCCATGTTCGTTCGATCGATCGATCGATTGACCAAACGAGCAATTGGATCATCATGTTTAGTGACCATCAGGGAGGACAACAAACTGTGCACCTGCATGTACGCGTTGTTGTCTCGCAACTTTTGAAGGCGTCGAACAGCCAACTCCTTGACCAAGATCAGATGCTTTACCAACTGTTCCATGCGCGTGCCGATGTTTTTTGCGTGATGATTGCCCGCATTGATCAGCTGTCAGAATCAGTCAATCAGAGTGATTTGGACAAAACACAAAAATTTGATCACTAGAGATGTGGACAATCGAGAGTCTCGATCGGTCCTCAACTCATTTCTTTCTCTCTATTGATCACCACCCACCACACGCACACCTCTTCGCCCTGACGTTGCAGCTCGTCAATGCGTTGCTGGTGCATCTGCAGGTCCACCTCGAACGTGTCGTGCTTCTTCAACAGTCCCTGAACAGCGGCCATGTTTTCGCCGACGTTGGGAGAGCTGAGGATTTGTTGCTTCTCGTTCAGCCAGGCCTCCTCCTCCTCCACACGGCCAATGAAGTTTTGGAATTCCTCACTGGAAAAGACGAAAATTTTAAAAACATTAATTAGGAATATATTTTTATCAAAATTTTATTCTCGCAAAAAAAGACGCAATTACCTATATTATATTTTAACAATTAAATTGATCTTTTCAAAAAAGCAAATTAAGATTATTAACAAATTAGGTAAATAAATTTCAAAGAAAAATTCGGGGTTCAAAGGTCGAGGATCGGGAAACAACAATCGGGGATTGATCTAAAATTGTCGGGGTTTCCGGGGTCGGGGAGCAACAAAATGTTCGAAGTCGGGGTTGCTTGATCCAAAATTGTCGGGGATTGGGGTCGGGGTTTTTGGGGTGTCGGGGTTTTCGGGGTGTCGGGGTTTTCGGGGTGTCGGGGTTTTCGGGGTGTCGGGGTTTTCGGGGTGTCGGGGTTTTCGGGGTGTCGGGGTTTCCGGCAGGTCGGGGGGGGGGGGGTCGGGGTTTCCGGAGGGTCGGAGTTTCCGGGGAGTCGGGGTTTCCGGAGGGTCGGAGTTTCCGGGGAGTCGGGGTTTTCGGGGTGTCGGGGTTTTCGGGTTTTCGGGGGGTCGGGGTTTCCGGCAGGTCGGGGGGGGGGTCAGGGTTTCCGGAGGGTCGGAGTTTCCGGGGAGTCGGGGTTTTCGGGGTGTCGGGGTTTCCGGCAGGTCGGGGGGGGGTCGGGGTTTCCGGAGGGTCGGAGTTTCCGGGGAGTCGGGGTTTCCGGAGGGTCGGAGTTTCCGGGGAGTCGGGGTTTTCGGGGTGTCGGGGTTTTCGGGGGGTCGGGGTTTCCGGCAGGTCGGGGGGGGGGTCAGGGTTTCCGGAGGGTCGGAGTTTCCGGGGAGTCGGGGTTTTCGGGGTGTCGGGGTTTCCGGCAGGTCGGGGGGGGGGGGGTCGGGGTTTCCGGAGGGTCGGAGTTTCCGGGGAGTCGGGGTTTCCGGAGGGTCGGAGTTTCCGGGGAGTCGGGGTTTTCGGGGTGTCGGGGTTTTCGGGTTTTCGGGGGGTCGGGGTTTCCGGCAGGTCGGGGGGGGGGTCAGGGTTTCCGGAGGGTCGGAGTTTCCGGGGAGTCGGGGTTTTCGGGGTGTCGGGGTTTCCGGCAGGTCGGGGGGGGGTCGGGGTTTCCGGAGGGTCGGAGTTTCCGGGGAGTCGGGGTTTCCGGAGGGTCGGAGTTTCCGGGGAGTCGGGGTTTTCGGGGTGTCGGGGTTTTCGGGGGGTCGGGGTTTCCGGCAGGTCGGGGGGGGGGGGTCAGGGTTTCCGGAGGGTCGGAGTTTCCGGGGAGTCGGGGTTTTCGGGGTGTCGGGGTTTCCGGCAGGTCGGGGGGGGGGGGGGTCGGGGTTTCCGGAGGGTCGGAGTTTCCGGGGAGTCGGGGTTTCCGGAGGGTCGGAGTTTCCGGGGAGTCGGGGTTTTCGGGGTGTCGGGGTTTTCGGGTTTTCGGGGGGTCGGGGTTTCCGGCAGGTCGGGGGGGGGGGGGTCAGGGTTTCCGGAGGGTCGGAGTTTCCGGGGAGTCGGGGTTTTCGGGTTTGCCACAGCAAATTTTAAATTTGTCTCCCTCCTCCCACCTCTCCTGCAGTTTTTTGTGCCGATCCTCCGTCAGCTCGACCATGTGTGTCCAACTTTGGTCCAACGCTTTGATGCGCTTCACAATCTCCGGCACGCCAATTTCGCTAGACGCCATCAATTCCATGCCTTTGGAGCGCACCACTTGCACCTGCGGCTGATGGGTGGCCAACTCACTGAAAATGGGAACATTTTGAAGAAAGAGAAAAAAGTGATCAGAATTAAGATGTGATCGGTAGTGATCTGACTCGAATATTAAAATGATCAAGGTATTTATTAGTGCTGCACGAGAGTCTCGATATCGAGTATCGACTCGAGAAAAGTCTCGAGTTTTTTGGGTCTCGGGCTCGAGTCTCGCGTATTTAGTCTCGATTTTCGAGACTTTTTTACACTGGTAAAAATGGCATTTTTGGTGAAAATTCATCACAAATTTTGAGCTTAAATATTTAAAAAATGCATAATTAATATCTTTTGCACAACGTTTCCCTTAAATCTCTTGTGGCTTAGTGGTTAAATTCTTGTTTCTTATTTTCCTTAGCAGAGGTTCAATCCCCCGAGTGGAACCACTCTTTTTATTCTTTTAATTAAATACTTAATTACTCTTTTTTACAGATTTATAGTCAAAAAACAAAACCTAATATGGTTATTTTTTTTGCAATCCCTCCTTCCTACACCTAAAAAAGCTTACAAAAATTGCCGCATTTTTAAAATTTTTGGTTAAAATCTCATAACAAATCGAGTAAAAGATTCAAAATTTTCTCGGCGGCGCCTATCGGCACCGCCGACATCCCCCCCCCAGAAGTAAAGCAGAATTCTCAAAAAAAATTGCATCTTGGGAAATTTCTTAATCAAAAAACGCAATAAAAAGGGAAAAATACATCCCCTAAAAACAAAAATTTTCGGAAAAACTTGCTTAGGAAAAATGCAATAAAACCCTAAAATACACGCCTAAAAATCGACTTTTTCCGGTACCCCTCCCCCCCAAAGCAAAATCCTAAATACGTGCCTGGGCACACCATCTTTACTTTTAAACCGATTATTTTTAGTCAAAATCAAGATAAAAATCATTAGATTTGGTCTAAAATTGACGTTATCTTAGCAAATTATGACATTTTTGAAGTAATTAAAAATTTTACGAAAAAAAGTCTCGATATCGAGTATCGACTCGAGAAAAGTCTCGGGTTTTTTGGGTCTCGGGCCTCGGGCTCGAGTCTCGAGGTAAAGTATCGGGCTCGGGCTCGAGTCTCGAGGTAAAGTATCGGGCTCGGGCTCGAGTCTCGAGGTAAAGTATCGGGCTCGGGCTCGAGTCTCGAGTATCGAGAAATTTTGGGTCTCGTGCAGCACTAGTATTTATAGAGACGAAGATCAAGTTCAGCTCAACGTTTAGAGGTCGAAAGAATTAATTGATGGAAATGGAATAAGAATTGGGGAAAAATGATCAGTTGGTAAAACTTTTGTTTTCCTGATCTGGAATTCAAAAAAAAAGATTCCGATTGTCCGATCATTTTGATTATTTCCTCAATAGAAAAAAAACTTTGGGAATTGATCGGGATCCCGGACCGACCATTTTTGGCGGATTTTCGGCAGTGGGTCAGGAAGATTTAGCCGGAGGGTCTCGATCCCAAAAAATCGATTTGCCCCGGGTCTCCCTAATTTTGAATGATCGAAGAAGCTTCTCTCACGTGTCAAACCGCCGATGTTTACGGCGCAGATTTTGCACACCCGCCAAATCGCGTCCGTAGTCGTCGCTGCTGACCAAAAGCTGTGAACAAAAACGGGCAATAAAATTAACTTTTTTCGTTAATTTTCAATAAATTTAATTAATTTTTTTAAAAAACGGAAGCTAAAGATTGGCAGACATTTGCGCCGCGGACATTTGCGCCGCAGACATTTGCGCCGCAGACATTTGCGCCGCAAGCCAAAATAGACATTTGCGCCGGGACATTTGCGCCGCAGACATTTGCGCCGCAAAAATATAACAAAAAATTAAATCAAATAAAAAAAACTCAAACAAATGCTTTGCCGATGAATTTTTTAAATTATTTTGTCTGCTTTTAGCCGGAGTTAATTTTTATGCATATAAATCTGAAATTCATCAAAATTAACCCCGTTTGGAAGATGCTTATCAAGCTGATCGTTTACGTCCTTTTGAAATCGATCCAACTCGAGGTTTAGGTACAAAAAGACCAAAAACATATATTGAAAATGATGAGGCCATTCGTACACTTATTATAAATTATGATAACAATCCTAACAAGGACAACCCGACTATAATTCGTCACTTGATGGCTCTCCAATATAGGATGTCTGCAAAGGGATTAGAAAATTGGATCGATTAATGTTGGAAAAAATTGTGCTGGTTGGGCCTTCAGCAAGCCAATTCACGGAAAAAGCATTTGTTTGAGTTTTTTTATTTGATTTAATTTTTTGTTATATTTCTGCGGCGCAAATGTCCTACCACGAAAACAGTCAAAATGTCCCTAAATCGGTCAAAATGTCAACTGGGCCTAAATCGGTCAAAATGTCAACTGGGCCTAAAGCGGTCAAAATTCCAACTGGGCCTAAAACGGTCAAAATGCCAACTGGGCCTAAAACGGTCAAAATGCCAACTGGGCCTAAAACGGTCAAAATGCCAACTGGGCCTAAAAGGGTCAAAATGCCAACTGGGCCTAAAAGGGTCAAAATGCCAACTGGGCCTAAATCGGTCAAAATGCCAACTGGGCCTAAAACGGTCAAAATGCCAACTGGGCCTAAAAGGGTCAAAATGCCAACTGGGCCTAAATCGGTCAAAATGCCAACTGGGCCTAAAACGGTCAAAATGCCAACTGGGCCTAAAACGGTCAAAATGCCAACTGGGCCTAAAAGGGTCAAAATGCCAACTGTCTGGTTGGCATTTCGTCCTGACACGAAAAAAAGCACGCACTTTCTTCTCCTTGATCCACGACTCCTCCTCGTCAATGTCGCGCAGGAACTGGTGGACAGTGATCGCCTTGTTCAACTTGTCCCGACGCACATTGGCCGCGTCCTGGGGAAAAATTTAAAAATGTATTTAAAATAATTAAACTAAAAGAACAATTTAATTCAAAATAAATATACTCAATTAAAAAGAGTTATAATTAAAATTAATTATTAATATTATTCAAGGCTCACTTTCACACGCTCATAGCGCTCGTTGATGTTCCGCCGTCGTCCGTCAATCTGTGCTTGGTCGAACTGCTCCGACTCGAGCAGTGCATCCGCCTGGCGATTCATGTCCTCCACCCGGTCGGCATGAGCAGTGATGTCAGCCTGTTATTTACAATTTTTTTTAAATTTAAAACCAAATAAAAACATTGAAATTGCGCCCACCTCCAACAGTTGATGCTTCTTCAACAAATTTTCAATGCTGGCCAAGTCGCGTCCGTAGTCCTCGGAGGCGAGCAGTGTCTCAACCTTTTTAAAGGGGTCGGATAAATCAAAATAGATGCACCTCTTATTATGTTAATTATTTTGTTCCAATTTTTTTGTTTAAATTTATTGATTGATCAAAATTGTTGTTTGAAGCTCCTCGATAAATTCAAATATTAAGAGTGATGATTTAAATTTGATTTTTCTATTGTAAAACAAATATATATGAACAAATTTGCTGACTTTAAAATGTTCATTCATCGCTGATCAATTTTTTTAGCGAATTTTCATTTAATTAAAACTTGGAAATAGCAAGTTTTTGGTCAGATTAGAGTAAAACCCCAAAAAACCAAAACCCAAAAATGACTAAAAAATTTTTGGTTTTTGGGTCCAAGTTTCCGGTCTCAGTTTCAACCCTAACCTAAATTTTTATAGCACATTTTTTTAAAGAAATTAAAAAAAATTTGATCAACAACCAACCAACCAACCTCGCCCAGCCAAAACTCCAAATCCTTGACGGCGGCCATGAACGTCTTCTGCTTGTTGGCCTCCTTCAACCGGTGGCTCTTCTCCGTCGTCGTCTTCACCAACTGTTCCCATTGGTCGTTGAGCGCGCGCAGGCGGGCGGACACCTTCAAAAAGTTTTTAATTTTAACGTGTTTTTTTTTGTTGCTAATTTGTAAGAAATAAATTTCACAAATCCAAAATTTCGTTTCAAGCAAATTACCGCTGTCTCGCCTCCACCACATTTTGCTGCAGTTATAAGATTTTGTCCGGCCGAAATCAGTGTCGCAATGCGATCCGCATTCGCAGACAGTTCAGCTTCAAATGCCTGTGAAAAAAATGGGTGAACAATTAATTAAACGTCCAGTCAGTCATTTCAGTGCCAAAATATGCACTGGGTAATGAAGGTACTGCTCGAGCTTGTTGGTAAAAGAAAAATGCGGTTGATTTGATTTTTAATTTCTTGAAATCATGATGCATTTATTGATTTCCCCTGAACTGCTCGAAAATGTCCTGTACGAAGATTTTTGCGATTGATTCCTTGGTTTCTTTTCCCCTGAACTGCTCGAAAATGTTTGAATTGATAATGTTCTGTACGGAGATTTTGCGATCAATTCCTTGTTTGAATTGGTAATGTTCTGTACGGTGATTTTTGCGATCGATTCCTTGGTTTCCTTTTCCCCCGAACTGCTCGAAAATGTTGATTGTTAAAATGTTTTGTGCTGGGATTTTTGCGATCGAATTCTCGGCTTCCCCTCTCGTTGTTGCTCTTCCCCTTCCCCGCCACCTGTTGCTTTTGGTGTTTCTGCTGTATATTTGTCGGATCGCGGTAGGTCTCCTCCTGCGCGACTTGGAACTTCTCCGCCATCCAATTCTCCACCTCGTCCGCGTCGCGCGAGAATTGCTGCAGTGTCTGCGACTCGCCCAACTTTGAACGCTTTTCGATCAGCGCCGCCTTCAGCTGATCCCAGCGTTCAAAAATTTGATCACGCTTAGCAGTGATTTGCTGAAAATTGATCAAAAAATATCAATCCCAAGTCGACCAGTCAGTGTGTTCATGAATTATTTTGATCAGGTTCATTTTTGATCAACAGAGCTTGGATTTTTAGGCTCGAAGAACTCAAAATAGGTGAGAAAAAAAATGCCAAATAGGCTCAAAACCTCCGGGGTTCATAATTTTTAAAATAAAAATTTTATAAAACTGAGATGCTTGAAAACATTTGAACATTTAAGGGCATATTTTGTGCAAAAAAAGACGATTTTATGGACTTCATTTTTGAGCAAGGAAAAAAACGATAAGGATCTTGACAAAAAAACTCGAACTTATTGCGTTTCTTATAGGAATTTTTCAACACAAAAAGTTCAAAAAAGTCGCCAAAAATGCCGAAATAGGCACAACAAATATATTCAGATGTCTAATGCAAATAAAAACATGTTTTTGGTGCATAACTTGCCAAAACAAAGCTGCAGAAGCTTAGGCTTAGGCTTATTAATTAAATAAATAAAAATCTAGTCCCGTTTTGAATAAGCGCGTGTAACACTTACCGGCGCCGCATAGTGTCCAGCTTGGACAAGTTGTCGTGACAGTGTGTCCAGGTTGTTCAGCTTTTCCTGCTGTGACGCGATTGCTTTGTCAAAGTCTTCATGCTTTTTGATCAACGACTCCACATTGTCGCCGGACGGGTCCTCTTGCGACAAGAAAGCCTTGAAAATTTGTTGTGTTGAAGTCCAAAAATCGCAAACGCTTTTGTGCCCCACCTCCCGAGCGCTCATCCACGTGTCGCACTGCTCGCAGTCGCGGTTGAACAACTGCAACTCCAGGCACTGGTCGAGCACCTTGCGCCGCTCCACCCACGCCTCCTCCAGGCGTCGACGCGCCTCATTCACGTCCTCCATGCGTTGGCGCACGTCGTCCGCTGCGTAGTGGCCGCTACGGATCAGCTGGTTGCCGAACTGCTCGTACGCGTGGAATGTGGACGCACGCGCGTCAATCTCTGTCCGATAGTCCTGATGGCGTTCCAGAAGCGCCTGCAACACACACACACACAACAAACATGTAGATGATCCACCGAAAGTGCCACCCACCTCGGCACCGGTGACATCGTTTGCCAACTCCTCGCTGGACACCAGCTGAACCATGCCGTCCACCCATTGCATCAGATCGTGATAATCGCTGAGGAAGCGTTGGTAGTCTGAAAATCAACAGGGTTATCACCAAAATTTCAAGCATTTTCCTCTCGGGGGGTCCGGGAGGAAATCCTTTCCACCCCCCCCCGTTTTGTCCAACGCAAAACTTGACCCCCAAGGCTTTCTCCTATGCTTCTGATCTGATCATTCCTATGCTTCCGATCTGATCACTTTCCTATGCTTCTGATCTGATCATTTTCCTATGCTTCTGATCTGATCATTTTCCTATGCTGCTAATCTCTGATCACTTTACTATGCTGGTATCTATGATCACTTTACTATGCTGCTAATCTCTGATCACTTACTATGCTGGTAATCTATGATCACTTTACTATGCTGCTAATCTCTGATCAGTGATCGCGATCAATGCTCTCCCAATACTTTTGGGTCGGCTTATTTGAGAGTTGTTAAGTGTACCCGAACGAAAACACTGACCATAGCTGTCCAACAGTTTGTCCTTGCGCCGATTGGCCTTCTGCGTCAGCGTTGTCCACTGCTCGTTGAGTTGCCGTTGCAAATCGTAAATTTGTTCAGCCGCCTCGGGGTGCGTTTGCCTCAGGCGATTGGCCTACAGTACACACATTTTTATTTTTAAAAATTGACAAATTTGCTGAACACCTCCAACACCCCTTAATTCAAATTTGCTGAACACCCCCAACACCCCTTAATTCAAATTTGCTGAACACCCCCAACACCCTTTATGCTGAACACCCCCAACACCCTTTATGCTGAACACCCCCAACCCCTCTTAATTCAAATTTGCTGAACACCCCCAACCCCCCCCCTGCCTCAAAATGTTTAAAAAAAGCAGCTTCAAAATAACGAAAAAATCCGTAAAACTCTGCCACAATGCCACAACAATAACAACAGCCAACACCTTTTCGTCCAATGCCCGAATTTTGTCACCCAACGCGGCCAAGTCGCGCTCCACGCCCTCGTGCTTGCGCTGCAGCGCCTGCACAGAGCGCAGGTCACGTCCAAAGTCTTCCGAGTCGAGCGTCTCGTTCTTCTCCTGCAAAATTAGCTCTTGTCAATCAATCCCAAAACACCGTAAAGGCCACAAACTTTTGATCACAAGAATTATTTTTTTGATTCTCGAAAAATGTTTGGCATCAAATTCAAGCTGTTTGCTTGCCTGAATCCAGTCCTTCGTCTCGTCCACGTCCTTGTGAAAGCGTTGCACTTCGTGCGCCGACTCCAACTGTTGGCCGCGCTCTTCAGCCTTTAAGCAATAAATAGGTAATTAGCGTTTTCGATTTTAATTAATTAAAACTAGTTTTTATTAATTACAAATTAAAAATATATTTATTTTTGTATATTTAATTCTTAATGAGAAGAAAGAAGCAGCACGCACTTTTTGCTCCAACGCCTTCCAACGCGCGTTCAGGTCGTCAATTTGTTGACGAATGCGCACCGCCGTCTCCGTTTGGCCCATTTGGGACAAGCTAAAGCCAAAGAGAACAAATCAAATTTTGTGCCAAAAGTTCCACAAAAAATATGGAGTTCTTGAACTATTTTTCCTGAACTCCCCATGCTCTGAAATGAATGAAAATCATGTTTTTAGCTCACCTCAATTATATATTTCATAGTTCTTTATTTTTTAGGAACTAAATAAAGAACTATTTCGGCCTCTGAAAATTCCTTAAGAAAAATGCACCCCTAAAGATCGACTTTTTCGAATTTTTTAAAATCACATATTTAAAATTTTTATCACAAAATAAATTTTGATTAATAAATGTCATGAAATTTTTTTGGCTACTTACACCCCTAATTCTGGCATTTTTTAGCAACTGTTTAGGCCATTTTTAGTGCCTATTTTGAGGTTTTTAAGGAACTATTGAATTAACTATTTTGGGGTTTTTAGGAACTAAAATCCGGGCCCCGCAAATTCCATAACAAAAAATGAAAAAATTAAAAATTCCGCGCGCGCGCATTTTTACTCACCGCGTCGCGATCTGGTTCATCTCCTGCAAGCGTACCTCATTTGCCTTCAGATCGTTTTTGAAGTCGTTGAATCTGAAATATATTTAAAAATAAAATTCCAATAATATGATGAATTAATTCTAAATGAGGTCCAAAAAACTAGAGACCGGCCAAACCCGCTTTTTTTCGGGATCAAAATCCCGTAAAAATGCGCCATAAATGGGTTTTCAGGATCAGTGATTTCCCGGTTCCATTTTTTGTGGCGGTTCCGATTACTGATCAGGATCCCGGCGCTCGAAATCCCGACAAACTGTCCACGGTCGGGCTCTCTAGTCAAAACAGCACACCCTAAAAATTTGTGCGACTGCTCGAGAGTCACTCTCGAGTAGTACAAAAACAGTACACTCTTCTCATTCTACCAAACACTACAAACACACACACACACACTGACGCACTTGTTCTGCAACACCTCCACTTGCTCCAGGTCCTGCCCGATCTCCTGCTGTGAGGCGACCGTCTCGCGCGACCTGATCCATTCCGCCAGGTCGTTGGCTTCGCGCAGTAACTGTTTTGTTAATAAAATAAAATAATTTTGCAATTTTCAAATTTAGGGGGGAGGGCGGGACCTGGTAAGCTTTGCACGCCTCCTCCAACTTGCGCTTGCGCTGCTCGCCCAGCATCAGCAGCCGCTTGTACTGGTCCTCACTCTGGCTCTGCTTGGCGTTTATTGTGTTCATCGGCTGGCCGGCCAACGCCTTTAATTGAATGATGAAAATTAAAAATAAACTAAAAATAAATAAATTAGTAATTTTTCTAAAAATTAAAATAAAATTGAGCCTGTTGATCGAGATTCCGATCGACATCTCAAACTTTTCAATCAAGATTTCGATCAAAAATCTCGACTCTCAAAAAATCGCAGTCAAGCCAAAACTTTGTCGACCGAGCTTTTGATCGAGAATCTCGATCGTCCTTGCTCTAATCTACACAAAATTGAAATAAAATCCTCCCGAATTTGTCCACACCTGGTGGTGGTGTTGCGAGCCCGGCTCAATGCGCTTCACATAGGCGGCCGGGACGAAGCCTTGCCGGTCGCTGACCTCCACCTTCCACCAGTCCTTGTTGGACGCGTTCAGCAGTGTCAGCACGTCACCCTTTTTCATGGACACCTCGCGGGGCGATTTCTCGGTGTACTGAAATGATCAGATTACACACAGTCAGTCTCATTTTGGTCAAATATTTGTACCGCCTGATCAGGCCCCTCCGGATCTGATCAGGCCCCGGATCTGATCAACCCTGTCGGATCTGATCAATTGATCAACCCTGCCGGATCTGATCAGCCCCATAAGCCAGATCACACATGACCACATTTGACAACATCAGCACTTGCCTCGTACAGTGCCACCACACACTCTTTGCCCAACTGTCCGCCCAACTGTTCCTGGTACTTGCATTGGCCCGCCTCTTTGCGCAACTCTTCGATGGTGGTGTTGAACGCCTCCAAATCGCTCATCAATGCGCGATGCTTCTTCAGCAACGACTCCGCGCTGTCCTCGTCCTTGCCATAATCGGTGCTGCCGACGAGCGGCTCCTTGTCACGCATCCACGACTCGGCCTGCACAAAGAACGCGTTGAAAATGTGCACTGATTTTGAAAACGACCCCATCCCCGTCCCCGATATTCAGTCACGCCCGGCTTGTCCCCCGACTCCCCGAAACCCCAGCCACCGATACATTTTGGAAAGCCTATTCCCAGATGGTCTCGACATGACATTCCCGACGGGTCCCTCCTACCCTTGCCGCCATCCAAGGGCCAGGGATGAACTCCAAACTTTAAAAATTGGGGTTGGTAGCCAGAGACGTCGGGGTTTGACAAAGTCGGGAACGAGGATCAAAATTCAAATTCGAGACCAGCAGGCCGCTTTTTGCAATTGAATAGTAAAAGCTTGCTCGCTTATAAAATATTATCACCTCATTGGCATCAGCCAGGTACTGGTGCGCCTGCAGCGAGTCCTGCAGGTCCTGCTTGCGCTTGTCCGCCTTGGTCTTCAGCGCGCGCCAATTGTCACGCAGTTGGGCTGAACAACAAACAATGTGATGGATTGATTGATGATGTCATCATTTATCGATTAGCATTTCGTCAACGATTTGTGATCGATCGATTTTGTTTTCTCACATTTCTTGTCGCGAATGTCGGGTGCCAGAAAGTGGCCACGCTGGACCATTTGCTCCGCCGATTGGGCAACCTGTGAACAGACAAATTCACACAATATAAATATATTTGGGTTGGTCCCCGACCCCTCGGGGGCGGCAACGTCTTGGTCTGATCAGCCCCCGATCAGTAGCTGGGTCTGATCAGCCCCGATCAGTAGTTGGTTCTGATCAGCCCCGATCAGTAGTTGGTTCTGATCAGCCCCCGATCAATAGCTGGTTCTGATCAGCCCCCCGATCAGTAGCTGGTTCTGATCAGCCCCCCAATCAGTCAGTAGGTGTCCTCAATCCCCCAAAAAGAGAGGGGCGATGTACTGCTCGCTCCCCCGGTATCCCCGCGTCGGACCTGCTCCATCTGTTGCTCGTGGTTTGCAATCTCGGTGTGCAATGCGTTCTGCTTCTTGATCAGATTCTGCACGCCGACCAGGTCACGACCGCGATTTGTGGACGCCGCAATTTGCTCCTTCTCACGAATCCAGGCCAACTCGTGGTCAATGTCACGGAACAGCTGATGGCCAAGCAGTGACTCGGCCAACTTCTGTTTGCGACGCTGCAACGGCTCGCGCAACGCCTCGAACCGCTGCTGCAACACGTCAAACTTTTTGCTGATCAACGGCGCGTTGAAGTGCCCGGTGTCGTGGAACTCGCGCGTCTGGTGCCCGATCGCATCAATGCGTTCCTGCAGCACGAGAAGTTCGAGCAGTATGTGTATAGTAAGAAAGCCGCCGCTTGACGGGACTCACCTGATGCGCGTTGTAGTCACTCTCCACCAGGCCGAGCTTCTTCTGCAAATTCTGCACCGAGATCAGGTCCTTGCCGAAGTCCTCGCTGGCCAGCTGACCCTCCAGCTCGCTGAGCCACAACTCCACGTCCTCAATGTTGCGGTTGAACAACTGCTCCTGGTTGGCCTCCTGCAGCTTGGCACCCTTCAAGCCGCTCGCGTCGACCAGCTCGGTCCACAGCTCCTCCACCTCGTTGAGTCGAGACTGTAGCAAGGAAGGAAATGAGATTTCATTGTTGTGGTTCGTCTGATCACAATTCCCCCAAGACCCAAGGGTAAGAGATCAGAGACCGGATCAATCGATTCAGATCAGCAGATCACTCAAAACTGAACAACAAAATATGATCCGATCAATCAAATCAAGGAGGAGAGATCCGTTCAACACAACACCGGTAAACAATCATAGGCCCAGCAGATCTCAGACAGACCAGTTCCAAGATTTTTGGATAAAGTAGAGTAGGCCGGGACCGGGATTGAGAAAATAAAAAAACCGGGATTTTATAAGGGTGAAAATTAATCAACTCTCGGTCAAAAAAACGACTACTGGTCAAAAACAAAGATTTGAAATTTTGAAAAAACCGGGATTTTATAAGGGGGAAATTCAGTCCCAAATTGGAGATTTCAGTACCAGTCTCGGTCCTGGCCTACTCTAGGATAAAGAAAAGCATGGGGATTGGCATTAAGGATCGGACAATCGAGCTCGATTCAAAATCTCGATCGGTCCTCAAATTCGATCAAACTAATTGGCATCATCTGCTCTGCGCCCACCTGGATGTGCTCGTTGGCGTAGTGGCCCGATTGGATCAGCTCCTGCCCGGTGGCCTTAGTCTCGTCCAGTCGATTGCGATTTGCGCGCAATTCCTGCTCAAAGTTGCCGTGCTTCTGCAACTTGCCACGAATGTTGGTCGGGTCCAAGTAGCTCTGTGACGGTTTAAATGCTTTTGTTTAGTTTGTTAAAAATACCGTATTTATTAAAATAGGCACCCCGGAGCTCTATAAGGAATACGGTATGCCATACAGTATGCCCCCCCGGGGAATCTATTGTTTTCCCCTTACAAATTAGGGAAATACGGTATTTTCCCCGGGGACTCTGTTGTTCGACCCTTAGGGAATACGGTATGCCATACAGTATGCGCCCCCCTCCCCCCTCTCGGGGAATCTATTGTTCTCCCCTTACAAATTAGGGAAATAATAATACGGTATGCCCCCAGGGACTTTATTGTTCAACCCTTATAGTTAGTGAAACTACAGTACACCAGACACCACTCACTTGGTCCTTGGCCGTCTTCGACTTCTCGTGAATCCAGCCCAGCATTTCGTCACAGTCGCGGTCAAAACTGTGCAGTCGGTAGGACTCTTTGAGGCGTTCACGGCGCTGTGCCATCCGTTCCATCAGATGGCGACGACGGGTCAGCAACTGTTTGGTTGTGTTTGATGGGAAACATATTTGTACTGCTCGGTGGGGATGGACATGAATTTATCAGCACATTTTTTCCCAATCATTTCCATGGGGGTAAACAATCGGCAAATCCACAAAATAGTCCATAACTAACCGGATGCCAAAAAAGTCCATTCCGGTAATCCGGATCGGGAAATTTCGAATCTCAAAAATTTGATTTTCCCATTTCTGATCAAAGACCATTCTTCTTATTGGCACGGCAGCGCCGACCCCGCCCCCCTCCCAAACTGATCCAAAAACTACAAAAATCCGCGTCAATTTTTGTAAAATGCCGGAATTTCTGGCAAAAAGTCCGGAATTCCGGGGGAAAAAAAATGCCAAAATAGGCACCAAAAAATCGAGTTAATGTACATATAAATGGGCCAAAAAACGTTGCTGCGGCCACCACAAATTTTGTGTAAAACAAAAAATCTGGCGGGCGGACGGACGGGCGGTCCCCCCCTACGGTAAAAGGACGACTCGTTCCCCGCCAACTCGTTCCCCATCCCCAACTCGTTCCCCTCAAAAAAAATTAAAAAAATTCAAAAGTCGATAAAAATTTTTTTGAGGGGTATTCGAGGGCCTAGAATTCGAATCTGACCTCTATTTTGACCAATTTCGAACCCCGGAACCGAATTCGAACATTTTTTGAAAAAAATTTTTTGTTTCAAAATCGATTTTGTATAACAAAATCGTTCTCAAAAGCATATTCGTTCAATCTTCCGTTCGTTCTAACATGCATTTTGAACCTTTTAAACGACTTAAAAAAAATGTTTTTTTTGGAAAAAAAACAATTTTTTTTTCGACAATTGTTCGAATTCGGGGTAGGGGTTCGACATACGGGTACTCACGGAGCTAGGATACGCTCTACGCACGAGTTATGAAGAATTTTTAGGGGTTTAAAGCCATTTTTATAGAGGGGAACGAGTTGGGTAAAAGGGAACGAGTTGGGTGTGGGGAACGAGTTGGGGTGGAACGAGTTGGCGGGGAACGAGTTGGGTGCCGTTCCCCCCCCCCCCCCCCCCCCTACTACCTTTTCACGTCGCTTGGCCACATCGTCGGCCGCGTAATGGCCACCCTCAATCAGTTTGGTGGCAAATTCGTCCAGCGCATGGATTTTCTCCTCCTGGGCGGCCAACGACTTCTCAAAGTCCTCGTGCTTCTTCAGCAACGACTCCACCGCGTCCAACGAGTCGCCCAAGTCGTCATTTTGAAGAAAGGCCTACAAAAAATTTACAAAATTACGCCATCGGAATTAAAATAAAATAAATACACCATCCCAGACTCGGGGAACCGGATCGGACAATACATACCGGATGAGATCAAAGCCACTGCTAGTGTCTCGGAGACGGGATTTGATCGGGGAGATCAGATCAGCAGGGTTGGTTACACTCCGGGTTTTAACCAATACCCGGGCTTTAAGTATTTGAGTCATCCGATCCAAAACAGGAATAGGTGATCGGAACGATCGAAATGTTTCTCGATCGGTCCTCAAGTCCCAAACTCTAGTGTAAACCCTGTGATCTAAGCTCGCAGCTTTCAAGAAAAATGCCAAAACAAATTTTTTCCGATTGAATCATCGTTTCGACGATTTGAATTTGCTCTAAAAAAACCCAATCACCTCCTGCTTGGTCATCCACGACTCGGCCTGCTCCGTGTCGCGGTAGAACAACTGCAGGTCCATGCACTGCTCGTACAGAATGCGGCGCTCCTCCCACAGGTTGTTTAGGCTGGACTGCTCCACCGCCAAATGCTGTGAATTCGGCAAATTCAGAGACATTGGCACGACATACAAAAGACTTTTTGATCGATCGAAAAGCGTAATAAAACCACCATTATATCGTATCCGATAAACAACCAGAACCGGTACCGTATCCAGGCAGATACCGTACCCGTTACACTTTAGTTTTTCATTACCTGAAGGCATTGACGAATTTCGTCCGCGTTGTCTATGTCCTCTTCGTCCAGCAGTCGTTGTCCAGTTTCGGCCGTTTGCTTGAAGGAGTCCGCGCGGGCTTCGATCTCTTAAAAGGGACAAAAAAAATTGCAAATTTAATGATTAAATTTAATTTTATGGTTCATGTAAATATTAGACACAAAAATGTGCTAAAAGCAAAATTCGGGTAAATTAAAGAGAAATTTTGTGCGCAAATTCAGCATGGGGGGGCGGGTTTGTGTGCCGCGTGTCTGTCTGTACTCACCGCCCTTGTGCTCCTGGTGCTGCTCCAGCAATGCTTCGGCACCCGCCACATCCTTGGCCAACTCGGACGATTGGATAAGCGCCTGCAGCGTAATGATTTAGCAATTGAGGATGAAATGATATCAAAACCCGATCAGAAAACATTGCATCTGATCAGAAAAGCACAGAATTAATCTGCGTTTTTCAGCCAGATCATTTTAAAGCTGATCAGAAAAATGCCCAAAATATTGTCCATCCAACTGCATGGACCGATCTGATCTGTCTTTTTAGATCAGATCATTTATTTTAAAAAAATGGATCAGGAAATTATCGTTTTCTGATCAACAACGGCACACAAAATGCCGCTCTGTGTGCCCACCTGAATGCCTTTGATCCACTCGCCCAGCTCGCGGTAGTCGGCCATGAAACGGTGCCGGTTGTACGAGCGGTCGAGGCCCCGCTTGCGCTGCTCGGCCCCCAACTTCAGCGCCTCCCAGCGGCCTTTGGCCTCGTCCATTTTGGTGGCAATGTCGCCCGACTTCTCTGGATACAATTGGCACAGACGGTTCGTCTCAGAGCCAAGCTTGTCCATCTGCAAACACATAGAAAAGTGAGTAATGGATTGATCAATCCTTTTTTTTTGATGAATTTCTCACCAAGATTCAGATCGAATTCTGATCATTTGATTAGCTCAAAAGAACTCAAATCATATTTAATCAACTTCTTCACCTAAGATGTTAAGGTTGAATTAGAACTCAGATCAGAGCTCTGATCACTTTGATCAACTTCTTCCCCTCAGATGTGAGGGTCAAATCAGAGCTCTGATCACTTGTATTTGATCAACTTCTTCACCTAGATTGGGTCTGATCATTTGTGATTGATCATTTTTTTTAACATTTGTTTTGGCGCTCCACCTTCGACTCCAGCGCGGCCAAGTCCCGCTCGGTGCCCTCGTGCTTGCGCTGCAGCGCCTGCACATTGTTCAGGTCACGCCCGTAGTCGTCCGTGGCCAGTGCCAGCTCCTTCTCGCCCATCCACGCCAGCGTCTCGTCAATGTCGCGGTAGAAACGCTGAATTTGCTGGGCACCAAACAGCGCTTCGCCCCTTAGCAAATGTTTTTGTTTTTTTTAGTTTGGGACAAGTTCAAGCAGTTTTAAGCGCCAGCCGTTTCGGCACTACTAGGGGACCAAATTCACGCGCTCGGTTGGGCACATATAGATGCCCTAAGGCAACTGGGGCGGAACGGGTCATTTCGGCCCCAGGGACCTTTGAAGCGCAATAACTCTTCTTGGAACCATCCAAACGAAACAAATTTGGTATCAATCAAAAGCTTTGTTGGGTAAATTTTGTATTCAATTCAACAAGGTGATTAGATCCCATTCAAAAAGGTTATAATAATCGAAAATTAGAACAAAAACAAAGGTTTTTGCTCTTTTTAAACCATAACTTCTTAAAGGTTTATATGATCGTTTAGTTCCTGCTAGATAATATCTTCTAAACATACAGAGCTTTTGATTGGTATCCAATTTATTTAGTTTGGTTGGTTCCATGAAGAGTTATGGCACTTCAAAGGTCACTGGGGTCGAAACGACCCCCACCTCCACTGGGGAAGGGTCAATTTTCTCTTAAAATAGGCGAAACCATTTTCAAATTTCGGTCGGGGGGGGGGGCTCAATGTCGCCACACTTTAGGCTTTTAGCCAATGCCGTCAAATTTGGCCGGGCCTTTTTTGTCAACAATGAGTGGAATTTTGGCATTTTTAAACTTTTCAAAATTTCGGTATTTTGTCCACCTTGTCGATGTCAATGTGCCCAATTTGTGCCACGCTTCGTTCACTTCGTCCCGCTTTCCATGGATTTGTTGCTGTTCCGGATGGCCTTCGTCAATCAGCGTGTTCGCCTCATGGTTGATGTCCAAGACACGGGACTGAAATTAATTTTTGAATTTGTTTTTTTGTTGCAAAAAATGGACCACCACCTCATGACTCTTCAACTCCTTGAGAAATTCGTCAAATTTGCGCTGCATCACCTCCACATGCTCGAGGTCGGCGCCCAGGTCGTCCGACGAAACGAATTGAATCTGGCGTAAAAGTAGTTTTGCCAAAGTGTGTTATAATGCAAAAAGTTCGGGCGCATGGGACTCATTTACCGGGATTCACTTAGACAACGGGTCCTGATACTGCTGGGCCTCGGTCGGGCTCGCAATGTTATGATCAGACCAAATCGATCGAGTCAGGTTGGACCAATTGAATTGATCAGAGCGCTGGATGCTGACCCAAATCCAATTCGACCAGCAGGTTTTGGACCTGATCGACCCGATCGGATTTGGAGTTCAGATTGGAGACAAATCCTTCATTTCTGATCAACCCAATTTTTGTTCGATCAGGTTTTGGACTTGATTTCGTGACTGACTCGATCAGAATTTTAAAACTCGCTTCGACCCCTCGGATTTCTAATGGCCCAACTCGATTCGATCGGGTTTTTGAGCCCGATTCAAGACTGATCAAATCGATAATCAAACCAGATCAGACAAATCCTTTGTTTCTGATCAACTCAATTTTGTTTCCGATCGGACTTTGTTCGGATCCAAATCGATCTCGCCATCCATCCATAGTCCCGGGGTCGCGCGCGCGCGCGTGCCCACCTTGTCCCGAATCCAGTAGAGCATTTCGTCACATTTGCGCACAAACTGGAGCAGCTTCAGCGTCTGCTGCAGCTTGATGCCCTTGCCTTCCAGCATGGCGAACAGCCGGTCCCACAGCTCGTGCAGACGGTCCAACCGCTTCCGGATGGTGTCCTTCTCGTAGTGGTCATGCTGGATCATGTCGTTGCCCGTCTTGTCCAGCTTCGTGATCGCGTTCGAGTGAGCCTGTGGAGCCAATGAACGAAGGAATTATGTTCCAACAAACAAATTTGGGGTTTCTGATCAGTCCAAAAAATGTGATCACTGCAAAAGTTTGAGTCGTTGGTCGATCCACAAATTTTAAACTTTCAATCAACCCCAACAAAAATTTTAGGCTCTTGAAATAAACATTTTTGGATTATAATCCACCAAAAATTGGGTCTGATCACTCAAAAAACGCTGCATGTTTGAGTCTTAAATTTAAAATTTCAATCAAACAACAAAATTTAACCCTAAATTGGATCTGATCACCCAATTATTTTGGTTCTTTGCTTGATCAGGGCCTCGTGATCAGCCAACAAAATTTGTTTCTTGATCACAAAGAAAATAATATTGGACTCCCCCCGAGATTCGACCTGAACTTCCGCCACGAAGGCCTCGTGCTTTTGTATTTTGGCCTGCAAATTGGTCGGGTCGCGAAATGACTCTTCCTGAAAAATTAAATTAAATAAATCGTGAGGATTTTTCGGCACTTTTAAGGCGTGCCATCGAATGAATATACTCCCCAAAAAAACTTTTTCCCACGGAGGGTATTTGCCGTGTTTCGGCGTCCGTGTCGGGTTCAGGGCCGGGACCCTTTTGTTTTGAACTTTTACATTTTTTTTGACCAATTTTCTTAACAAAATCCATCAAAAAAAATTTCCCGGCGGCGCCTGTCGGCACTTGCCGGACCTCCCCCATTCCTAAAAAGCTTCAAAAAAAGTGCCGATTTTTAAAATTTTGGGTTGAAAATCTGTTAACAAATCAAGTCAAAAATTCGAAAATCTTTCTGACCCACGCGCGCCACCAAAAAGAAGCAAAATTCGCAACAACAACAAAAAATTTTGCATATTTAAAAACGACAAAATTTCCGAAATTTTTCAACAAAAATGTTAAAAAATGTACTGAAAATTAAACCTTTTTTTAGCAAAAAATTGCTTAAGAAAAATGCAATAAAAACGGAAAAATGCACCCACAAGAAAGAATCGATTTTTTTTTGGTCCCCCCCCCCCCACGAAAATTTTCGATTTTTGGTGGTGGTGGCAGAACCAACTGACCGCCGCCGTCTGCAGCTTCTCCAAAATCCAAATTTCCAATTCGTCGGCGTCCCTTTTGAAGTATTGGAATTGGCGCGCCTCCTCAAGCCGTTCGCGCTTGATCGTCGCAAAGCCTTGGAACTGCGCGTAATGGTCGAGCACCTGAAGATTTTTGAGCGCATTTGTACAATTTATTGTTTTCTTTTTTTTATATAACCCCCGAGGCCATATTTGCTTTTTGAAATTTTTGTCCAAAGGATGCCCTGATATTTGACTATTTTGTTTCTAAGAATGGCATTGTGTTTCTTATAGTGCCCTGGAGGTCATAAAATGCCCTGGGTGCTCATTTTTTGGTTTGAATTTTTTTTTCCTAAAAATTAATGCCCTAAGGCCAGCCATAATCATTTTCATATTTTCTAAAATGCCTTCAGCTTACGTTCATCTTTTTGATTTTCAAATGGGCTGAAAAATGCTCTATGCTGCCCTTTCAGCTTCTTTTCTCATTTTTTCAAACAATGCCTTCAGGCAATTTTCGTGATTTTTTTTTAATGCCCCGAGGACATTTTAACATTGTTTTTCAATTAACACAACGCGGCGGCGTTTAAGTGCCCGGCTAACTCGCCTCGGTTCGCCTGTTTTGGATGTCGTCGGCGCTCTCCAACACTTTGATCTCTTTGGGCGGTGGCACTTCCATCACCGGGTCCGGCGGCGGGCCCAAATCGTCCTGTTGCTGTTGCTGGTGTTGATCCGCCATTTAATCGATGCAAAAAATGGGAATATTTCAAAATGCTAAAAAGAAGCTCTAATCTAAAATTTTGAACAAATTTGGGTCACAATCCATTAAACTCCAAACAAACTATTTGAAAAATTTGGCGATGAGAATCAAGAAAAAAAGGTAATACTGCGCTTTGTGCCCCTCCCCCCTATTTTTGAAAAAATAAAAGATTTTTTTAAAGTAATATAAAACAAGTTTGCGGGTGTTTTCGGGGTTGCTGAGAACGGCTCACAACGAATGGCCATTTCGTGCATTTGCATCGATTTTGGGCAATAAATGTTAATTTTTTTGTAAAAATTTTTTCCCGAAAAATTGTTCGAATTCGGGTTCGGGGTTCGGAAAGCGCGGAGTTGAACCAAATCACCCAAAACTTTGACCTTTTCTCGAGTCAAGGGTAATTGGCTCTTTTGTGTTATGTGTCAACAAACAAAAAAAAGTTTTTCTTTTTTCAAAGTCGATAAAAAAGGTGTTTCTAGGGATTTCGGGGTCGTAGAACTCAAATCTGACTTCCATTTCGATCCACTAACCCGAATTCGAACAATTATTTGAAAACATTTTTTTTTGAATATTCCAATAATTTCATTTTTGATTTTGCATTGTGCAAAACAAAAAATACTAGTTTGGTGGCATAAATGCAACGGTGTTTTGCAAAAGTTCATCGAATTCAGCGACATTTCAACGATTAAAATAGGTAAAATGGAACAACAAAAAAATCTGTAAATTGTTCGAATTCGGGTTTGGGGTTCGGAATTAGTTGAAAAGAAGTTCATATTCGGATTCTACGACCCCAAAAACCCCTACTTTTTATTAATTAAAAACACTTTTTTGATTTGTTGACACATAACACAGAAGAATCGGATAAGTTGGGCACCGGAAAATATCAGAAAATTGGGCGGCGACAAAACATCGGATTGTGTGATCACTAGGGCTGGGATTTATATGTGATAAAAATCCCAAAAATGGCCAAAATCTAGTCAGTTTTATGCATAAAACCTTCAAAATTCATCTATCTTTATTTTTTTTGCTTCTAAGTTGTAAATATAATAGTTTTCACATGTTTTGGAAAATTTTATAAAAAATATCAAAAGTAAAAAATTTTTAGGGAAACTGTCGATCTTTGTGGGTGGATTTTTGGTCCAGGAAAAGTCATTTTTTAGTTGAAAATTTTTAAAAAGTCGATCCTTAGGAGTGTATTTTTTTAATATGTGCTAAAAAGTCGTCCTAATTCAAATTGTAAGGAATCCACGAAAAAAATATGTTAAAACATAAAAAATCCCAGCCCTAGTGATCACGCGCTTGAACTGCTCCATCTTGAGCTTGCAAATATAATCAGATTCAAATAAATGCTTTCCTTTCAGCACACAAAACGGCGTTTCACCAGATTGTGTAATTGGATACAACAAAGTCTTTTACCAAAAAAAAAAAATGGAAATTGTAATTATAAAAAAGAATGGACGGCCCCCCATTTGTTAGCAAAAAGATGGGACAATAGCAGACAATACACAATGAATGCTTCTGGCATATTTTGCTGGACGGCAAATGTGCCACAAATGCCAACGCCAACAACGGCACGGCCATTGCTCGCGGCCCCCGGGCCATTCATTGCGGGCAGAAGGGGCCAAAAGAAAGCGAAAAATGGGAGAGGAAAAATCGATAAAATGGATAAACATTTGGCCAATTTAAACAAACAAAGACAGCAAAAATGTGGCTCACAATCAATCATTTTTGCTGTAAAAATGTACATATTTCATTTTGAAGAGAGAATTTTTGTAAACAAAAAGGCCTTCTTTTTACCAAAACGCAGAGAAAATGCCCCCCCCCCCGGCAATTTTTTGGATCTTTTTGTATACAGCTACCGGTCACTCCCATCCAAAAAAATGAAATTTAATTTACGTTTTCGGTTTTGTTACACTTTTTTAAACAAAAATTTTGCCAAACGAGCGCGAATGTGAACAGTAAATTGCCGAAAAGCTTAAAGCCATAAATCCATTGAGAATACAAAAGCAAAAGAACATTCCATATACCTAATTCATTCATTCCATTCATTCATTGATTCATTTGAGGGGGAGGAGGAAGGAGCGCCCTTTCCCTTGGGGGACATTGGTTGAGAATGAATGAATGGGGGGGGGGAGGGGGGGGGGGGGGGAAGGTCGACGACGCGATGACGAGAGGGAGTGAGGGATTAACCACAGGGAATGGGGGGAAAGACGGCCCGGCCTGGGCGGGACAACTCAGTACCACCGGCGGGGCGTGTCGTCGCTCGCCCAGCAGCGACCCGGACAATTCAGCGCCTGCCGTTGGTCACCCCGCTTTTTTAAAAAAATCAATTGAATTAGACCATAGGGCATCGTGTGTATGTTTTTTATGATCAACGGCACACTGAAATTGTCCTGGACCGTCTCAGCAACAATTACCATACTCAATCGTCCGTGCCGTGTCGGGTTGTCGGCACGTTTGGCGGCCGAGCGTACGCCCAAGCCCGCCCGCAACAACCAAACAAAATTGCTCTCTGCATCCGGGGGGGGGGACGCCCGCGGGGGAAAGGGGGGGGGGACGCCCACCGGAAAATGGGTCAATGCAGTGTCCGCAGAATGAAGGCGATGGAGAGAGAAACAACAACAGGGGGTGTGGGGGGCGGGTAAGGAATGAATATTTGAAGAAAGCGTTGAACGCATTGCACTCCCGGGGGGTCGGGTAGCAAAAAGCGGGAAAATGCCAACGGCGAGCAATGTCAACGACGAGAAATGCCCAAAATTCCAGACCAAAATCACTGATTTTTGAATCGTATTTATGTTATATGGTAAAATCGAAACAAAAAGTCAATGTGCACCTAAAAGGAAGGGGCGTAGGCCAGGGATGGGAATCGCGTCGAAAAAAAGCGAACGGCGATTCGCGATCGGCGATCTGCCCCAAAAAGGCGATAATTGCGATCACGATCGCGCGATCGTGATCGTGATTCCCATCCCTGGCGTAGGCGTAATTGAGAAGAGGGCAGTAAAAAGGAGGTAAATTCAGAAAGTTATGAGCCTATAAAAGTTGCACAAAGGCGAAATGTCCGCCGGACACCAAGGGGTAACACTCTAAAAGAGTTAATCTCTCTTTGCTGTGCCCCCGGGGAACGCTCCGACCGGGGATGGTCGGAATTCCGACTTCCGACATTTTTTGGGCTCGGAATTCTGAGTTCCGACTTCCGAAAATTTTTGACAATGCGGAATTCCGAGTTCCGAAATTTTTAGGAAAAATTGGAACTTTTTTCGGAAGTGTTACCCAAAATTTTTGCAAAACAAAATGACAACTTGTGCCGATTTTGAACACAATGCCAAATCAAATCTAAAAAATAATATCTTTTGCATTACGTTTATGGCTCAGTGGTAATGTTGTTTCGTGACTTATGTCGGGTTGTACTTCCCCGATGCAAAACTCGTTTTATTTTTTTAATTTACATCTTTTTATTGATTCTTAGTCATCGCTCAAAAACCCTTATAAAATGGTGATTTTTTTTTTGCAAATTTTGCGCACATTTCCTAATTAATTCTTTAAAGCCCCTAAAAATTTTAACTTTAAAAAAAAATTCTTTTCCCTGCGGCGCCGCTGGTCCACCCAACAAAAACTAGAGTCCGGACCCAAAACCCAAAAATTTTTTGGGTTTTTTGTACAAAAAATTGGACCAAAAAATTTTTGGGTTTTGGGTCAGATGGGAGCAAAACCCAAAAAAAAACAAAACCCAAAAAATGACCAAAAATTTTTAGGGTTTTGGGTTTTGGGTCCATGCCCTTTTTTATACAAAAGTTTTGGGTGTTACCCGGTTGAATTTACACCCCTAAATATATAGCATCATCGAGTGATATTTCAATCATCTTTAGAAGTAATTGGTGGCTTAGTGGTTTGTCTTTTCGATAACTCTTATATTATGTGTTGGGTTCGAACCCGCTTGAGTGAGAGCACTTATTTATCATTTTTCCTCTTCTCACATACGCTTCCCCCACCCATTAATAAATTTTCGGATATTTTTAATTAAAATGACGCAAAAAAAGTATGTTGAAAAAATCAATTTTCTGAATTTTGTAAAAATGTTTCCGGCGGTGCCGGCGGACCTCTCCCATTCCTAATATGTCGCCACCACGACAAAAAATGACTATTTTTGAAACGCTTACCTTTTGACTTTGTAAGCTTCTACTCATTGCATGCTTAAAGCTGAACATAATGCAACGGCAGATCTCGGAAATTTAATATTTTAATTTACTCGAATTTTTTATCGTTTCCGTATTTTAATATGTTTACAATTTTATTATTTTTCAAGTACTGTACTTGCCATTCAAGAACGAGTCCTGATAATGTGACTAATATTCAAACTATTAATCCTTTTTGTAGGTGCAAAATTAATTTAAAATTATCGCCTTTATGACAATTCACCATGACATAATTGATAAAAAGTAGCAGAATCGAAAATTTATAAGGGCTATCGTTTTAGTATAAATGTAATTTAAATTGTTTAAATGGACTATAATTATGAACGTTAGCGAAAAATCAAATAAATCGAAATTTGCTTCAGACCGGATCTTCAATTGCAATAACCATGACAAAAGTTGAGAACAAGAATTAAATCAAAATAACAGTCGAAAAACAATTCCCAATGGAAATTTTTTATTTTTAAAGGAAATTTTGAGCACATTAAAACTGTAAAAGAATTTTAGTCTAAAATCCAAAACATTTAAAACAGTTTTTAAAAGCTTCATTAAATAAATTTCCAAGTAAAGGCTAAGCCCTTCCAAAACATGCTAATTTGTTTGAAACTCTTTAAAAACCCGGTCTCTATCAATGATCCATAATTACAGAAATAGGAAAAGTTTAAACCGCTCATCATTACTGGTAGGCCACCAGTAATGAGTATACACTTCGATAAACGTAACTCCGGGGTGGCCTGTATATTCGCTAATTGACATTCCCGTGTTCAGCACACAAGCTTTTGCCGTTAAGCTGCTAACGTGTAGAATGACAAAAGAACGATAAAGCGATGGCGAGATGATTGGTCCGATTTTATCTTCTACCTTCCGTATAAGAGAACTCAAGTCCGATATTTTGTCGTTGTCCCTGAATTTTATCAGAACGCGTTATAGACTTTGTTTTTTGAAAGTATAAATTAAAATATATTTCCTATCCCGATTAATAACCGTTAAAAAGCGTTGAGTTACCCTCTCTAAAATTAAATTCAAATGTTAGGTCTATTAATATTTAAATAAATGCAAAATTTGCGCCTGATGGTTTTGGTGATGGCGCTCTTTTGAGTTTTAAACCATTTCTCTGCCTGCTCAGCTCTTTGTTGACCTCCAACTTTATGTCGTAGTACCACGAAGTTAATGCCATGGAACCCTTTGACCGGAAAACAATAGTCAGGATTACATCTGTACCAGAAGTTGGCGATCGGATCCCAATCAAGTGAGACCAAAATGGTATAGATGAACCTGATGAGTCAAAAATTTTATTGGTGGCACAAAGTTTGGTGGCATAAATGCAACGGTGTTTTGCAAAAGTTCATCGAATTCAGCGACATTTCAACGATTAAAATAGGTAAAATGGAACAACAAAAAAATCTGTAAATTGTTCGAATTCGGGTTTGGGGTTCGGAATTAGTTGAAAAGAAGTTCATATTCGGATTCTACGACCCCAAAAACCCCTACTTTTTATTAATTAAAAACACTTTTTTGATTTGTTGACACATAACACAGAAGAATCGGATAAGTTGGGCACCGGAAAATATCAGAAAATTGGGCGGCGACAAAACATCGGATTGTGTGATCACTAGGGCTGGGATTTATATGTGATAAAAATCCCAAAAATGGCCAAAATCTAGTCAGTTTTATGCATAAAACCTTCAAAATTCATCTATCTTTATTTTTTTTGCTTCTAAGTTGTAAATATAATAGTTTTCACATGTTTTGGAAAATTTTATAAAAAATATCAAAAGTAAAAAATTTTTAGGGAAACTGTCGATCTTTGTGGGTGGATTTTTGGTCCAGGAAAAGTCATTTTTTAGTTGAAAATTTTTAAAAAGTCGATCCTTAGGAGTGTATTTTTTTAATATGTGCTAAAAAGTCGTCCTAATTCAAATTGTAAGGAATCCACGAAAAAAATATGTTAAAACATAAAAAATCCCAGCCCTAGTGATCACGCGCTTGAACTGCTCCATCTTGAGCTTGCAAATATAATCAGATTCAAATAAATGCTTTCCTTTCAGCACACAAAACGGCGTTTCACCAGATTGTGTAATTGGATACAACAAAGTCTTTTACCAAAAAAACAAAATGGAAATTGTAATTATAAAAAAGAATGGACGGCCCCCCATTTGTTAGCAAAAAGATGGGACAATAGCAGACAATACACAATGAATGCTTCTGGCATATTTTGCTGGACGGCAAATGTGCCACAAATGCCAACGCCAACAACGGCACGGCCATTGCTCGCGGCCCCCGGGCCATTCATTGCGGGCAGAAGGGGCCAAAAGAAAGCGAAAAATGGGAGAGGAAAAATCGATAAAATGGATAAACATTTGGCCAATTTAAACAAACAAAGACAGCAAAAATGTGGCTCACAAAATGGGGGGAAAGACGGCCCGGCCTGGGCGGGACAACTCAGTACCACCGGCGGGGCGTGTCGTCGCTCGCCCAGCAGCGACCCGGACAATTCAGCGCCTGCCGTTGGTCACCCCGCTTTTTTAAAAAAATCAATTGAATTAGACCATAGGGCATCGTGTGTATGTTTTTTATGATCAACGGCACACTGAAATTGTCCTGGACCGTCTCAGCAACAATTACCATACTCAATCGTCCGTGCCGTGTCGGGTTGTCGGCACGTTTGGCGGCCGAGCGTACGCCCAAGCCCGCCCGCAACAACCAAACAAAATTGCTCTCTGCATCCGGGGGGGGGGGACGCCCGCGGGGGAAAGGGGGGGGGGACGCCCACCGGAAAATGGGTCAATGCAGTGTCCGCAGAATGAAGGCGATGGAGAGAGAAACAACAACAGGGGGTGTGGGGGGCGGGTAAGGAATGAATATTTGAAGAAAGCGTTGAACGCATTGCACTCCCGGGGGGTCGGGTAGCAAAAAGCGGGAAAATGCCAACGGCGAGCAATGTCAACGACGAGAAATGCCCAAAATTCCAGACCAAAATCACTGATTTTTGAATCGTATTTATGTTATATGGTAAAATCGAAACAAAAAGTCAATGTGCACCTAAAAGGAAGGGGCGTAGGCCAGGGATGGGAATCGCGTCGAAAAAAAGCGAACGGCGATTCGCGATCGGCGATCTGCCCCAAAAAGGCGATAATTGCGATCACGATCGCGCGATCGTGATCGTGATTCCCATCCCTGGCGTAGGCGTAATTGAGAAGAGGGCAGTAAAAAGGAGGTAAATTCAGAAAGTTATGAGCCTATAAAAGTTGCACAAAGGCGAAATGTCCGCCGGACACCAAGGGGTAACACTCTAAAAGAGTTAATCTCTCTTTGCTGTGCCCCCGGGGAACGCTCCGACCGGGGATGGTCGGAATTCCGACTTCCGACATTTTTTGGGCTCGGAATTCTGAGTTCCGACTTCCGAAAATTTTTGACAATGCGGAATTCCGAGTTCCGAAATTTTTAGGAAAAATTGGAACTTTTTTCGGAAGTGTTACCCAAAATTTTTGCAAAACAAAATGACAACTTGTGCCGATTTTGAACACAATGCCAAATCAAATCTAAAAAATAATATCTTTTGCATTACGTTTATGGCTCAGTGGTAATGTTGTTTCGTGACTTATGTCGGGTTGTACTTCCCCGATGCAAAACTCGTTTTATTTTTTTAATTTACATCTTTTTATTGATTCTTAGTCATCGCTCAAAAACCCTTATAAAATGGTGATTTTTTTTTTGCAAATTTTGCGCACATTTCCTAATTAATTCTTTAAAGCCCCTAAAAATTTTAACTTTAAAAAAAAATTCTTTTCCCTGCGGCGCCGCTGGTCCACCCAACAAAAACTAGAGTCCGGACCCAAAACCCAAAAATTTTTTGGGTTTTTTGTACAAAAAATTGGACCAAAAAATTTTTGGGTTTTGGGTCAGATGGGAGCAAAACCCAAAAAAAAACAAAACCCAAAAAATGACCAAAAATTTTTAGGGTTTTGGGTTTTGGGTCCATGCCCTTTTTTATACAAAAGTTTTGGGTGTTACCCGGTTGAATTTACACCCCTAAATATATAGCATCATCGAGTGATATTTCAATCATCTTTAGAAGTAATTGGTGGCTTAGTGGTTTGTCTTTTCGATAACTCTTATATTATGTGTTGGGTTCGAACCCGCTTGAGTGAGAGCACTTATTTATCATTTTTCCTCTTCTCACATACGCTTCCCCCACCCATTAATAAATTTTCGGATATTTTTAATTAAAATGACGCAAAAAAAGTATGTTGAAAAAATCAATTTTCTGAATTTTGTAAAAATGTTTCCGGCGGTGCCGGCGGACCTCTCCCATTCCTAATATGTCGCCACCACGACAAAAAATGACTATTTTTGAAACGCTTACCTTTTGACTTTGTAAGCTTCTACTCATTGCATGCTTAAAGCTGAACATAATGCAACGGCAGATCTCGGAAATTTAATATTTTAATTTACTCGAATTTTTTATCGTTTCCGTATTTTAATATGTTTACAATTTTATTATTTTTCAAGTACTGTACTTGCCATTCAAGAACGAGTCCTGATAATGTGACTAATATTCAAACTATTAATCCTTTTTGTAGGTGCAAAATTAATTTAAAATTATCGCCTTTATGACAATTCACCATGACATAATTGATAAAAAGTAGCAGAATCGAAAATTTATAAGGGCTATCGTTTTAGTATAAATGTAATTTAAATTGTTTAAATGGACTATAATTATGAACGTTAGCGAAAAATCAAATAAATCGAAATTTGCTTCAGACCGGATCTTCAATTGCAATAACCATGACAAAAGTTGAGAACAAGAATTAAATCAAAATAACAGTCGAAAAACAATTCCCAATGGAAATTTTTTATTTTTAAAGGAAATTTTGAGCACATTAAAACTGTAAAAGAATTTTAGTCTAAAATCCAAAACATTTAAAACAGTTTTTAAAAGCTTCATTAAATAAATTTCCAAGTAAAGGCTAAGCCCTTCCAAAACATGCTAATTTGTTTGAAACTCTTTAAAAACCCGGTCTCTATCAATGATCCATAATTACAGAAATAGGAAAAGTTTAAACCGCTCATCATTACTGGTAGGCCACCAGTAATGAGTATACACTTCGATAAACGTAACTCCGGGGTGGCCTGTATATTCGCTAATTGACATTCCCGTGTTCAGCACACAAGCTTTTGCCGTTAAGCTGCTAACGTGTAGAATGACAAAAGAACGATAAAGCGATGGCGAGATGATTGGTCCGATTTTATCTTCTACCTTCCGTATAAGAGAACTCAAGTCCGATATTTTGTCGTTGTCCCTGAATTTTATCAGAACGCGTTATAGACTTTGTTTTTTGAAAGTATAAATTAAAATATATTTCCTATCCCGATTAATAACCGTTAAAAAGCGTTGAGTTACCCTCTCTAAAATTAAATTCAAATGTTAGGTCTATTAATATTTAAATAAATGCAAAATTTGCGCCTGATGGTTTTGGTGATGGCGCTCTTTTGAGTTTTAAACCATTTCTCTGCCTGCTCAGCTCTTTGTTGACCTCCAACTTTATGTCGTAGTACCACGAAGTTAATGCCATGGAACCCTTTGACCGGAAAACAATAGTCAGGATTACATCTGTACCAGAAGTTGGCGATCGGATCCCAATCAAGTGAGACCAAAATGGTATAGATGAACCTGATGAGTCAAAAATTTTATTGGTGGCACAATTTATGCGCAAACCCACCCTGGAAGCCCACGACTGGAAACAGCGTCTTTTATGATGTGCGCCGTTTTGTTATACGCATACGGGTCACTGATTTGGTCGAGACCTAATGCTTTCTTTGCAGCTCTCGACAATTCGTCAGGCCAAGCATCTTCCTGTGTTAATAGATGATCCATCACTGACGTGTGCACAATCAATCAAAAGGAAGGACACATTTGTTAAAAAACTGATCCAAAAATGCAAACTTTTTGCCGCGATTCTCGTTTAAAAAGGGGGAAAATTTTAGAGCCCAAAACCTTGGAGCCAAATTAATGTTCAAAGCTGTTTTTACTACGGATTTATCTCTAATGTATGTCCTTTTGACCTTGCATAAAAATTGCTTGACTTTGATAATTTGTTGCCACATAGGATTCTAATTGATTAAAATTAAAAAACAGTACCGACCAGTTCATTGTGTATCCAGTCTGAGACATTTCCAGTAATGTGCTTTGTGTATAACGCCAACTGCTCGAGTGTATATTCAATTTTTTCCTTGTCACCAGCGTAGGTGATATTTGCGCACATGCCTCCGATGAGCGCCTAAACACGGACAATCATCATCTATAACAGGGATGTGCTCTGGTCCGTTCTGATGAAAAACCCAGAAAAAATTGAAATCTTTAAGCGAGAAACGCCAATGCCCAATGGGAAAACGCAATGGGGAGAAATGCCAATGCCAAATGGTAAGATGCTGCCAACGGGAGAAATTCCAAATTTGAGAAAATGCAAAAGAGGAGAAAGCTAATGCCAAATAGGAAAAGCAAAAAGGAGAAAATCCAAACAGGGTTAAAATTTCAAAAAAGAAAATGGAGAGGAGATGCCAAAAAGTATAATTTCAAGTGGGAGAAAATTCCAAGAGAGAGAAATGTCAATGCCAAATGGGGGAAATGCAAGAAGGAAACGCCAGAAAAAAATGCCAAAAAGGAAAAATGCTAAAAGGGAAAAAATCAAATGAGAGAAAATGCAAAATGTGAAATGCCAAAAATGAGAATGTCAAGAGGGGGAAATGACAAATGGGAAAAAATGCCAAAAAGGATTAAAATTTCAAGGGGGAGAAACCACAAGCAAGAAATGCCAATGCCAAAAGGGGGAAATCCTAAAGGGAGAAATAACAAAAAGGGTTAAAATTTCAAGGGGGAGAAAATCCAGGAGGGAGAAATGCTAATGCCAAATGGGGGAAATCCAAAAGGGAGAAAATTTAAAGAGAGAAATGCCATTGCAATTGGGGAAAAGCGAGAAAATGTCAAAGCTGAATGACAAAATTGAGAAAAAAAGTGTCAATACTTATATTACCAGTTTGAGAGTATCTACTTGGAGAATTTCAGCCATGCGCAGAAGCGGTTTACGCTCTGATTTGTAGCCAAAATAGACATCACGCAGAAGGCAACTAAAATTTTTTAATAATAACATTTCTAGTCACTTTTAGTGCAAAAACTTCATTTTAAATTCTAACTTCAGCAAAAATATGAATGTTTATATAATAACAAAAAAACGGGAAAGCAAAAAAGCGCATTATTTTTTTTTTTTCATCAACTTTGTTTTTTTTGCTTGATTGACTTTTCCCGACCAAAAATTTTCTGAAACCTATTAAATCAATTATATTTATTACATTTCAACCGAATTGTGATTATTCAAAAGTGCCAGCAATTGAGCATTTAAATCCGAGAGTTGAACTTCAGAATCAAGGGACACTTTGGTAAAAACTAAAATATTCCAAAAATTAGATTACTGATATTTAAGCATTATTAAACATACAATCTTCAAGTTTTGCAAGTGCTTCTATGGCCTGTTCTTCAGAAAATGCAGTAAATTGTACGTACGTCTCTGGAACGAAGGGTAATTTACTAGCAACACTATCTGGTACTTTTATTCAAACTAATGTTCGGCACGGTACGGGTTTACCGCGGTAATTTTCGGTATTTTACCGAAATAACGATAGCGAAATATTTTTAGATTTTTGATATTTTCGGTATCCCTAATTTTCATTACAGAATTATGCGTATTAAAATTCAAAAAAAGCTTACTGAGATAGAGCGTGAATAAGTCCTCGTGTGATTGTGAATATTTTTGATCGCGGAATCGTTCCAACAATATTTCAAAATGAGTTTTCAGCTCACTGGTAACCGGCAAAAGCTTTTTTGGCATTCGGGGTTTGCACTTTATGTTGACCGCATTGTCGATCTTCTGAATATTAAAATGTTTTTAATTCAATGTGTAAAGTAGTTTACCAACAAAAGATCCAATGGCTCTTTATGTTGAAGTTTGCACAAACCAATCAATTTTTCCACCCAAAACCTTGAAGTTTTCGGGTCTGTGGCTCCCGAAAAAGACACCGACAGCAAGTACAAAGGTACATCGATATCCTATGGGTTGTTAATTAAATCTTTCATTAAACATTATTTAAATTTATCACCCTGTCATAATCACGCATGCCTTGACTTAAACTGATCCTGTCCATAACACCCCCTATTTGAGCACTGTTTTGCTCAAATCTTTGTTTAATGTGAGTATGAAAGACTGACAGAGCTTTGAACAGTGGGTCTTCCGGCTAAAATGAAAAGAGAACATAAACTTTACTGAATCATTATAGTTGCACAAAAGAAATAGAGCATTAACCAAATGGAAAAATGCCAAAAGAGAAAATGCCAAAAAGGGAATGCCTAAGAGAAGAAAATGCCAAAAAGGAAATTACAAAGGAAAGAATGCAAAATGGGTGAAAATGCCTAAAAGCAAAAGTGCCAAATAAGAAAATTCCGAATTTTGTTATGTTTACCAAAAGATGTAAAAATTTATTATTATGTGCAAATTGTTTTTTTTGAATTTGATTGAAAAATTAATATCCCTAACGAATTTCCAAGTATTTTAAACTTTTCTGCTGATCGGAAGTACTGTTTGCATAAACGCCGCAAGTATGTTTCCAGCAGGGCCAGTAAGCCTCATGAAGTCTTTGCTTTTTTCGCTTATTAGTCTCAATTGAGCCAGCACATCAGATGCGCGTCCAGATAAAATGTTGTATTCCTGCGACAGCTTTTGCATCAATTTTAACGCTTAAAATTTAAAAAATACTATAACATCTAAAAATACTCACGATCTTCAATGTATGATGCGGTTGTCGGTAATAACATGAAGGCGACAAGGTAGAGAAACCTATTCAAATTTTTTAAAAACAAATATTGCTAAATAGGAAAAAGCCAAAATAGGTATGTATGTCTCAAAAATCTTTTTTTGTCATTTAAAAAAATAGTTTCACTCACATTGTTTTTGGTTTGCTTTGAGCTGCAGTCACTGCACTGTCGACAGAATCACGTCAGTATGATTCGGATAAAACTGGAAACCAAATGGAAAATTCATTAATCAAATTTTAACACCAAAAATTTAGCAGAAATGGCTGCTTTTGTGCAGAGAAAATCCAAAATAGGGAAAATGCCAAAAGGGAGACAATGGCAAAAAGTGTAAACGCCAAAAGAAAAATGCCAATGCCCATGGAAACATTGCGGAAATTAGAATGTTTTGCCTGTTTAATCTTAAGGAAAATTATAAAAATAAACATTGCTCCTGGGATCGGGATCAGCATCTCGATCCGGGATCGGGATTTCCACTTTTCAAAAACCGGGATAGGGATCGGAATCAGGGGTGCATTTTTATCCCGGTTAATCCCGACGCTACCGGGATCGGGATTACGCTTTTCAAAAACCGGGATCGGGATTTTAAAAACCGGGATAAATCCCGCCCGATCCTTACCGGGATCTCCCGGCATACTCTTATAAACTTAGGTATATCGAAAAAATTACCGTGGCAATACCGTGCCGTGCCGAACCCTAATTTTAACATTGTTTTCCGGAAAATTTCGGGAAATTGGGCGTCGACATATGGTTGGGCGCCGTAAAATTAATCGGATAATTGGGTGTTGGGCGCCGCCGGGGAGGGGGGGGGGGAATTGGCGTCCAGAAATTTTTAATTTAAATTAATTTTTTGTTCTTTCTTCCCGCCTCACACAAAACGACGTTACACCAGATTGTGTAATTGGATATACCTACCTACCTAACAGAGTCTTTTATATTCCCAAAAAATGGAAATTGTAATTATAAAAAGAATGGATGCTCCCCATTTGTTTGCAAAATGATAGGACAAAAACAGGCAATACACAATGAATGGTTGGCATTTTACTGGACGACAAATGTGCCACAAATGCCAACGCCCAACAGCAACGGCCTTGCCCACTGCGGCCTCGGGGCCATTCATTGCGGGCAGAAGGGGCTAAGAGAAAGCGAAAAAGGGGCAGGAAAAATCGATAAAATGGATAAACATTTGGCCAATTTAAACAAACAAAGACAGCAAAATGTGGCTCACTTACCGTGTATAATGTTTTAATTACTCATGCATAATTATTTTTCAACCTCTTCAGAAAGGGCGACATTATTAGAGAGGGCGACATTATTTTTCAACCTCTTCAGAAAGGGCGACATTATTAGAGGGTGGGTAATCATTACAAGCCTGGTAATTATTACAGGCTGGGTAATTATATTACAGGCTTTGTAAACAAAAAGGCCTCATTTAAACAAAACGCAGAGAAAATGCCAATCCAATTTTGTTTTTTTTGTAGACAGAAAATCGCACCGATACCGGTCACTCCCACACCTTAAAAAAATGAACTTTAATTTACGGTTTCGGCCGGGTTTCTCAGCTTTTTAATAAAATTATGCCGAACAAGAGACGCGATGACGAGAGGGAGGGATTAACCGGTGTACGGAAAATCGGTCACCAAAATGAATTTGGACTTATAATTCTTCAATCTAACCGATTAGGTCGAACATAATACCAATAAAAGTTGTCTAGTGTGGCGAAACCTCCCGAGAGTTGCAACGGTGGGGGGGGGGCGGTCTCTCACAAAATTGGGGGTGGGCACTCAATGTGATTGAGTCCCGTTTGACTTTGCTGATCGGAGATGCTGATGCCGAAATTCCCAATGACCGCGTCCACCAGAATAAAAGTATTTATTTGGGGAAGGGGACAATTGATTGGGGGGGGGGAAATTGTGCAGCAAGTCGTTCAAATTGGTAAAGTGGAACGAAATTCCCCAAGAAAAATTGGGGGGATGAGCGGGGGGAAGAAAAGTTCGCCCAAAGAGGGGGGGGGGGGGGTTGTTGACAGCCGAACACAAAGCCTGGGGGGATGAGAGAGTGTGCGCCGGAGAAAGAGGGGAAAAAAAGTGGGGGTTCACAGAGGAGAAATGGGTGTTGTGAATGGGAGGGGGGCAAACAATGTGAATGGGGGGGGGGGGGGGGGGAATTGGCGAATGGTTCAAAGATCAGTCGGCTCGCGTCGGCTAACGTCGCTGCCCGCGACACCTAGAGCAAAAAGCGGGAAAATGCCAACGGCAAGAACTGCCGACAATTCCAGATCAAACCCCTGATCGAATCATATTTATGTGGTAATCGGAACAAAAAGTCAATGTGCATCAAAAAGAGCGTCCGAAAGACGATTTTGGAATTTTCAAACTGAAGCCGAAACACGCGTCCGCTGTGCTGCTGCAAATTAGTTTTTTTTTATTCTTTTTTAATTTTAGAAAATCGAGCGCAAAAAAAGAAAAACTCGTACATGGACGAAAGGCCCCCCCCGCCCCCCCCCCCTATTCTATAGGTTCGTTAAAAAGAGTTTCTAAGGGTGTTACCTTCAAAATTGCATTAAAAAATATTTTTAAAAAATTGCACTGATTTTACTACTTTTATGACACTAGGGTTCCCGAACGCATACTATTTGAGTATTAAATACTCTACATCTACTAGTAACTAGTTGGACATGTACATGCTTGCCTATGTGGTGCTGTTAAAGCATTGACGCGCTTCTAGAGCTTTGCTACCTAATTCGGAGTGCGAGGTGCAGTTTAATTCCTGCTGGGTGAAGCATTGAAGTGCGGGATTACGCCAGCTACAACCAGCGTTTTCACGGTTCCGGAACCGCTTCGGAAACCAGAACCGTTAAAATCCGGGACCGCTTCGGAATACATCCCTGGCGCAAATGCCAAAAAGAATGGGTATTTTCTGGTTTAGGCGGAATTGCCGGTAAACAAAGAATAAATAAAAACTCAAATTTTTGAATTTTTAAAAATGCCTCCAAAGAGGAATAAATAAAAGAGTCGGCTGAGAATCGCTAATTACTTTATAAATGTGCCCAAAAGCATTCATTGAATTATTTTTTTCCATTACAAATAAAAATAATAAATGGTTTATGAATTTTAATGAACTATAATAATTCCATAAAAGGCATTATAAAACTAAGTAAAGGGCTGACGATAGACATTAAAATGTGCGTTTATCATTTATAAATAATTTTTATGAAATGAAAAATCCGTTAATTTCATTCAACTTAATAGACTTTTCAGCTTAAAAAATGCTTATAAACATTGGGTTCTTTTTTGTCTTCATCAAATTGTTGTTTTTTATCAATATCGATGAAGTAAGTGTGAATAATTTAAATAAATAATTAACAATTAAAATGTCGGCAGGTGTCTGCTTGTGCCCTGAAGCGGTATGATCGTGGTGGCTGTTGCAAGCGGAATGTATGGTCGGATGCTATTATGTATAAGTCAATAAACAATTATAATCAATAAACTAAGACTTTTGATTAAATTGAATATACGTTTTAAGCAGTTAAGAAATATTTTTTTTGACTCTTTTTTGATGGAAAATGACGAAATTAAATAAAATTTGCATGAAATAAAAAATGATGTGCTGTTGTTCCGGGCCATCATTCATTATTTGCAGGGCTGCTACTAAGCCACCGAGCGCAAACTCTATTTGCGGTCCTGCAAAACCAAAAATCTTTCATATACTTCTTTATAAGTTTTCTAGGGATTTGTTAGGTTTAGGCCTAAGTCATGCTAAGCTTAAGTGTGGGCACTGAAGTGTCCGGCACTGAAGTGTGCCACAGAAGAAGTGTTCCGCACTGAAGTGGAAGGCTCCGGCACTATATGAGAGCGCGCCGTTTGGCTTGTTTTCTCACCTATTTAAATGCCTATTTTGAGTTTTTTCGAACCTAAAAGTGCTGTATCAATCCTGATTAATTGTTAAGTTGTCCTCGACCTTACGTACCAAATTGCAACATTTTCGAATACAACTGCGTGGGTTGCACGTACGTCTTCAACAAAACAAACGCATGCAGTGTCCGCGTTTACTGCAGCTGTTTCTACTGTTGCGATAAGAAGTACGCCGAAACTTGTAACGACGGATGCCGGGGATGTATTTTGGACGGGAAGGGCGGTTGTCCGGAGAACATGCCCGACCCGTACAACTCCATTGGGTATAAATAGAAACTGAACGAAAATAGCTAAATATGTATTAAGCATTTATTTTTAAATAGCAATTCTTCATCTTCAATGCCGGAATCGGAAGCAAAAGCGTGGAAAGCCTTCAACATGGTAATTTATTTAAAAATGTAATATGGATTAGGTTTTTAATTGGATGATCAAATTGCAATTTAGATCGATGTTGACAAAAGCGGGAGCATTTCGTTGAATGAGGCCGTCGAACATTTGGCTTCAAAACCCGACAATGGCACATTTGCCAAGAACCTTTCCTGGTTTGCCGAGATCGACCGCAATGCCAACAACCAAATTGAACCCTGGGAGTTTGATCGATCGCTTATTTGAGTCAACAATCAGACGAACGGATGAATAAAAGTGCTAATCACTAGGCCACAAATTATATGGACAAAAAATCTCGAAATTGGCCATAAAATATAGATGAAAAATTGTAAAATATGGACGAAATATGGATAAAATTTTTTTTTTCAAATATAGCAAAAAATGGGCAAGATTTTCCAATTGAAGTAATAAGAGAAATAAAATTTTTATATTTAAATTAAAGGCATTTCATAAAAATTTTTTGAAAATAAGCAGAATTTTCAAAATTATTTTTTGGTGACAGAATTTTTAGTTGCGCAAAAGTCAATTTTTAGGGGTGCATTTTGAAACTCAAAACAAAGCTAAAAGGCCAGAAGGGTCGATCGGTACTTTTCGGTAAAGTACCGAAAAAGTACCGGTACCGAAAAGTACCGAAAAAGTACCGGTACCGAAAAGTACCGAAAAAGTACCGGTACCGAAAAGTACCGAAAAAAATTGTCGGTACTTTTTCGGTTTTCGGTACAAAAATTTTTTATATTAACTTATAAACAAAAAATCGTTTATTATGGAAATCTTGGCTTTATTAATATTTATAATTGAGTATTGGGAGATTGCGGTTCAAGAAAATTAGCATTTCGACCTGTTCCTGTTCTGTGGCAAAAAGGCTTAGGCCCCGAGACCTAGATCGAGACCCAAAAAACCCGAAAAATTTCCCAAAAGTTTTTAGGAGTTATTTTTTGGTTTAATTGCATTTTCTTAAGCTATTTGTCAAGGAATTTTCAAAAATTCAAGTTGTTTTGAAAACTTCTGGGGGCGGAGAGGTGTGAGTCGGCGGTGCCGAGAGGCGCCGCGGAGAAAAATTCAAATTTTTGACTCAATTTGTTAAGAGATTTTCAACCAAAATTTTAAAAATACGGTATTTTTTGGGAATGGTAGGGGTCAAAACCAAGAAATTTCTCGGTTCGAGACCGAGACTCTCGAACAGCTCTAGCCGATAGGCGTCGCCGAGAGGGCAAAATGAAAATTCTTACGATTTTATTAAGAAAACTTGTCCAATTTGGATAATTAAAATGGTGAAAAAAGGTAATTCTTTATGTAAATCTTAAAAGTTTTGAATCGGTTAATTGAAAATTAATTTGCTAGTAACTTTCTTCAAAAAAATTGAGAAATTCCTATATTGCCTTCAATTTTAAAAATCTTAAATACATATTAATAAAAAAATATTGTTTTTCTTTGCCATGACTTAATTAAAAGACACAAAAAACGATTTAGACAGTCGGGGTTAGTAGAGTAGGCGGGATCGGAATCTCGACCGGGATCGGTCGGGATCCGGTTTTCGGATTCCCGAATCCCGGTCCGGTCCCGGTTTAACATGCTGATCCCGATCCCGGTTTTTACCAAAAATCCTGATCCCGGTCCCAATTTTTACCAAAAATCCCGAAGCCCTAGATATATAATTTACTTCTGGGCTCTAGTGTAAAGTAGAGTAGGCGGGATCGGAATCTCGACCGGGATCGGTCGGGATCCGGTTTTTGGATTCCCGAATCCCGGTCCCGGTTTAACATGCTGATCCCGATCCCGGTCCCACCAAAAATCCCGATCCCGACCAACTCTAGTGTAAAGTAGAGTAGGCGGGATCGGAATCTCGACCGAGATCGGTCGGGATCCGGTTTTTGGATTCCCGATCGCGGTCTTGGAAAAATTGTAATCCCGATCCCGATAGGGATAAAATGCACCCCTAGTCGCTGATGTAGTGGTGAGTGGTGTTGCTGGGATAGTTGTGGGTGGGGGGTTCGACCCCGCCTGGTTTTATGGCTTTCGGTGAGGATTTGTAATGGCGGGAGCAATTTCAAAAAATTTTTCTGATTTTTTAAAAAAAAATTGTTGAAGTCAAAAATTCAAAAAATACCCAAACGCTCCCCGTTTTTTTGTGTAAATAATTTGGCCATTTTTTAAAATTGTCAATGATGAAAGGATGCCCATTGCCTTGGTGACATCCCCCGACTTCATGCCCCCAAAATGCGCCAAAATTTTATAGGGACGAGAATTTAAACCGGTTCAAATTTGAAATCATAGGGGGGTCCCTTTTGGTCAAATTTTTTGGGAAACATTTTTATTCTAAAATTTTGACGCACTAAATACGAATTCGTCAATAGAAAATCAAAATTGAGCATTAAAATACCCAGGCCCCAGGTTGGTTCCAATGAATATATGCATTTAATTCCTGAAATTGAAAAAAAAATTTCCCCCGTCCTATTAATACATAACAGTAAAAAGTCATCATGGTCCCGAAATCGGCTTGTTATGATCATTCTTAACCAGGGCTGAGATACTATCTGCGGATTTTTCCTCATTCTGTGGTTTTTGGAAAGGCCGGTGAGGATTTTTTTGAAATGTGGATTTTTGTGGTCTTTTGAGAAAAATGACCAATAAAAAGTAATTTTCTTAACAAATATCGTTAAAATCATTTTTAAAAAATTTCCCGGCGCCGTCAGACCTCTTTCATTACTAAGAAACTTCAAAAAAATTACAGTATTTTTAAAATTTTGGGGGCAAATCTCTTAACAAATTGATTCAAAAATTCAAAATTTCACCCCCGCCTCCTTTCCCAAAATTTTTGAAAAATTGCGTGCAAAAAAAAAAGATATAAAATCGTTAAATATAACGAATGAAGCGAAGTTAACCTAAATTTTTTGACTTTAATGAAGAAATGCCGAATTTGTGGGATTTTAGGTAGCAAATGAGTATTTTTTTAATGCTCCGATGCGGATTTTAAAAATTTTGGGTCTTTAACTGATCCGATCATAATCCGATTTTGGATTTTCGTCGGCTTTTTCCGTATATTCTACACTTTTTTTTTACCCGTTATCGTATTTTAGAGGATTTACAAATTGCAGGTTGTTGCTTTACCATTAGAAAGCTTCAACCCAATCAAACTTGACTTTTTTTCAAAGCTAAGCAAAATGCTCCATTTTCAAGTGCATTCTTAACAATAAGTCAATATTATTTAGGGTAACAACTATTTTTGTAAGTTCTGTCACCGCTCTAAAAAAAACATTATTTTTTATAAATCAACAAATAAAATAGGTATCCATCTTTATGATCTGTTAAATTTTGCCTTTTTTCTGAATATGTTTTTGTCCCGTGTCATTTGAAAGGACCGGAGCTGTAAGCCAAAAACCAAATTTTGCTCTTTTTTAACCTGGTCTGTTTGAGGCTACATTTTTCTTTGACAATCTGACATTAATAGTTGGGAGAAGCTTTATGCAAAATTTGAGGTTTATTGCTCCAACCATTGATTTTTTAAAATTTGCTCCAGCAGAAATTTTGGTGGTAAAAAGGATGCTTTTTTGGGGACAATTTTTGGCAATAAGTTTCAAAATGTTGTAAAAAAAATTTGTAGCTAAACGAAAAATCAATCCTTAATTTTTGCAGACTTGATAGCCATTGTTTAAGCACCCAATTTAAGCATAAACTGGCTTTGATCAACCTAAAAAAAAAACGGTGCACGGCCTTTCGGGCCTCGGCTGATCTTTAACGTTCTCCTGCCCCCACCCCCCGAGGAATTTTGACAATTTTGGGCATGGTCGGGTAATGCTTTTTTCATTTTTTGTTGACCATACTGTAGTAATTGGCTGATAATTATCATTTATTCAATTCAATTTAATTTATTTATAATATAATTCAGAATAAATCTCACCAAAAGATGAATCATTTTGTGAACGAATTTTTTCTTCCATAAAAAAGTAAAATGGAGTGAATGAATGAATGAATGAATGATTGGCTTCATTTTGGTCAGAATCATTTTGTGTAAAGTGCTTCCACAACGATAAATTATCACTAATAATACTAAAATAAATTTTTCAATAATATATTTATTTAAGCATCATGAAAGTTAGCGTCAATTCGATCAGCCTGGCCATCGCATTGTTGTTGGCCTTGGAGCTCACTTTCAACGGCATAAACGGTAAGCCGGGATCCTAGCCGGGATCGGGCGAGATTATCCTGGTTTTGGAATCCCGATCCCGGTTTTTGAAAAGTCGTAATCCCGATCAAGATCCCGGTCTCGGTTTTTGAAAAGTCGTAATCCCGATCAAGATCCCGGTCTCGGTTATCCCGATCAAGATCTCGGTCTCGGTTTTTGAAAAGTCGTAATCCCGATCAAGATCCCGGTCTCGGTTTTTGAAAAGTCGTAATCCCGATCAAGATCCCGGTCTCGGTTTTTGAAAAGTCGTAATCCCGATCAAGATCCCGGTCTCGGTTATCCCGATCAAGATCCCGGTCTCGGTTTTTGAAAAGTCGTAATCCCGATCAAGATCCCGGTCTCGGTTTTTGAAAAGTCGTAATCCCGATCAAGATCCCGGTCTCGGTTATCCCGATCAAGATCCCGGTCTCGGTTTTTGAAAAGTCGTAATCCCGATCAAGATCCCGGTCTCGGTTATCCCGATCAAGATCCCGGTCTCGGTTTTTGAAAAGTCGTAATCCCGATCAAGATCCCGGTCTCGGTTTTTGAAAGTGGTAATCCCAATCAAGATCCCGGTCTCGGTTTTTGAAAAGTCGTAATTCCGACCCGAAAGTTAATCAAAATACTCAAAAAAATATTGAAGTTGAAGAAATTGAGATATTTTTGAGTAATAAAAAAAAAATTGTCTCCGCCATTGACCATTACACAAAATTTTTTTTCGCTATTCTCAATCCCGATTAATCCTGATTCTGATTTTTGAAAAGTCGAAGTCCCGGTTTTTACCAAAAATCCCGATCCCGGTCCCGGTTTTTACCAAAAATCCCGATCCCGGTCCCGGTTTTTACCAAAAATCCCGATCCCGGTCCCGGTTTTTACCAAAAATCCCGATCCCGGTCCCGGTTTTTACCAAAAATCCCGATCCCGGTCCCGGTTTTTACCAAAAATCCCGATCCCGGTCCCGGTTTTTACCAAAAATCCCGATCCCGGTATAGACTGTTAAATTCGGTGGCCTCCACTTGTATAATGATTGACCTAAATATTTTTTTTCAATTTCAGGAATTAAATGCATTTATTCATTTGAACCAAACTTCCATGGGGTTGTCAGTGATTGTTCAACAAGCGAAAATTGTTATTCTGCAATGTGCTTAACTGGTAATTATTTATAAATATATTTAAATTAATTTTTCGAAACGGGATTCTTCTGACTTTTTGCTTCCCAAATCCCACCTGCTGAGTGGTTCCGAATTATTGCTTATGTCGTTTAAAAAATTTAGAACCCATAATAGACAAAAGATATAAAAAAATATTCATATGCCCCAGGGCCAAAATCACTCAAAACCACTAGGTACAATTTCGGGGGCAAGTCGTTTAAACCGGTTTCTGAACCGGTTCAAATTTGAAAAAGCATAGGGGGCCATTTTGGTATAATTTCTCGAAAATATTTGTGGTTCTAAAAATTGTCCAAAAATATGTTATTGATGCACTAACAAATTGAGAATTTAAACCGGTTTTTGAAAATTAAGGGAAAAACAACTTTTAATGGGGCGAGACACGGAGGGCGGAAGAAGAAGTCTGACGGAGCACCACGATTCGGCGCCAGCAAGTTTTTCGTTATAACTTAGTTCAAACTCATCCAAACCAACATTCTTGGTATCATTCGAAAGCCCTTAGTATGCTGAACCATTGATCAAGGTTAAGCTAACAGATTTGTCTTTTCAAAAAAAAAGTTATAGCTTAAACGTGTAAAAATCTCAATTTTCCGTGCTTTTTTTGCGCGAGAGTCATAACTTTTTTTATTTAAGTCGAATCAGTTAGCTTTTAACTTTGTAAGCTTCTACTCATTGCATGCTTTCGAATGATACCAAGAATGTTTGGTTTGGATGACTTTGAACAAAGTTATAACGTTACAAACTTCGGCGCCGAATCGTGCGCGCCGAAACGCGGGGTACCGAAGTCTGACGACCCCCCGGAGGGGAGGGGGGGGGGGTCACTTGGTTTACACCGCACTAAAACCTTATACCAAAAGCTCTAAATGAGTAGAAACTATTTGTAAAAGTAAACTAAGTAGTAAACCAAAGTTTAAAAAAGTTATAAATGTAAAATTGCCAAAATTGTGCTTTTTCGTGGTTTTTTGATCATAACTTTTTTAAACTTTGATTTTTGAGCGATTTTGGTTTTGTACATATATGATCCATATCTTTTCCTATTTTTCAGATACTAATGCGATTGCCCACATTGACAAAGGATGTCTGGATAAAGGAGAATATTTTATGGTATTAAAACGATGTTATGGAGCTAACACTAGTACTGATGGACCTCGATTGCAGCTCGAACAATGCAACAATACCGATTTGTGCAATGAGCACTTTCATAACACGGTAAAATGTTGTTACCGGGCGTTTAGCATTTCAAAACATGCAAGTTTTTAAAGTTTATGGTATTTGCTCCAAAAAAGGCCAAAATATGCCAAAAATGCCGAAATATGCACCGAAAAATGGCACTTTTAGTACCCTACTATGGCTTAAAACTTAAGCCTTTTCGCATATTATTTTAGTATTTTTGGAAAGTTGAAAAAGATCGAAAAATCGCGGTGGTTTTAACTGTCAGGCCAATTCATCGCTAGATGGCCATCTCCGCGCCAGCCACTCGAGCGCTGCGCCATTTCAGCTCCACAATTTTTCCCCTTATTTTTATGAAAATGTTCAATTCTTCAAGCATTTTTTTCGAAAATGACTAAAACTTATCGTTAAAAATATGAATTATTTTTCAAAAACAGCCATAAATCCATGATTTTAGGTGCATTTTTACAAATTTTTGGTCAAAAATCCCAAAAATATGCAAAATATGTTTTTTAAACTTGACCAAAAAAGCTCAAACCAACACTAAAAGGCTATTTTTTAAGCATACAAAATATGTAAAAAAATAAAAATCCGTTGCCTACTGATCACCAGTGTTTTGTTGTTCATGAATTTTGAATCTGTTCCTGTTCTGTTCTGAAATCTTAGAACAGCCTATCTGTTCTCTGCTAGTGGTGCTTGAGACCCTAAATTTACTGAGACTTGACCCCGAGACTCGAGAATTGAGCCCAAAAAATCCAAACTTTTAATTTAGATTCAAAATAAGGTTGATCCCCGACCCCTCAGGAGGGGAAGCCGGGAGTCGGGGACGACCCAATTTTGGGGCTCAGGATCAGGAGTAACACTTGTTCAAAAACCAAATAATTTTTTTTGAAATTCTGCTTTACTTCTGGGAGGGGGGGGGGGGCCGCCAAGAAAATTTTGAATTTTTGACTCATTAAGAAATTTGCAACCATTTTAAGCATTTTCGAAATAGGAAGAATCCGGCGCAGGGTTTTTATCGGCAAACCCCAAAAACGTGGCACAAAAGTTCAAAAACGTGGTAAAATTTTTCAAAAAGGTGGCCATTTTTAAGCCTTTAATTTCATGAAAAATTGCTTGAACAATCATTAACTAGCATATTTTTATCACCACTCACTTTTCACCATTTCAATTGTTCATTTTGCCCTGTTCCAGCTTGACCTGTTCTCTTCTGTTCCTGTTCCAAGAATTTTGAAATCTGTTCCTGTCCCTGTTTTGGCTGAAATCTTGGAACTGAGAACAGAACAAGCCAACCTAAAACAGCAAAACACTGCTAATCACTTTCATTTTGTTGATCTAACTGTAAGGAAAGTTGTGGATCAAAAAGGTTTTGGGTGACTTATCCGGAACAGATATTGTCAGCTTTTGGTACGCTCAATCAATCAATTCATTTTAAGCCCACGACAACGACTTCAAAGCCACCGACAACGACTTCAAAGCCAACGACGACAAAAACCACGACAACGACAACAAAGCCCACGACAACGACAACAAAGCCCACGACAACGACAACAAAGCCCACGACAACGACGACTACACCAACTACAGTGCCCACAACTACAACTCCACAATATTTTTTCGGCTTTCATTTTGGACGTATTTATCAAAATAAAATAAAAATAAAATTACTTATTTCTAAAATGTTCTTGTTGTTTAAAAAACAGATATTTCAGCTTTCAAAATTGAGCCTCCCTGCGAAACAGATTGCCACTTTGGCATCCAACTTGGACGTATATTTTATTTTATAGAATTTAAAAATTGTTAATTCATTTATTCAATTTTAGCAGAAAAAAAGAAGTAGAAGAGTGAGTGAACTCAGAATGATCGGAAGATGAAAATGATTTGGAGCAAATTTTACATTAACTTAGAGACCGGATTCATATCAGGGTTCGTATTCGTACTTGGATGCCAAGTACAGTACTTGGAAACGGACCCTCGTATTTACAAATTTAAAAGCGTTTTTATTTCCAAGATTGTACTTGGAAAATGAGAATTTGGCATGAGTGTTGAAAATTTAGGGATTTTAATGGAAATATTCATGTTTTGGCATTGTGTCCTCAAAATTTTTCAAGAAAATGGCTATTTTATCAAAAATGAGCCCTCTAAGCACCGCCGGGGACCCCTCGCATTTCTAAAAAGCCCGCCAACCCCTCTCAGCAGAATTTGCAAAAAAAAAGCTTTTGAAAAACCAAAAAGCGGAAAATTTTCATAATTTTTGCGCAATTTTCTTAACAAAACTGTTAAAAATTGAAAAAAAAAATTTCTGACGGCGCCTGTCGGCGCCGTCCGCGCACCACAACGCCATTTAAGACTAATACGGCTCTGATCTTGGGTAAACCCCGAAATTTGGCCCTCAAATTGATTTTTGAGAAATTTTTTGAGCGTACTTGGATTTCGTAAAATTGGCCCGTTATGTAGTTGGAAATCAACTTGTTTGTACTTGGGAATTGTCTTAACCCGATACGAACCCTGATTTATATGCACCAAAAATGGCCAAAACATGCATTTTTAACAATTTTTTGCCATAATATGCTACAAAATCCTTAAAAATGCAAATTTCATTTTTTATTGCATCTTTGTTAAAAATTTTGAGTCAAAAAAGTGCCAAAATATGCAAAACATGTAATTTCAAAATGGTCAAAAAAGAAAAAGACCAACGTAACAACATCTTTTTTGAGCTAATTACATCGAGACTTAATTGGCTTAAATATATGCAAAAAAATGCATATAATCCGGGCTCTATTCATAAGAATATTTTTTTAACTAAATCATTTGCTATATCAAAATAACATAATGTGGCAGCGCCGCTATTGTTGCATAATTTGTTTGGAATCGTTTTATGCTGGAAAAGTTAGGAAATTTGATGATTTGAAATAGAGAAACGGGGTTCGACGGCTTTGAATCAGGGATGCCCGGAATTACGGTTACTTGTTACGGGGATTTGGCTGTTACGAGTCACTTCTCTCGGCTACCGGTCCGAGGGTCGCAAGAGTTTTGAGTGTCCCGAATGCTTTATAACTTTCTACAACCTAAACCGATTAGGTCGGACATTATACCAAATGAAAGCTCTCGATCAGGAGAAGCAATTAATAAGCAAAAGCTAAGCGATCTGATAATTATGAAAAAGGTTATGGCCAGAAAACCTCCAAAAATGGCCATTTTTTTGGAGTTTTTCACTTTTTTGGCCATAAATTTTTTAAGCATTGTCCAATCACTATCCTCATCTCTTCCGTTCCAATCTTCTTTTCCTCCTTTCATTTGTCTCTTCCGTTCCAATCTTCTTTCCTTTTTTCTTCTCCTCTCTTCTGTTCATTTCGTTCTTCGCCCCCCACCCATTTCCACTCTTTCGTTTCTCCTTTCTTTTCCTCCTTTCCTCTCTCTCCTTCCGTTCCTCCTTACTTCTCGTCCCTTCCGTGCATTTCTTTTTCACCCCCCCCCCTCCCATTTCATCTCATCCTTTCCTTCCTTCTTTCTTCTCTTCTATTCTCACTTCCTTTCCATTCTTCTGCTTCCTTCCGTTCATCTCTTCTTTTTTTCCTCTCCATCATTCTTCCTTCATTTCTTTCTTCCCCCCCCCCCCCCACTCTAGGCGTTTTGTGTGTAATAGATGGTTTTGCACCATTACGTGTACTCGCTCGTGCGCTTTGCGCTTGTCCGCCCACCCATCCCTCCGCTCGCTTAACGCGGGATTTACCGCCACCCCTCCGTTCCTCCTTTTTCCTTCTTTCCTCTCATCCCCTCCGTTCATTTCTTTCTTCCCCTCCCCCTCCCATTTCCTCCCTTCCTTTGCTTTTCTTCTCTTCCTCCCTTCCTTTCTTCCCTTCCTCTCTCCCTTTCTTCCCCTCCATTCCTTTCCTCCCTTCCCTTGCTTTTCTTCTCTTCCTCCCTTCCTTTTCTCTTATCCCTTCATTTCTACCATCTTCCCCTCCATTCGTTCTTCCCCTCTTCCACTCCTTTACTCTCTTCTTCCTCTCTCTTCCTTCCCCCCTCCTTTTCTTTCTTTCCTTTCGTTCATTTCAGCGCAGCCATTTGCTCAATTTCTCTACTCCACATTAGTAGTTTAGCTTTGTCAACATGAGCGCCGTGATTTAAATTTGTTGAAGAGTTCAAAAAATAACGGCAATGTAAGCCTCGAGCAATGATTTGTAAACAAAAATTTGACCCGGACCCCTTAACGACGCACTCATTGAATGATTTGTATAGTTTAAAAATTGGCGCCTAGCTCCGCGGCCAGCTCCGTCACCGCGCGGTTGTTGTTGACGACTGTTGCCTCCACTGCCGTTTTTACTGCTGCTACCAGCTTCTTCTCCCCGACCGCCTTTGCCGCTCGTGCTGGAACTGCCGCCGCCTTTGCCTCCTCCTCCGCTTCGCCCGCATTGCACTCCAGAACAAAGACTGCCGCCGATGATCAGCGCCCAACTAGGCACATTAAACGATATTTCAAACCGTTTTTGAAGAGTTTCAGCGTCGGGTATGCGCGCACTTCGAAGTTGAAAGCCCATTCCGGATGGACTGCCGCGTCCACCTTGCTCAATTTCATTGACTCCTTCTCCGAGACACGTCCGAGCTGAGTCATCACCTTCGCTTTAAATTGGAAAACTTTTATTAAACCAATGCACCCCCTACACACACCCTCCTTCCCATATCTTTAAAAACCCACAAAAACCCCAAAGTTGAAATGTAAACCTTTTTCAAAAACATGCATTTTCTTCTTCCACAATTTTCGGCAATTGTTCAGACGATCACACCACAGCAATATGGAAGAGGAGTCCAACGACACATAATAAGACGATTCTAGTCATGTTGTGATTTCAACTCTAACACCAATTTTTACTAAATATTTAAACGGCATTCGTGCGCGAAAAACGACTCCCAAAGGCTCGGATCACATATGCTAACCAAATCACGCCACACCCACCTTATTTAAACAAAAAAATTTGAATTCAAATTTAACGCCTTTTTGAAACTCGCCAGAAAACCCACACCCACCGAAAAAAAAGACGCCAAAATTCAAACTCGAGTTTCGACGCGAAAATTTGAATTTGGCGCCATTTTAAAAATACAGAGCTAACTCCGAGTCGAGATTTTTTGAGATCTCGAGACGAGATTCTTGTCTGACCAGGCTCTAGTTTCTAAATCTCATCGGTTAAATTTTCTTAACAAATTCCATCAAAAACACACAAAAATTTGACCCCCAAATTGATTTTGGATAAAATTTTCTTCTGGAAAAATTGTTAAAGAAAAATGTAAAAAAACCATACACCCCTAAAAGTCCATTTCGAAAAAATTCCTTAAGAAAAATGCAATAAACTCCAAAAATGCACCCCTAAAGATTGACTTTTTCAGATTTTCAAAAAAATGCACTCCTAAAAAATCGATTTTTAGCCCCTCCACCGAAAAAAAAAATTCCTTGGTACACCCTTGAAACACACTCATAGCCATCTTCCCCTTTACATCTCATCAAATTTTACCCAGTGGAAGAGAAATGATAAATCTGGATTTGTAATGTGAATGGGGGTGCCATTATTAGAGGGGGTGACCGGCGACATTATTAGAGAGGGCGACATTATTTTCCAACCTCCTCAGAAAGGGCGACATTATTAGAGGTGGTGACATTATTAGAGAGGGTGGAATTAAAAGAGGTAATACGGTATCAATCGACTCCTCTCTAAGCCTAACGCACGAATCTGAAAGAATTTTTTGGCGAAAGCCACTTTGAAGCAAGTAAGATCCCGGTCTCGGTTTTTGAAAAGTCATAATCCCGATCAAGATCCCCGTCTCGGTTTTTGAAAGTGGTAATCCCGATCAAGATCCCGGTCTCGGTTTTTGAAAAGTCGTAATCCCGATCAAGATCCGGTCTCGGTTTTTGAAAGTGGTAATCCCGATCAAGATCCCGGTCTCGGTATTTGAAATTTTCAAGATCCCGGTCTCGGTTTTTGAAAAGTCGTAATCCCGATCAAGATCCCGGTCTCGGTTTTTGAAAAGTCGTAATCCCGATCAAGATCCCGGTTTGTCTTCGCCATTGACCATTACACAAAATTTTTTTTCGCTATTCTCAATCCCGATTAATCCTGATCCCGATTTTTGAAAAGTCGAAGTCCCGGTTTTTACCAAAAATCCTGATCCCGGTCCCGGTTTTTACCAAAAATCCCGATCCCGGTCCCGGTTTTTACCAAAAATCCCGATCCCGGTTTTTACAGAAAATCCCGATCTCGGTTTTTACCAAAAATCCCGATCCCGGTCCCGGTTTTACCAAAAATCCCGATCCCGGTATTGACTGTTAAATTCGGTGGCCTCCACTTGTATAATGATTGACCTAAATATTTTTTTTCAATTTCAGGAATTAAATGCATTTATTCATTTGAACCAAACTTCCATGGGGTTGTTAGTGATTGTTCAACAAGCGAAAATTGTTATTCTGCAATTTGCTTAACTGGTAATTATTTATAAATATATTTAAATTAATTTTTCGAAACGGGATTCTTCTGACTTTTTGCTTCCCAAATCCCACCTGCTGAGTGGTTCCGAATTATTGCTTATGTCGTTTAAAAAATTTAGAACCCATAATAGACAAAAGATATAAAAAAATATTCATATGCCCCAGGGCCAAAATCACTCAAAACCACTAGGTACAATTTCGGGGGCAAGTCGTTTAAACCGGTTTCTGAACCGGTTCAAATTTGAAAAAGCATAGGGGGCCATTTTGGTATAATTTCTCGAAAATATTTGTGGTTCTAAAAATTGTCCAAAAATATGTTATTGATGCACTAACAAATTGAGAGTTTAAACCGGTTTTTGAAAATTAAGGGAAAAACAACTTTTAATGGGGCGAGACATGGAGGGCGGAAGAAGAAGTCTGACGGAGCACCACGATTCGGCGCCGGCAAGTTTTTCGTTATAACTTAGTTCAAACTCATCCAAACCAAACATTCTTGGTATCATTCGAAAGCCCTTAGTATGCTGAACCATTGATCAAGGTTAAGCTAACCGATTTGTCTTTTCAAAAAAAAGTTATAGCTTAAACGTGTAAAAATCTCAATTTTCCGTGCTTTTTTTGCGCGAGAGTCATAACTTTTTTTATTTAAGTCGAATCAGTTAGCTTTTAACTTTGTAAGCTTCTACTCATTGCATGCTTTCGAATGATACCAAGAATGTTTGGTTTGGATGACTTTGAACAAAGTTATAACGTTACAAACTTCGGCGCCGAATCGTGCGCGCCGAAACGCGGGGTACCGAAGTCTGACGACCCCCGGGGGGGGGGGGGGGTCACTTGGTTTACACCGCACTAAAACCTTATACCAAAAGCTCTAAATGAGTAGAAACTATTTGTAAAAGTAAACTAAGTAGTAAACCAAAGTTTAAAAAAGTTATAAATGTAAAATTGCCAAAATTGTGCTTTTTCGTGGTTTTTTGATCATAACTTTTTTAAACTTTGATTTATTTTGAGCGATTTTGGTTTTGTACATATATGATCCATATCTTTTCCTATTTTTCAGATACTAATGCGATTGCCCACATTGACAAAGGATGTCTGGATAAAGGAGAACATTTTATGGTATTAAAACGATGTTATGGAGCTAACACTAGTACTGATGGACCTCGATTGCAGCTCGAACAATGCAACAATACCGATTTGTGCAATGAGCACCTGCATAACACGGTAAAATGTTGTTACCGGGCGTTTAGCATTTCAAAACATGCAAGTTTTTAAAGTTTATGGTATTTGCTCCAAAAAAGGCCAAAATATGCCAAAAATGCCGAAATATGCACCGAAAAATGGCACTTTTAGTACCCTACTATGGCTTAAAACTTAAGCCTTTTCGCATATTATTTTAGTATTTTTGGAAAGTTGAAAAAGATCGAAAAATCGCGGTGGTTTTAACTGTCAGGCCAATTCATCGCTAGATGGCCATCTCCGCGCCAGCCACTCGAGCGCTGCGCCATTTCAGCTCCACAATTTTTCCCCTTATTTTTATGAAAATGTTCAATTCTTCAAGCATTTTTTTCGAAAATGACTAAAACTTATCGTTAAAAATATGAATTATTTTTCAAAAACAGCCATAAATCCATGATTTTAGGTGCATTTTTACAAATTTTTGGTCAAAAATCCCAAAAATATGCAAAATATGCCCAAATATGCAAAATATGGTTTTTAAACTGACCAAAAAAGCTCAAACCAACACTAAAAGGCTATTTTTTAAGCATACAAAATATGTAAAAAAATAAAAATCCGTTGCCTACTGATCACCAGTGTTTTGCTGTTCATGAATTTTGAATCTGTTCCTGTTCTGTTCTGAAATCTTAGAACAGCCTATCTGTTCTCTGCTAGTGGTGCTTGAGACCCTAAATTTACTGAGACTTGACCCCGAGACTCGAGAATTGAGCCCAAAAAATCCAAACTTTTAATTTAGATTCAAAATAAAGTTGATCCCCGACCCCTCCAGGACGGGGAAGCCGGGAGTCGGGGACGACCCAATTTTGGAGCTCAGGATCAGGAGTAACACTTGTTCAAAAATCAAATAATTTTTTTTTGAGAATTCTGCTTTACTTCTGGGAGGGGGGGGGGAGGGTAAGGTCGGCGGTGCCTATAGGCGCCGCCAAGAAAATTTTGAATTTTTGACTCATTAAGAAATTTGCAACCATTTTAAGCATTTTCGAAATAGGAAGAATCCGGCGCAGGGTTTTTATCGGCAAACCCCAAAAACGTGGCACAAAAGTTCAAAAACGTGGTAAAATTTTTCAAAAACGTGGCCATTTTTAAGCCTTTAATTTCATGAAAAATTGCTTGAACAATCATTAACTAGCATATTTTTATCACCACTCACTTTTCACCATTTCAATTGTTCATTTTGCCCTGTTCCAGCTTGGCCTGTTCTCTTCTGTCCCTGTTCCAAGAATTTTGAAATCTGTTCCTGTCCCTGTCTTGGCTGAAATCTTGGAACTGAGAACAGAACAAGCCAACCTAAAACAGCAAAACACTGCTAATCACTTTCATTTTGTTGATCTAACTGTAAGGAAAGTTGTGGATCAAAAAGGTTTTGGGTGACTTATCCGGAACAGATATTGTCAGCTTTTGGTACGCTCAATCAATCAATTCATTTTAAGCCCACGACAACGACTTCAAAGCCAACGACAACGACTTCAAAGCCACCGACAACGACTTCAAAGCCACCGACAACGACTTCAAAGCCCACGACAACGACAACAAAGCCCACGACAACGACGACTACACCAACTACAGTGCCCACAACTACAACTCCACAATATTTTTTCGGCTTTCATTTTGGACGTATTTATCAAAATAAAATAAAATAAAAATAAAATTACTTATTTCTAAAATGTTCTTGTTGTTTAAAAAACACATATTTCAGCTTTCAAAATTGAGCCTCCCTGCGAAACAGATTGCCACTTTGGCATCCAACTTGGACGTATATTTTATTTTATAGAATTTAAAAATTGTTTTTTGTTTTGAAAACAATAAATTAATTCATTTATTCAATTTTAGCAGAAAAAAAGAAGTAGAAGAGTGAGTGAACTCAGAATGATCGGAAGATGAAAATGATTTGGAGCAAATTTTACATTAACTTAGAGACCGGATTCATATCAGGGTTCGTATTCGTACTTGGATGCCAAGTACAGTACTTGGAAACGGACCCTCGTATTTACAAATTTAAAAGCGTTTTTATTTCCAAGATTGTACTTGGAAAATGAGAATTTGGCATGAGTGTTGAAAATTTAGGGATTTTTTTTAATGGAAATATTCATGTTTTGGCATTGTGTCCTCAAAATTTTTCAAGAAAATGGCTATTTTATCAAAAATGAGCCCTCTAAGCACCGCCGGGGACCCCTCGCATTTCTAAAAAGCCCGCCAACCCCTCTCAGCAGAATTTGCAAAAAAAAAGCTTTTGAAAAACCAAAAAGCGGAAAATTTTCATAATTTTTGCGCAATTTTCTTAACAAAACTGTTAAAAATTGAAAAAAAAAATTTCTGACGGCGCCTGTCGGCGCCGTCCGCGCACCACAACGCCATTTAAGACTAATACGGCTCTGATCTTGGGTAAACCCCGAAATTTGGCCCTCAAATTGATTTTTGAGAAATTTTTTGAGCGTACTTGGATTTCGTAAAATTGGCCCGTTATGTAGTTGGAAATCAACTTGTTTGTACTTGGGAATTGTCTTAACCCGATACGAACCCTGATTTATATGCACCAAAAATGGCCAAAACATGCATTTTTAACAATTTTTTGCCATAATATGCTACAAAATCCTAAAAATGCAAATTTCATTTTTTATTGCATCTTTGTTAAAAATTTTGAGTCAAAAAAGTGCCAAAATATGCAAAACATGTAATTTCAAAATGGTCAAAAAAGAAAAAGACCAACGTAACAACATCTTTTTTGAGCTAATTACATCGAGACTTAATTGGCTTAAATATATGCAAAATGCATATAATCCGGGCTCTATTCATAAGAATATTTTTTTAAATAAATCATTTGCTATATCAAAATAACATAATGTGGCAGCGCCGCTATTGTTGCATAATTTGTTTGGAATCGTTTTATGCTGGAAAAGTTAGGAAATTTGATGATTTGAAATAGAGAAACGGGGGTTCAACGGCTTTGAATCAGGGATGCCCGGAATTACGGTTAAGTTAGACCGTGCCAGGGAAGGGGCTGGCATTTAAGGCCAGGGGTACGGGGCCGGCTGCCCAAAGGGGGTCGAACCGATTGGCAGTCATTCCCGAAGGAGGGCTTCCCGGGGTGATCAGTCCCTTCAGCCCCTCCTCCCCTCCCCGTTCTTCCGACGCCATCGAAGTCACTTTATTCCGCGAGGTTCGAACTGACTGACCTCCTCTTCTCTCTCTCCTTACAATTTAAATGTGATGAAATGGGCGGGGCTATGGGCAGTGAACATATTGAGAGGGTGCGTGAAATGTGATGAGAATTGATCGATTTGCCTATTCGCTTTTTCTCCCTTCCCTCTTATGCTTCGGCAATCACGTTCAGCCTAATCCCGGTCCGATTTTGGCTAACTGCTACAGTTACTTATTACGGGGATTTGGCTGTTACGAGTCACTTCTCTCGGCTACCGGTCCGAGGGTCGCAAGAGTTTTGAGTGTCCCGAATGCTTTATAACTTTCTACAACCTAAACCGATTAGGTCGGACATTATACCAAATGAAAGCTCTCGATCAGGAGAAGCAATTAATAAGCAAAAGCTAAGCGATCTGATAATTATGAAAAAGGTTATGGCCAGAAAACCTCCAAAAATGGCCATTTTTTTTGGAGTTTTTCACTTTTTTGGCCATAAATTTTTTAAGCATTGTCCAATCACTATCCTCATCTCTTCCGTTCCAATCTTCTTTTCCTCCTTTCATTTCGTCTCTTCCGTTCCAATCTTCTTTCCTTTTTTCTTCTCTTCTCTTCTGTTCATTTCGTTCTTCGCCCCCCACCCATTTCCACTCTTCCGTTTCTCCTTTCTTTTCCTCCTTTCCTCTCTCTCCTTCCGTTCCTCCTTACTTCTCGTCCCTTCCGTGCATTTCTTTTTCACCCCCCCCCCCTCCCATTTCATCGCATCCTTTCCTTCCTTCCTTCCTTCTTCTTTTCTATCCTCACTTCCTTTCCTTTCTTCTGCTTCCTTCCGTTCATCTCTTCCTTTCTTCCCCTCCATTCATTCTTCCTTCATTTCTTTCTTCCCCCCCCCCCACACTCTAGGCGTTTTGTGTGTAATAGATGGTTTTGCACCATTCCGTGTACTCGCTCGTGCGCTTTGCGCGCTCGCCCGCCCACCCATCCCTCCGCTTGCTTCGCTCGCTTAACGCGGGCTTTGCCCGCCACCCCTCCGTTCCTCCCTTTTCCTTCTTTCTTCTCATCCCCTCCGTTCATTTCTTTCTTCCCCTCCCCCTCCCATTTCCTCCCTTCCTTTCTTTTCCTTCCTTCTCTTTCCCTTTCTTCCCCTCCATTCCTCTCTTCCTTTCCTCCCTTCCTTTGCTTTTCTTCTCTTCCTCCCTTCCTTTCTTTCCTTTCTTCCCTTCCTCTCTCCCTTTCTTCCCCTCCATTCCTTTCCTCCCTTCCCTTGCTTTTCTTCTCTTCCTCCCTTCCTTTTCTCTTTTCCCTTCATTTCTACCATCTTCCCCTCCATTCATTCTTCCTTCATTTCTTTCTTCCTCCCCCCCCACTCTCTTCCTCCCTTCCTTTCTTTCCTTTCTTCCCTTCCTCTGTCCCTTTCTTCCCCTCCATTCCTTTCCTCCCTTCCCTTGCTTTTCTTCTCTTCCTCCCTTCCTTTTCTCTTTTCCCTTCATTTCTACCATCTTCCCCTCCATTCGTTCTTCCCCTCTTCCACTCCTTTCCTCTCTTCTTCCTCTCTCTTCCTTCCCCCCTCCTTTTCTTTCTTCCCTTTCGTTCATTTTAGCGCAGCCATTTGCTCAATTTCTCTACTCCACATTAGTAGTTTAGCTTTGTCGACATGAGCGCCGTGATTTAAATTTGTTGAAGAGTTCAAAAAATAACGGCAATGTAAGCCTCGAGCAATGATTTGTAAACAAAAATTTGACCCGGACCCCTTAACCACGCACTCATTGAATGATTTGTATAGTTTAAAAATTGGCGCCTAGCTCCGCGGCCAGCTCCGTCACCGCGCGGTTGTTGTTGACGACTGTTGCCTCCACTGCCGTTTTTACTGCTGCTACCAGCTTCTCTCCCCGACCGCCTTTGCCGCTGTTTCAGCGTCGGGTATGCGCGCACTTCGAAGTTGGAAGCCCATTCCGGATGGACTGCCGCGTCCACCTTGCTCAATTTCATTGACTCCTTCTCCGAGACACGTCCGAGCTGAGTCATCACCTTCGCTTTAAATTGGAAAACTTTTATTAAACCAATGCACCCCCTACCCACACCCTCCTTCCCATATCTTTAAAAAACCACAAAAACCCCAAAGTTGAAATGTAAACCTTTTTCAAAAACATGCATTTTCTTCTTCCACAATTTTCGGCAATTGTTCAGACGATCACACCACAGCAATATGGAAGAGGAGTCCAACGACACATAATAAGACGATTCTAGTCATGTTGTGATTTCAACTCTAACACCAATTTTTACTAAATATTTAAACGGCATTCGTGCGCGAAAAACGACTCCGAAAGGCTCGGATCACATATGCTAACCAAATCACGCCACACCCACCGAATTTATTTAAACAAAAAAATTTGAATTCAAATTTAACGCCTTTTTGAAACTCGCCAGAAAACCCACACCCACCGAAAAAAAGACGCCAAAATTCAAACTCGAGTTGAGACGCGAAAATTTGAATTTGGCGCCATTTTAAAAATACAGAGCTAACTATTCACATTATCCGAGTCGAGATTTTTTGAGATCCCGAGACGAGATTCTCGTCTCGACCGTGCTCTAGTTTCTAAATCTCATCGGTTAATTTCCATTGGAATGGGGCCAAAATTTGCTTCAATTTTGGTGCCAAGCTCGTTCGACGAAACGCACGGAAACAAATCGGCGGTAGAATCGACAAGCAAATTGGCGATGTCTGCAAAAACAAATATTTAAGTCGTGTTGACCCCCCTTTTTTTGTCGATAAAAAGTTGGGCGGAAAACAAAGCCTTCAACGGTAAAATTCAAGAATACGTGTACCTCACCAAATCCCACAAATATATACCGTATTACCTCTTTTAATTCCACCGGCGACATTATTTTTCAACCTCCTCAGAAAGGGCGACATTATTAGAGGTGGCGACATTATTAGAGATGGCGACATTAATTTTCAAATTATTTGGCGATATGGTCATCCATCACGAAAATTCTTAACTTTTTCCGCACAATTTCCACTTCAGCTGGCGAAAAATTTTTTGAGAAAAACCCATAGGGGGGACCCTTTTGTTTTTGCAAAATTTGTAGGTTTGGACCAATTTTCTTAACAAATTCCATCAAAAACACACAAAAATTTGACCTCCAAATTGATTTTGGATAAAATTTTCTTCTGGAAAAATTGTTAAAGAAAAATGTATAAAACCATACACCTCTAAAAGTCCAACTTGTTTCGAAAAAATTCCTTAAGAAAAATACAATAAACTCCGAAAATGCACCCCTAAACATTGACTTTTTCAGATTTTCAAAAAAATGCACTTCTAAAAAATCGACTTTTAGCCCCTCCACCGAAAAAAAAAAATTCCTTGGTACACCCTTGAAACACACTCATAGTTAGGGTTGGGATTTATATGTACATAAAATCTTGAAATATGCGCATAAAATATGCACCAAAAATTGCAAAATATGCACCAAAAATGAAAAAATATGCACATAAATTTTTCCAAATTCAATATAAAATTTCCCCAAAGTTCTTCAAATTCATTTATCAATGGTTAAAGTTGCTGATGAGATACATACATTTCCAAATTTTCAAGTGTTTTGGCGACTTTTTTGAACTTTTGTGACTATTTTGGTATTTTTGACGACTTTTTTGAACTTTTGTGATGATTTTGCGCTTTTTTCAAAAAATTTCTTAAGAAAATGAAATAAATCAAATTTCTCTTGCCAAGATCACTAATTTTTTGCAAAATGCCAAAATATGCACATAAAATTAAAAAAATATGCACATAAATAGCGAAATATGCACAAATATGCAAATATGCACATAAATCGCGAAATATGCAAAAATATGCAAAATATGCACATGGAAATGCGTTCTAGAAGCTTCAAACCAAGCCAAAAACACGTTTTTCGTGCGTTTCAGACTGTTACCAGTTCAGGAAAAAAATATGCATGTGCATATAAATCCCAACCCTACTCATAGTTTATCCATCTCCCCCTTTACATCTCATCAAATTTTACCCAGTGGAAGAGAAATGATAAATCTGGATTTGTAATGTGAATGGGGGTGCCATTATTAGAGGGGGTGACCGGCGACATTATTAGAGAGGGCGACATTATTTTCCAACCTCCTCAGAAAGGGCGACATTATTAGAGGTGGTGACATTATTAGAGAGGGTGGAATTAAAAGAGGTAATACGGTATCAATCGACTCCTCTCTAAGCCTAACGCACGAATCTGAAAGAACTTTTGGCGAAAGCCACTTTGAAGCAAGTTATGAGCTCGGGACTGAAGCGTCTTTTTGACTGGGGACTCAGTTGTCCACTAGGGAAAAATCACTCATATTGGCTTTCAAAATTAGGAATTAATTGATAGAAAATCAAATTGAGAATTTAAGCGGTTTTTGAACCGGTTTAAAAACTTGAAAATTAATGAAAAACGAAAAAATTAAGGAAAAACGACTTTTGAGTAACAAAAGCCGGATATAATAACGATGACGGAGCAAGTAGTGGGGCGAGACGGAACCTCGTGACCCCAAAATTCGCCCAAGCTGTCGTATGCGAAAGTGCCTTCGTGAACTCCAACATATTCTTTGTCCAATGGCATTTGTTTGGTCGCAAGGCCAATCAAAATATTGCTTAAATATAATAATAATGTTTTATCAAAAGTTTTATAATATTTATAAATTAGCTTTCGGTTAACCGAAACCGATAACCGAACCGAACCTTTCGGTCTCAAACCGAACCGAAAAAATGTCGGTTTTCGGTTCGGTATCGGTACGGTTCGGTTTGAAACCGACAGCCTTACTTATTACTTTATAAATGTGCCCAAAAGCATTCATTGAATTAATTTTTTCCATTACAAATAAAAAATATGTTTTAGGAAATTTAATGAACTAAATAATTCCATAAAAGGCATTATAAAACTAAGTAAAGGGCTGACGATAGACATTAAAATGTGCGTTTATCATTTATAAATAATTTTTATGAAATGAAAAATCCGTTAATTTCATTCAACTTAATAGACCTTTCTGCTTAAAAAATGCTTATAAACATTGGGTTCTTTTTTGTCTTCATCAAATTGTTGTTTTTTATCAATATTGATGAAGTAAGTGTGAATAATTTAAATAAATAATTAACAATCAAAATGTCGGCAGGTGTCTGCTTGTGCCCTGACGCGGTATGATGATGGTGGCTGTTGCAAGCGGAATGTATGGTCGGCGGCTATTTTGTCAGTTTTCGCACATTTTTAGTCCCTATCTTAAGGGGTTTAGTCCCTATTATATGCCCCTATTTTACGTTTTTTATCCCTAAAAAATCCGATCCCTAATTATAACCAATAAACTAAGACTTTGCATTAAATTGAATATATAAGCAGTTAAGAAATGTTTTTTTTACTCTTTTTTTGATGGAAAATGACGAAATTAAATAAAATTTCCATGGAATAACAATTAATGACCGGAGAACAATGTGTAAAAAATGATGTGCTATATTGTTCGTGCCATCATTCATTATTTGCTGGGCTGCTACTTTTAGGTTTTTACCTCTTTTTTCTGCAGCTTTGTTTTGGCATGTTACCTGAGCTTAGGGGTTCATTAGGCTTAAGCCTAAGGCACCATGAGCTTAGGGGGTTGTTAATGTTCACTGAAGTGTCCGGCACTAAAGTATGGGCACTGAATTGTCCGGCACTTTAAAATATACGATAACTTTTTGAAGCTTTTTAGGAATGAGGAAGTAAAATTAAAGTATTTGAATTATAGTTAAATTCTAAGCAATTAAAATTCTTTTCAAAGAAAAATTGAACCAAATATAAATTTCTGTGAAATTTCTAAGCAATGTTCTTAAAAAAATAAGTTAAAACTCCTTAATTTTTCCCTTTTCCTGCTCGCGCTTATTGTTTATCGCCGGGTTCTTTCCCAATGATTTTTGGCAAAATTTAGTGTAAGGGTAAAGAAAAATGTCAATGACATGGAGGGGGTTTGAAGCTCAACGAATTTTTGGTGACGGGAACATCGACCAATAAGCCAACAATAACAGTTTCCTTCCACACGAAAATGTGGTTAATTGTCTCAAAAAATACAAAATTTCTTTGATACAATTTATATTTCGACAAAATTTCGAAGAATTTTCTCTTCGTAAGAAAACCGAATGAAAACACTCGAAATTATCGAATCGAAAGGTTTCGACGCAGCCCTGGTGGTCACTGTAGGCTCCGGAACTGAAGTGTCCGCGTGCTGTATCAGCTCTGACTAATTGTTTAGTTGTCCTGGACCTTACAAACCAAACTGCAACATTTTCGAATACAACTGTGTGGGTTGCGCGTACGTCTTCCATAAAGAAAACCAATGCACTGTGAACGTCTACTGCAGCTGTTTCTACTGTTGCGATAAGAAGTACGCCGAAACTTGTCCGGACCGATGCCGGGGATGTATTTTGGACGGGATTGGCGGTTGTCCGGAGAACATGCTCGACCCGTACAAAACCATTGGGTATAATTAGAAACTGAACATAGCTATGTATTAAGCATTATTTTATAGCAATTCTTCATCTTCAATGCCGAAATCGGAAACAAAAGCGTGGAAAGCCTTCAACATGGTAATTTATTTAAAAATTAAATGTGGCTTTAAGTTTAATTGGATGATCAAATTGCGACTTAGATCGATGTTGACAAAAGCGGGAGCATTTCGTTGAATGAGGCCGTTAAACATTTGGGCTCAAAACCTGACAATGGCACATTTGCCAAACATCTTGCCAAGAACCTGTCCTGGTTTGCCGAGATTGACCGCAATGCCAACAACCAAATTGAACCCTGGGAGTTTGATCGATCGCTTATTGGAGTTGACAATTAGACGAGCGGGTGAATAAAGGAATCAAATATATTTCAATGCTTTCCTATTTCCAATCGGTCTGTCGCTGTCACATTGGGGTGCAAATAAAAATTCGAATAAATTTTCTCACAATTCATTACGGTAGTTGAATTTATACAACATTCACATTTGTTGGAGATCGGTATCCCTAACATAGAAATAGAAACTTTTAAACGAATCATGCTCTATTTTCGAAGCGCTTGTGGATAAAATAACAAGTTAAATTATTTTGATTAATGCCTTAATTTGAATTAAGACCAAAATTCGTCAATTGGAGGAACGGTTGGATCGGTGGAAGCGAAGAATAAGTCGATCCAGGCGTAAATTGAGGGGAACAGTTCAACTCGCCGATGGTCGACTCGCCGACGTGTCAACTCGCCAATGGTCGACTCGCCGACGCCGACATGTTAACTCGCTGACGTGTCAACTCGCCGACGGTCGACTCGCCGATAATAATTCATTCCGTTTTTGTCTATCAACTCAAATTTTTTCTCAATCTAGTTCACGGGGGAAGATTGCGGCAATCATGAAGAATTGGGGTCCCGACCAAAAAAATGGTAAATATTTAGATGTTTATAATTTATTTACCAAAATTTCTTTAAAAATGCATGTTTTCTAGGGTAAATATAAGCTTAGGGCACGAATCCGAGCTCGGGTTTTGCGAATGTCGAACCCCACAATATTTCAAAAACAATTCCTTTTTTTGGATTAATTTTTTAATTCCAACATATTTTCCCCCCTGAACTAGATTGAGATTTTTACAAATCTAACTTTGCGACAAAATTTGATAGAGAAATTTGATCAAATGAAAGCCGAGTTAAAGCGGACGGATTCAAAAAACTTCAAGTAGTCTTGGATAAATAAGAACTTCAATGATACAAATTGAACAATTCGGTCCAGTTTGAAAAGTCTTTTGATTTTTTTGGTAAAATTAAAAAATCCCGCAATCCAGCGCGGGATTAATCCAGCAAATCCGATCCCGCACGAGATTTTGATTTGTAATCCCGCAGCGGGATCCGCAAATCCGATTTTGCCGCACTCTAGTCCCAGCCGCCGGAGTTACCATTTTGCCTTAAGATCTGAGAATGCACGGCGATGAATTTTTGTTTCGAAACGCGGCAACTTTCGATTTTTCAGGCTCAAAATCACTCAAAAAGGGGTTCGTTATGCTAGGCCTAAGCCATCCTGGTTTGGAGTTTGTTAGGCTTAGGCCTAAGCTACCCTGGCCTGGGCTCGTTAGGCTTAGGCCTAAGATTGAATTTTTAATGAAAATAAGTGAATCTTAAAATAAAAATAGGGTACCCTATGCTTTTTCAATTTGCGTCGCATGTCTCGTTCACTCCTACGGCACAAATGTCCTCCCACGAAATAATCGACAAATTCCACGCAATGAAAGAATAATTTAAGCAAAAAGGAAAATATTCAAAAAAAAATGAAAGGAATCAAATTGATCGGAAAATTGCGAAACATTTAAAAGTCAATCGCTCAAAATATATAAAAAATGGAAAAAAGAATTTGGCCTAAGTCGAAGAAGTAAACCAAAAAATGAGCGACAAAATATAGAGAAATTTGATCAAATGAAAGCCGAGTTAAAGCGGACGGATTCAAAAAACTTTTATCATCACGAAATTGATAAAACTATCGCAAAAGAGTTGGGCGGGCCTCAGTTATCATTAGGGCTGCGATTTATATGGATAAAAAATCTCGAAATATGGCCATAAAATATGGATCAAAAATTGCAAAATATGGACGAAATATGGAGAATTTTTTTTTCAATTATAGCAAAAAATGGGCAAGATTTTCCTAATTGAAGTAATTAGAGAAATTAAAATTTTTATATGTAAATTAATGGCATTTCAGAAAAATTTTTTGAAAATAAGCAGAATTTTAAAAATTTTCAATTTTTATGGTGGAGAATTTTTAGTCACGAAAAAATCATTTTTTAGGGGTGAATTTTTTGAAATTTTGAAAAAGTCGATCGTTAGGGGTGTATTTTTTGAAAATTTTTAAAAAGTCGATCTTTAGGGGTATATTTTTCGTTTTTATTGCATTTTTGTTAAGGAATTTTTGAAAAAAGGGCGAAATATGGAAAAAATATGGAAAATATGGATTATAAAATGGGCTCTAGAAGCTCCAACCAAAGCTAAAAACACTATTTCTGGCATTTATACGCTGTTCCGAGTGCGCAAAAAAAATATGGATCTCCATATAAATCGCAGCCCTAGTTATCATTGACCATTCATTCAAATACTCCCCAAATTCAAGTTCCTAATTTTCTGAACATTTTCCGCGGCAATTGCTTCCACAGAAAGTCCATCATTTTTGGCATTATTAGAGTGATCTGACTCTGCGAGAGGAGGATTCTAAGCAGTTGAGTTGGGTTCAATTTGTCCAAGCTGGGTGTCCTCGATTTGGTGAAGGGCATTTTGTTCAAGCGTTAAATTATGCCATTCTTCGGCTTTGCCATTGTTCCACCATCCTTCTCCGAATATTTCATCAATTATTTGTTCGGTTTCGGCTTTTTTTGAGTGAATTTGTTGCAGTAAATGCTACCAAAATTAATATCCAAAAAAACACTTCCATTTTATTTGCGCAAAATACCTCTGAATTTGGGGTAATTTATATGAAATTCCAATTAAAATAATTAAACGGAAAATTCGATATGTAAAATGTGCCATTACAAAATTTTTTTTAAATTTAAGGAATAATAAATATTCACAAATTGTACAATATAAATAAATAGTATTTAGCTTGGATAAAAAAATTATTGAAAGAAATAAATGACTGCTCACAATTTGGCCATTTTTCTTTAATAATTACTATCTCATCCGAATCAACAATATATATGACATCTTTAAAATATTTTTCCTTAACATTGAACCGTGACCAAATCAATATTCATGACATCTCTAAAATATTTTTTCTTTAACATTTGAACCGGGACAAAATCAATAAATATTCATGACATCTCTAAAATATTTTTTCTTTAACATTTGAACCGGGACAAAATCAATAAATATTCATGACATCTCGTAAATATTGGCAAAAATTGATTGCAGTATTTGTTTGCAAATTCACATTGAGATTAGAGTGCGGCGCAGGACCGGATCCTGCGCAGGCCGGTCTGCAATCCTGCACTTTTTGGTCTTTTGCAGGTGCAGGATTAATCCCGCAGGATCCGATCCTGCAAACAATTTTGAATTCCAATCCTGCAACAGGATCCGCAAATTTGACTGCGGATCATGCAAGTATTAAATTTAATAAAGGTTAATGCCGACATTCATCCAATAATGTTGATGTTGTGTAGTGGATAGTGCTATAGGTGGGAAATTTGTGGTTTGGGTTCATATTTTTTATAACTTTCAGTGATCATCTATGGCGGAGGAAACAATTTCTAATTAATAATAAAAATATTTCTGATTTTGTAAATCAAGTCAAACATGATGAAAACCCATAATACTTTTTTTCACAAATTACAAAATCGCCATTACTCTTAAGCAGGGTTGCCAGATGAAAATTTTCAAAAGCCTCATTTGGCAGGCAAAAAAGCCTCATTTGGGACCAAAAAACCTCATTTTGCTAAAATCATGTTTTTTTTTGCGCGCGCGGTTTTCCCAATTACTTTTTTTAGTGGAGGGGGGGGAGGGGAGTCGGCGGTGCCGATAGGCGCCTCCGAGAAAATTTTTCGCATTTTTTACTCAAATTTGCAACTAAATTTGCAGAAGATGTGATGCTTTTTTGCTTTAAAAAAAATTGAAAATGAGGTTTTTTATTAAGAAAATTCCCAATTATTTCAAACCGGAACATGCTTTTTCATTAAAAATGAAAATACCAGAAAAAAATGGAAAAACATTACGCCAAATATTCAAAATTTAATAGAAATTTACCATTTATCAGTGAAATTTCTAAAAAGCCACAAAAAACCTCATCAAACTCCAAAAAACCACAAAATGAGGCTAAAACCTCAAATCTGGCAGCCCTGCTCTTAAGGTGTTGAATTTGGACGTCCCCGATCCCCCGACATGGCTAACCCCGCCCACCGACTTGCCCGCTCCCGAAGGATCGATGAGCACCCTATTTTTAGGCCAAAATTGATTTTTGAATCAATCCTGCAATCCTGCGCAGGATCCTTCAAATCTAAATGCAGTATTAATCTCGCAGGATCCGATGTAGTATCGTTTCTTTTAATTTGAAAGATTTGGCGGTACTTTTCGGTTTTGAGCCCGCACCTCCAAATTTTTAAAAAAATGCAACAAAAAGGGGCGCAGAGAAACAAAAAAGCGGTCGCTAACTATTTGGGAGGCATAAAAGCAACAATTTGTGCCAAAAGGTGTGCGATTTTACAGTCCTCTCTCCAAAGGAATTCATTTATGCGTAAGGGAAGGTGTCCGCGCCCTTTTTGTTGCAATCCTAATATAAAAAGGAGACGTGTTTGTTTGTTTGTTTGTTTGTTTGTCCTGACGTGGTTGGGGATTTGAATTAGCGGGGAAATTCGCGTAAAAATTATTGTTTGAAAATTTTGTGATTGAATTCATGCTGAAGACGATGAAAGTTGTACTTTTTGTATTGATGATTTTCTTTTGCATTTTTTTTGCAGCTAGAAGTACTTTCTCAAATGATTTTGTTTTTCAACGAATTTTGCATTTATTTAATCCAAATTTTCGTTCGTTTTTAAGTTAAGGTTTTCTTTATTTAAAAGAAGATTACCTTTTTTGATTAAAACAAATGCAAAAGTCAAAGTATTCTTGACTTTCAATATGCGCAACTCCTATTTTGTAGATTGAGCATTCATGTGGATTTTTTTGTCTTACTTTTTATAACGTTATATGTATGAATATATGTTTTTAGATTGCCTTTTTTCCCATTACTATGCTTAGTACTTTTGAAGAACTTTCAGCGATTCCGCCGGGAACCATCATGGCGTATTTTTTTTGTTGGCTTAAAATATTATTTTGTTAAGTTCATGTTGTGGCCAGCTCATCAAAATTATGGATAGTGGAAAAAAATTGTCCATAATTCTGGCGTGCGCTTCAGGGGAACAGATAGTAGTAACGGAGTTCAAAAATCCAAATACACAAAGTTTTTTTTCAACGCGTGCGTGTTAGGAAATGTAAATTTTATGTTTGGTGATGTTAAATTAGTTTTTTTCCAGATTTTGAAACTATCTGCCTTGAAGGCACAACGCTTCAATCCAAAGTTTGATGGGAAAACGTTTTTTCAAACTCCGTTCGAGTTTGAGTTGATCTTTACCAAAAACTCAAAAGTGCAGCTGTTGGAGAGCGAGATAAAGGAGGCTGAAAATTTTGTTGCTGTTGCACCGGGACATTTCTACAGTTTGCTTATGTACTTATTATCATTATTCTTTTTTTCTTTTAGAAGTTAAGTGCGTCTTGACTGCTCCATTTTCCGTTTTTGGGGAAACGTTTGTTGCGTCTGTTGGTGACAACGATGGGAAGCGGGCAGACCTTTTTGTCAAGGGAGAGCAACTAGCCGAAAAACTTGGCAAATTGAAAAGAAATGATCAGCTTCAATTGGCAAAGTGCTTTGGAAAGATTGAAGGTTTTTCACTTAAAAATAATAAGCATATAAGCCGCCTCTAGAAATGTCCTGGCTTAAGAAGAACCAATTTTCCGACTTCTTTTATCTGCTTTGCAACAGCTGCCCTTCGAGTTTTTGTAAAGATCAACTCTAGCTTGAATGAAAAAACGACAGCCATCAAACTTGATATTAAGCGCTATGCCTTCAAAGCAGTTTCAGAGTTTGAAAAAGACTAATTTCGCCAAAAAAATTACAGGATGTTCATGATTTTGTTTTGGTTTTTCTTCTCGATCGGGATTAAGTGTCTATTGTTTTAGATGAGTGCCTGCAGATCTATGCACAGTCTGCAGATGTTTCCATTTGCAATTCCAAAGTGATTTTGGATGGAATTTTAGTGACGCCGGTGAAGCGTAAGAGTGACGAATGTTCACATTCAAAGTCTCAAAAAAGTAATTGATACGCACATGCAAGTTCAGTGTTTTCTAAATGTTTGTTAACAACGGGTTTTCTTTTTTGTTTTGTTGGTCTCTGGTAATAAGGAGCTTCGCTTTTATGTGTTATCCGTTCATGCATTCAAGACAAAGTATAAAATAATTTCTATTTATTTCAAAAAACGTCGTTGTTTTTAGCAAATATATTTTTTATTTTCTTTCATTTTATTTCAATACCTGTTTTAGTAGTACTACATTCGAAAGCTAATTTTGATTTGAATAATGGACCTGTAGTTTTGATTACGGATAGCCAAGCGGCAGGTCCTTCTGGAGCAGTACCTGTTGAGGCTTTTGTGCCTGAACCGACTGTTGTTTTAAGTGGTGCCCCATCATTTGAAGCCAGAAAAAAGGCTCTGTCAAGAGCGAATGAATCATCGGTTAAAAGGCAAATGAGACTAGATAAACAAATAATTAGACAAAGATCATTAAGAGAAACTGAGTCTCCGATACAAAGACAAATTAGACTTGACAGTCAAATGAATAGCCAACGAGTACTAAGAGAAGCGGAGTCTCTAACGCAAAGATCATTAAGGTTAAATGAACAAATGATTAGACAGGAGCGTGTTTTCCCTCTCGGCACTGTTCCTCTTGGCATTTTTTCTCTTTTTCCCTTTTGGCACTTTTCCCGCTTGGCACGGCACTTTTCCCGCTTGGCACGGCACTTTTCCCTCTTGACATTTCTCCCTTTTTACCTTTTTCCCCTTTCGGCACTTTTCCCTTTTGCCATTTTGCTTTTTGGCACTTTTGCCGTATTCTTCTTAGCATTTTCTCTCTTTTTCCCTTTTGGCACTTTTCCCTCTCGGCACTGTTCCTCTTGGCATTTTCTCTCTTTTTCCCTTTTGGCACTTTCTCGCTTGGCACTTTTCCCCGCTTTTGGCTTTCCCCCGTGGCATTTCACCTTTTTGCACTTTTTCCTTTTGGCACCCTTTCCCTTTTGGCATTTTCTCTCTTTTTCCCTTTTGGCACTTTTCCCTCTCGGCACTGTTCCTTTTGGCGTTTTCTCTCTTTTTCCCTTTTGGCACTTTTCTCTCTCGGCACTGTTCCTCTTGGCATTTTCTCTTTTTCCCTTTTGGCACTTTTCCCGCTTGGCACGGCACTTTTCCCGCTTGGCACGGCACTTTTCCCTCTTGACATTTCTCCCTTTTTACCTTTTTCCCCTTTAGGCACTTTTCCCTTTTGATACTTTTCCCTTTTGGCACTGTTCCTATTCCCCCTTGGCATTTTCTCCATTTTATCTTTTTCCCCTTTGGGCACTTTTCCCTTTTTCCTTTTGGCATTTTGCCTTTCGGCACTTTTCCCTCTTGGCATTTTCTCCCTTTTACCTTTTTCCCCCTTGGGCACTTTTCCCTTTTGGCATTTTGCTTTTCGGAACTTTTCCCTCTTGGCATTTTTTCTCTTTTCCCTTTTGGCACTTTTCCCGCTTGGCACTTATTTTTGCACTGGTTTTCCCTAAAACAAATTTATTTTGGCTTTAAAAAATAAAAAAATGAATTAAAACATGTTTAGTTTAATTTTAATTAATTGAAAAAAGAATATTGCATCCATGAATCGAACCCACACATAACGTATTAAGAGATAAAGTGCTTATCCACTAACCTACCGACAGCAATGAAAGCTTTTGCTTTTTCTTTACTATCCGATGAAAATGCTGCCCATCATTTCTCACTCACACTCCCTCCTTTCACTCTTTCTCTTGCCTCTTCTCCCTCACTCTTTTCTTCTTTCTCTTTCTCTGCACTCCCACGCCAATTAGACAGCGCTGCGCACGCGCTGCAAATGAGCAGCGCGTGGCGTACGCGTCAGCGACCGACGCATTTTTTCTCTCTTTCTCTTTCAAAAGTCTCGTCACTTTCAACACTATTTCTTTACTTCTCATGTCTACCCTTCTTCAATTCTTAACCTTTTGGCACATCGTCTTCGCTAAATTCAACAGCGTTACAAACAAACACACAAACTCGTCTCCTTTTTATATAAGGATTATTCAAAATTTTTTCATTTTGCACTATTTAGCATTTAAAATTAACGCAATCGCTCAAAATGATCAATCGGTTCATTCGCAATTTTCTGAACGGTCAACACATCATTGACAAGGTTTGGACAAATCTTTTTTTGTATTATTTGGTTGGATTATTGGACGTGGGCAGTCATTTTGAAAAAGCATAAAAACGAATATACATTTTGTTTCCTTTTGTTCGAGAGAGGGGGTTTCTAGGGTAAAAACACGCGTAGAACACGAATCCGAGCTCGGGTTTTGCGGATGTCGAACCCCGAACCTGAATTCGAACAATTTTTCGAAATTTTAGGGACGTGAGAAATAATTTATGCATAAACCAAAAAGGTTCCGAGGCTAGTTGTCGGAGGAGTTCAGATTTTAAAAGCCAATAGATTAAGCGCGAATTATGATGAAATCCCTTTCTGGGCAAAAAAAGCGTGATGCTTTTAGCTAACTAATAGTTCGGAAAGGTTCCATGTACACTTATGCTTCGTTTTGAGGCAAAAAAACAAAAAAAAATGTTTTCAAAGTCAAAAAAAAAAGGGGTTTTCAAGAGGTTTTCTGGGCGATATGAACGCAATTTGACCAATTTCGAATTGTGGGGGAGGGGGGGCGACAAAAAAAAATTGAATCTGACTCAATTTGTTGAGATTTGCAACCAAAAATTCTAAAAATGCGCTACCTATTTTAAAAAGCGATTGCCGAAAAAAGTATCGAATGCTTTTTTAGGCTTAGGTTTAGGGTAATTATTTAGATGGTTCCCCCCCCCTTTTTGAAAAAAAAAGAAATTTAGTGTTCAATGTCGAAATAAACTAGTTTCTATAGGTTTTTCTGGTCGTAGAATCCGAATCTGACTTCCGTTTCGACCAATTCCGAAGCCCGGAACCGAAATTCGAATTTTTTTTTTTTGAAAATGCCATTAAGGTAGAAATTCCAGAATGGCGTTTTCAAAAAAAAAAATTCGAATTTCGGTTCCGGGCTTCGGAATTGGTCGAAACGGAAGTCAGATTCGGATTCTACGACCAGAAAAACCTATAGAAACTAGTTTATTTCGACATTGAACACTAAATTTCTTTTTTTTTCAAAAAGGGGGGGAACCATCTAAATAATACCCAGGTTTAGGCTTAACCATCCTCACTCTTCCTTCATACGCAAATATTTTTTAGTTTCGACATGTTCAAACTGTTCGTCTGACATTTTTGCATCAATACATCAAAAATGTGTGCCCGGCAGCCGTTCTTTCATGCGGCGTTCGCATGGCGTCCTCCTCGTCGTCGTCCAGTAAATTTTGATAATCGTTTTATAAAATATTCCAAATTTTTTCTTGTGCCGGTTGAATTTTTTGCAGGGAGTTTCACGAAATTTCAGACCGTCCCAGCCACCGTTCCAAACTGTTGGCCGATATCTACAAAAACCGTACAGCCAATCTTCAACTCACCAATTTGGGCAAAGACGTCGTGGAGTTTGCGCAAGACTCGCAAGGTTCAAGGTGGTCATTGCTGGGGGTGAACGATTTGAACAGCACGGGCTGGCGCCTTCTATGGCATTTAACTTTCTTCAACTTCCATCGAATCAGACAATCGAAGGCGCAAATTGTCATTAAATGTCCTTAACTTGCTTCAACCATAACCGATTTAGAATTTCTGTTTAATTCAAAAACGACCCGCGGAAGGGATTATCAGAAAATCTTTCTAAATCAAATTTTTCGGACATTTTTTAAATGTTAACATTTTTTTTTTATTGTACCGTATACTGGACACCAAAGGAAAGTTGCAGAAATTTGAATCCCCTCCATTTGCGACCGATGGGTTTCGTCGAATTCCTATTGTTCCATTTTGGCACAAAAAAAGAAGCTGATTTAATTAAAATTTGCATTAACATTTCGCCAGGTTCATCAAGCAAAAGTTGGAGCGTGCCAATCCGACAGAGAAGGCTCAACTTGTGGACGCATTGCGCGGCCACGTGGTGACATTGGCCATGCACAAAAGCGGCAATCACGTGATCCGAACGGCGTTGGAAACGGTGGAAAAAGCGTCACAAATTGAGGCAAAATTATTTAATTTTATTTATTTATTTTTGACTGAATTAAATGTTATTTAGATAATCAATGAGATATTGGCACAAGTGCTTCCCTTATCCCTCCATGAATACGGTAATTGGGTGATCCGACGTGTGCTTGAACACTGCACGGAGCAGCAAAAGCGTCATGTGTTGGAACAATTACATGGCAACGTGCTTTCTTTGGTCACGGATCAATATGGCAATTACGTGATCGAACATGTGATTGAACACGGCACGGAGCAGCAAAAGCGTCCCGTGTTGGAACAACTGCTTGACAATGTGCCCACTTTGCTCACGGATCAATATGGAAACCACGTGATCCAACATGTGATTGAACATGGACTGCCTGAAGACCGGGAGCGAATTGTGCGCAGTCTGCAAGGGGACATTATGAAATATGCACAGGACAAGTTCGGCTGCCTCGTCATCTTGAAGTGTTTGATTTGCGGGACGGCGGATCAGAAAAAGGCGCTGATCGACAACGTTTGTGTGGGGTGAGTTGCTTTTTGCATTAAATGTGTAAGGGCCATAAGTTTTTTGGGGACATAAATTGTTGAAGGTTCGCGGGTCTTTCAGACGTTACAAAAAATCCTTTTTTCGATAATCATTTTCCAAAATTGTGTAAAATTGAAGAGAAATTCTAAATTAAATAATAATAAATTTTATTTTTCTCAGAGGGCCGAAGACGCTTCGAAATGCTCGACAGTTGATGGCTGACGAATTTGGCACTTTTGTGATTCAGGTCCTGCGAATATTTATTAATGTTGAAAAGAGGCGAAAAACTATTTTTGCACTCTTTTCAAATTTGTCTAATTCTTTCAATTTTTGCCGCACATTCAAAAGGAATTGTAAAACATAATTTAATTAATAAGTACAAACCCTTGAAATAGCCAAAAAACACTGGTGGAATGAATAAAAGGGAAATTACCTAATTAAGAAGAAAAAAAAATTCAGAAATTTTTCGAGTACGGCACGGACGATCAAAAGGCTCAACTTGTTGACGCATTGCGTGGCCACGTGTTGGAATTGGCCCTGCAAATGTATGGCGGTCCCGTGATCCAAGCAGCGTTGAAATCGGTGGACAAAGCGTCACAGATGAAGGCAAAAGCATTTAATTTTATTATTTGCTTTATTCGTCTAACGATTGGATACCCCCCCCCCCTTAAAAAAGCGCCATTATTACATTTTGAGGAGTAATCATTCTAATTAAAAAAACAAAATTAATAAATAAAATATTATTTAAAGATACTCGAAGAACTGACGCCGCGTTCGTGTGTGATTAAATGCATCAAAGATCATTATGGAAGCTACGTCATGAACATGGTGATTAACACCCAATATACAACAATTATATAAATGCATCGTTTGATTCTTTAACCAAGGCTCCCGGGTCTGGGGTTACCGCCATTAAAACTGTTAAAGATTCTTTGCAGATATTCGAACTCATCGAACCACAACGGCTTCAGTTTGTCGTTGATGCCATAACCAACAGTCCATCGGATTCGGTACATTTATCAGACTTTGTTTATTTGTTATCAAACAAATATTGGACTATTAGAAAGCTTTTCGAGTAGAAGATATTTCAACAAGTTCAAGCGGTTCAAAGCATTTCCATGGGCGAAATTTTTAGTGTGTGTGTAAGATGGGCATGCCTTGCGAAACTGCCAAAATTTGAGATTTTCAGAGTTTTTCAAACTTTTCTTTAATTCTTTCTTGAGTTCTCCAAACACTTAATTTATGCTTACATATAGATTATATTAAGGCAGGGTTGAAATCGGGTAAATACAAGTCCAACTATAACCATGTTGATTTCCAAGTGCATAACAAAAAAATTTTGCGAAATTCAAGCACACTCGAAAAATGTTCTCCAAAATCAATTTTTAGGTCAATTTAGGGGTTTACCCTAGGCCGGAGCCGTATTTAGCTTGGATTTTGTTGTTGGTGGATGCGACGGCGCCGAAGGCGCTGCGGGGAATTTTTTTTTTGAATTTTTAACGTTTTTAACAAAAAAGCGAAAAATAATTGAAAGAGTTGGGTTATTAGTTTTTTTAAACAAACAAACAAACAAAATCTGATAGAAAATGTCCCAACAGGTTGCCTCTCTGTCCGTCCATCAATACGCTAGTCGGGTGATCGAATGTGTTCTTGAACACTGCACGGAGCAGCAAAAGCGTCCCGTCTTGGAACAATTGCATGGCAATGTGTCCAAGCTGTTGGAAAAAAACCGTACGGACAATCTTCAATTCGCCGATTGGAGCAAACATGTCGTGGAGTTAGCGCATGACCCGCGCGGTTCAAAGTAGGAATTGCTGCAGCATACATGGCCAAGGGATGGGGGGGGGGGGTCAGATCACCACCACGCCGGGCTACCGGTCGAAGGTCGAAAGTGTTTTGAGCGAATGCTTTATAACTTTCTACAACCTAAACCCGTTAGGTCGAACCTTATACCAAATGAAAGCTCGCGATGAGAAGAAGCAATTAATAAAACAAAACTAAGCGATCTGTTAGTATGAAAAAAGTTATGGCCAAAAAAATGCCCATTTTTGAGTTCACTTTTTTGGCCATTACTTTTTTAATCATTGTCCAATCACTTAGCTTTAACTTAATGATAACTCTAGCTCATCGCAAAATTTTCATTTGGTATTATGTGTTTGACCTAATCGGTTTAGGTTGAAAAAAGTTACAACACTTCCGATCTTCGGACCGGATGCGACACGCCGCACTCGGGTACTTCCCAACTCAAAAAGTCGGCGAATTTTCAGGATGAACATTTTTTTGATTTGCGAGCGATGGGTTTTGTCGAATTTTTTTTTTTCAACAAATTGCACACTCCACAAAAAACTATTAACCCAAAAACTGTTAAAAATAGATAATACGGGTAAACAAAGAAAGCTTTTGTTGATTTAATTAAAATTTGCATTAACATTTTGCCAGGTTCATCCAGCAAAAGTTGGAGTGTGCTAATTCGACGGAAAAGGCCCAACTTGTGGACGCATTGCGCGGCCACATGGTTGCATTGGCTCTGCACAAAATCGGCAATCACGTGATCCGAACGGCGTTGGAAACGGTGGAAAAAGCGTCACAAATTGAGGCAAAAGCATTTAATTTTGTATTTTGCTTTAATCCCTCACCCGCCCATTATCCCAAAACGGATATTCCCTCGAAAAAAAATTTGTCGCTTGCTTTTTGATCCGGATTTTAGGCTATGGTACTGAAGTGTTCCTTTTACATGGGGACTCAATTCTTGACTATATAAACTATTTTTAGATAATCACTGAGATATTGGCGCAAGTGATTCCTTTGTCCCTCCATGAATACGGCAATTGGGTGATCCGACGTCTGCTTGAACACTGCACGGAGCAGCAAAAGCGTCATGTGTTGGAACAATTACATGGCAATGTGTCCACTTTGGTCACGGATAAGCATGGCAGCTTTGTGATCAGACATGTGATTGAACACGGCACGGAGCAGCAAAAGCGTCCCGTGTTGGAACAACTGCTTGAAAATGTGTCCACTTTGGTCACGGACAAGTATGGCAGTTACGTGATCCGAGTTGTGATTGAACACTGCACGGAGCAGCAAAAGCGTCCCATGTTAGAACAACTGCTTGAAAATGTGTCCACTTTGGTCACGGACAAGTATGGCAGCTTCGTGATCAGACATGTGATTGAACATGGACGTCCCGAAGACCGGGAGCGCATTGTGCGCAATCTGCAGGGCAATATTATGAAGAACACACATCTCCACTCCTTCTGCAGCATAATCGAAAAGTGTTTGATTTTTGGGACGACGGAACAGAAAAATGCGTTGATCGACCAAGTTTGCGCGGAGTGAGTTTTTTCCGGGAACCCCAAAAACTAAATTTGTGCTGTTTTTTGTTCAGCAACGGCTCAGGCAAGCCGGCTTTGTTGGAAATGATGAAGAGACCGTTCGCCAAGGACGTCGTGCAGAAAATGCTGAACGTTGCGGACTCTGCGCGTCATCAGAAAATGATGTTCGTCATCAACACTGCTCCGATTAAAAACACGAAAAAACGATCAGCAAAGTGAGTTTTGTGTTGTGTTAACTTTTTTTGCCCTTTTAGCATTTCTTCATCAATGTTTTATGGTTATCGATTTTGCTCTCGGGAATTAATTCATTTTCCATCACCGTGCCGCCATTTAGGGTAGGGGACGGATTGAGTCTGGCCACTTTTAACATTTTCACAGTGAACCAAACTCATAAGCAACCATTCGAAAGCTCGTGATAAAAAGAAGCTAATTGTATGCATAAAGAAAAGGTTGAATGTAAAGTCAACAAAGTTATTGCCAATTATAACTTTTTATATTGCATCGAATTGACTCTTTCATGCTGAATTATATCTTCGAATCACCTAAAACTTTTAAATGATATAAAGATTGGTTCGATGTGAAAAGAGTTATGACAAATGCTGTCGGTTTCAAATAATTTTCGGTTTCAAACCGAACCGAAATTTTCGGTTTTTCGGACACAATGTTCGAAAACTCCATTTTCCAGTTTAGGGGTGCGTTTGACTCAATTTGTTAAAATATTAGCAACCAAATTTTAAAAATATGATAATTTTTTGGAAGCTTTTTTCGGTAAAAGATTCAAAAAGAAATGAATTTCAAAAAGTTGTAAATTCCACCGCTCACACAACTCACCACCAGTGTTTTGCTGTTCCAACAATTTTGAACCTGTTCCTGTTCTGTTCTGAAATCTTAGAACAGCCTATCTGTTCTGTTCCTGTTCTGTTCCGACCTCGAGAACAGAACAGGAACAGGAACAGAACAGGCCAAGCTGGAACAGCAAAACACTGCTCACCACTACACCACCAAAGCAGATGCATGTATTTTTGGCACTTTGTTGACTTATACATTCAACCGTTTCTTTATGCATAGCTTCTTTTTACCTTGCATTTTTGTATTAATCAGTTTCTAATGTTTTTTGAGTTTCAGATCGATTGCCAAAAGGGCGGACGGCGCAGTCGCCGACAAAAAAAGGAAGAAGCCGAAAAACGGATAATGGGCGTGCGTCCGTCCCCTTTGATGATTGATGGATTTATTATTTATTTTATTTTTGTTCCTAATTGAATTGAAGCGTGAAAACTTTACAGACTCGATCTCCATCAATTTAGATGACCAGTTTACACCCCTAAATCTCGAATTTTTTAGCACATATTTTGCCATTTTAGCACATTTCGGCACGAATATGCATTTTCAAGATTTTTGTTACAGAAAATCGATTTTGAAAAAAAAAATTTTCGATTTCGGCTCCGGGGTTCGGAACCGAATCAAAAAAATAGTAACCCTAGAATCCCAAAAACCCTTAGCAATAACTAACTTTTTTTCAAATTTTTTGTTTTTTTTTTTTGCAAAAAAGTTGTTTTTTTCGACCAATTGTTCGAATTCGGGTTAGGATCCGACATACGCAAAAAGGGAACCCGGTTACGATTTTTGAGGGTTTTTGTCATTTTTATTATGGGGAACGAGTCGGGGTAAAGAGAACGAATCGGGGGGTGGGGAACGAGTTGGGGGTGGACGAATTGGCCGGGAACGATTCGTCCTCTGTCGTAGGCCGGGCCGGGATTTTTGGGAAAAACCGGGACCGGGATTTCAGCATTTAAAACCGGGAATTTAATAGGGGATAAAACCGGTAAAAATGGCCCACCCTAATACAAACACATTAAAATTAACTACACAAATTAAAATTAATTTTAATATTTGTATTTTACACTTGAGACACTCATCTAGTAAAAAGATCATTTCAAATTAAGTCATGCCCAAGGGGCTTTTCACAACTCTACACAATGTCAGTTGTGATTGATCATTGTGCAGTGCCTGTGGTCTACGGTTTACTGCCAAACAAAACATTTGCGACGTATACACGATTCTTTGAAGCGATTCGGGCTGCAGTTGCTTATGATTGGTTTCCGCTGCGCATTATGAGTGATTTTGAGGCCGGGGCTGTCAATGCAGCTGGGAATGTCTTTCCAAACTCGACGAGAACTGGCTGTCTTTTTCATTTCGGCCAGTCAGTATGGCGTCGTATCCAGCGGTTGCCAAATTTGCTGACACGCTATCGCGATGATGAATATGTCCGGACGTCCATGCGGTCAATGCAAGCACTAGCTTTTGTTCCTCCACAATTTGTCTACAACTACTTTTGCATTGTTATGTCTACTCTTGAACCAACACCGGAGCTCCAGGAATTCATTCTTTATTTTGTTAATACTTGGCTTGGCCCAAGGCAAATCATTCAAAACGAAGAGATTTTGGAGGAAGATGCTGGGGGGGCTGCCGATAATTGGATTCGTGGACAAATTGAGGCACTGAATTTGGCTCTGACTGATGCTCTGTTTCCCATTGAATTATGGAATGTAATGGAGAGAGTAAATGAAGGGCTGGGAAGAACCAACAACTCAGTTGAAGTGCGATAGATTTATTGATTATTTAAGTGAATGCCCAAGCTTCGTTAAGGGTTGGCACAGCGCATGGAACGTTCACCTCAAAGGGAACCAACGGGCGAGTTCATTTGCAAGAAAGATGGTTGAAGAAGACGAAACTTGGCAACATATTGTGACTGACTTTCAAGCAGCACCTGCTGACGGCATTAAAGGACCTTATAACACTCGAAAAGCACAGTACATTCGACAGGACCGAAATTTGGAGGCTCTTGTAGCTGATTTTCAGAATCGTGACCCGCTTGAATTCCTCCGCTCATGCGCTTACCACTTGCGCTTTTAAAATGATTCATTTTTAAAGTACTTTAGGGTTGCAATTCTTCACTAAGTGATGTATCTTTTTTAAAATTTCGGATTACTGTCGAAATCGTCCACTGTCGAAGTCCACTCTTTGCCGAAAAATCTGGAAAAGATTAAAACAAATGGTTAAATAATTAACTGTCGAAATAAGTCACTGTCGAAATCTGTCGCTGTCGAAAAAGTCTGAAAAAGAGCAAAAGGAGGCGAAATAGTTCACTGTCGAAATCAGTCACTGTCGAAATGGTTCACTGTCGAAATCCACTGTCGAAATCAGTCACTGTCGAGATTACATAGCACCGTCTGAGTCTGGCCATCTGAGTCTGGGAAATTTTAACACGTCTTAACTTTTTTTTACAGCGAACCAGTCTCGACAATCTTTATATCATTTAAAAGTTTTAGGTGATTCGAAGACATAATTCAACATAAAGAGTCAATTCGATGCAATACTAAAAAGTTATAAAAGAAAAAGTGTGTAAAAATCAAGATTTTTCATGTTTTTTTGGCAATAACTTTGTTAACTTTCATTCAACCTTTTCCTTATGCATAACTCGGGTATTTGCGTTTCGGGTACCCGCCCGATACCCGTCCGCACCCTATTATGTGGGGCAGCGGGTCGCATACCTAACCGAAAAGTAGAGTTGGTCGGGACCGGGATTTTTGGGAAAACCGGGACCGGGATTTTTGGGAAAACCGGGGCCGGGATTTTTGGGAAAACCGGGACCGGGATTTTTGGGAAAACCGGGACCGGGATTTTTGGGAAACCCGGGACCGGGATTAAGAAAATTAAAAAACCGGGATTTTATAAGGGAAAAATTCAGTCCCAAAATTGGAGACTTCAGTACCACTCCCGATCCCGGCCAACTCTACCGAAAAGTACCAAAATTTGCTGTTGTTTTTTTTGCGCAAAATGTTTCTTTTGTGATCTCATTTTTTAATTTATTATTCAAAATTTTTCAATTTGCACTTTTTAGTATTTAAATTAACGGAATCGTTTAAAATGATCAACCGGTTCATTCGCAATTTTCTGAACGGTCAGCACATCATTCACAAGGTTTGGACAAAATTTTTGTTTTGTTTCGGACGTGGGGTCAGTCATTTTGAAAAAGCATAAAAACAAAAAAAAACATTTTGCATAAATTGTTTGATTTTTTTCATTTTGTTCGAGAAATTGAAAGACAAAGTTTACAGGCCCATTTTTCGCCAATTTTTTACAAAATTTTTGTTTTCAATGTATTCAAAGCCTAAAAGATGCTTCTAGTGGTATTTGGGGGGCCTAGTTTCAGAATCTGACATTTTTTCGACCAATTTCGAACCCGGGACCGAATTCGAACACTTTTTGATAATTTAAAAATCAATTTTAGCCACAAAATCATTCAAAAAAGCCACAAAATTACAACGCAACGACAAGTAAAGACCGATTCACGCTTTATGAATAATTTGTTTGGCAAAATTGTTTTTTTTGCCAAATTTTGAATTTTCGAAAAATGTTCGATTCGCTGTCCGGGGTTCGAAATTGGTCGAAACTAATGACAGATTCGGATCTACGGCCCCGAAAACCCCCCCAGGAACACCTTTTTATGGATATGGAAAAAAACTAATAGTTCGGAAAGGTTCCATGTACAATTATGCTTCGTTTTGAAGTCGAAAAAAGTGTTTTGAGAGGTTTTCTGGGCGATATAAACGCAATTTGACCGATTTTGTGACTCAATTTGTTGAGATTTGCAACCAAAAAAAATTTTAAAAATGCGCTATTTCAAAAAGCGATTGCCGAAAAAAGTATTGATGCGGCTTAGGCTTAGGCTTAGGCTTAACCTCTCTCTCTCTTCATATGTACGTATGCAAATATTTTAGTCCCAAAATATTTTTTAGTTTCGACATGTTCAAACTGTTCGTCTGACGTTTTTGCATCAATGCATCAAAAACGAGTGCCCGGCACCCGTTCTTTCATGGGGCTGCGCCGCTCGCATGGCGTCCTCCTCGTCGTCGTCGTCCAGTAAATTTTGGACATTTTAAGCCCGCAACAAAATAACCCACTGAAACAAATTTTACTTCTTTTTCAGTTTTTCCCAATTTCAGAACGGCCCAGCCACCGTTCCAAACTGTTGTCCGATTTCCACAAAAACCGTACTGCCAATCTTCAACTCACCAATTTGGGCAAACACGTCGTGGAGCTTGCGCAAGACTCGCAAGGTTCAAGGTGGTCATTGCTGGGTGTGAACGATTTGAACAGCCCGGGCTGGCGCCTTCTATGGCATTTAACTTTCTTCAACTTCCATCGAATCAGACAATCGAAAGCACAAATTGTCATATTCAGTTTTTCAAAAATAATTTCGAAATTCGGGGGTCCCGATTTCCCCCCCCCCCCCCCCCTCCCCGGGTTCACCCAAATATTTGACAAAGATGAATCTTTTAAACAATCGGTGATTTCGTTCAATCAAAAAATGAATTTTCCAAAATGTTGTAAATGCCGCTTAAAAATATTTTTTTTTTGTTTAAATCGGAAAAAAATTTAAAAACTGTTTCCTGTTTCCTCCACCATTGATGCTTGCCGAAAGGCATAAAAAATGGTTCGAACCCCAACCCAACACAGTCTCGAGACACCACCACCTCAGATGTACTGTTGATTGTCTTAAATCCAATAAATAATGAAAAATCCAGGCCCGAATACCCGGATTCTGGATCCGGATCCAAGTTCTGAGTCCCCTGGATCTGGATTTTTTGAAAAATGATCTGGACCTGGATTAAACATCCAGATTTTCTGGATATCCTGACCCGGGGTGCTCCGACGAAAATACTCGAGTGAAAATCAAGCTGGTCCGGTCCCGAACCTAGTGTTCGCGACAGCATTTAAGCTTCTTTTTTTTTAATCAAATCGTACCATTTTAGCACAAAAAAAGAAGCTGATTGAATATAAATTTGCATTAACATTTTCGCCAGGCTTCATCCAGCAAAAGTTGGAGTGTGCCAATCCGACGGAAAAGGCTCAGCTGGTGGACGCATTGCGCGGCCACGTGGTGACATTGGCCATGCACAAAAGCGGCAATCACGTGATCCGAAAGGCGTTGAAAACGGTGGACAAAGCGTCACAAATTGAGGCAAAAGCATTTAATTTTGTATTTTGCTTTAATTCTCTTGGACTCCCCTCATTTTCCCAAAACGGATATTCCCTCAAAAAAGAGCTTTTTAATCCGGGTTTTAGGCTATGGTACTGTTGCCTGGGGACTCAATGCTTGACTATATAAACTATTTTTAGCTAATCATTGAGATAACGGCGCAAGTCCTTCTTCTGTCCCTCCATAAATGCGGTTGTTGGGTGATCCAATGTGTTCTTGAACATTGCACGGAGCAGCAAAAGCGTCATGTGCTGGAACAATTACATGGCAATGTGTCCACTTTGGTCACGGATAAGTATGGCAGCTTTGTGATCAGACATGTGATTGAGCATGGACTGCCCGAAGATCGGGAACCCATTGTGCGCAGTCTGCAAGAGGATGTGCTCAATTTGGTCACGGATAAGTATGGCACCTTCGTGATCCAACATATGCTTGAGCATGGACTGCTCGAAGACCGGGAGCGCATTGTGCGCAGTCTGCACGAGAATGTGTGTGCTCACTTTTAAAAAATACATTTTTTTTTAAATTTACATTTGACTCATAAACGGACATTGCACCCTTAAAAATTCGAATAACCCCACAGAAGGCCACATTGTCTCAATATAAATTCCCAACCATTGCCTTCTAAAATTGTCAAGTATTTAAACTTTTCTCCTTCAAAAGATCACCTCCATGTCCCTCCATAAATACGGTAGTCGTGTGATCGAACGTATGCTTGAACACTGCACGGAGCAGCAAAAGCGACCCGTGTTGGAACAACTGCTTGACAATGTGCTCTCTTTGGTGACGGATCAATATGGCAATTACGTGATTGAACATGTGATTGAGCATGGACTGCCCGAGGACCGTGAGCGAATTGTGCGCAGTCTACACGAGAATGTGTGTGTGCTTACTTTTAAAATCGTTAAATGCCCCCCCCCCCTCCCTCCCTCCTCCTCTCCTCTCCTGTTAGGAAAATTGATTTTTGACTTTCTCGTCAATTAAATAAACCAATAGAAGGCATTTTGCCAATAAAAATTGGCTTTCAAAATTAGGTAAATATTTAAACACCTCCGTTTTCCCAAACAAAAACTACACAACATTTCTAAAACTTTTTCCCTTAAAAGGTCATCTCTCTGTCTCTTCATAAATATGGTAATCTGGTGATCCAACGTCTGCTTGAACACTGCACGGAGCAGCAAAAGCGTCCCGTGTTGGAACAACTGCTTGACAATGTGCCCACTTTGGTCTCGGATCAATGTGGCAGCTTTGTGATCGAACATGTGATTGAGCATGGACGTCCCGAAGACCGGGAGCGCATTATGCGCAGTCTGCAAGGGGACATTATGAAGAACACACATCTCCACTCCTTCTGCAGCATAATCGAAAAGTGTTTGATTTTTGGGACGACGGAACAGAAAAATGCGCTGATCGATCAAGTTTGCGCGGAGTGAGTTTTTTCCGGGAACCCCAAAAACTAAATGTGTGCTGTTTTTTGTTCAGCGACGGCACTGGAAAGACGCCTTTGTTGCAAATGATGCAGAGACCGTTCGGCAAGGACGTCGTGCAGAAAATGCTGAACGTTGCGGACTCTGCGCGTCATCAGAAAATGATGTTCGTCATCAACACTGCTCCGATTAAAAACACGAAAAAACGATCATCAAAGTGAGTTTTGTGTTAGCTTTTGCATTTTGGTTCTTTGATTAATTCGTTTTCCCCGCTTTCGAAAACCCGAAATTCCGGCCTTTAAAACGTTTTGGAAGTCGGAACTCGGATTTCGGCCCAACTGGGTATGTATGTGCCTGGTTGCCTTTACATTGTTTTTTGTGTTGATCTGTTTAATTGAATTGTTTTTTGAGTTTCAGATCGCTTACCCACACCGATCAAACACCTCAGTAACTGGGCGAAGCAGAATAATTGGATAAAATGGCACTTTTGATGATTTAATAATTTATTTTTTCTTTCTTGCTCGTCGGACAATTTTATATTTTGTTCTCTTGTTTTGTGAAAAAGTCATATTCGAATTATGTTAGAATTTTGAAATTAATTTAAATATTGAAATGTATTTTATTTACAATTTTTGTGGGCATTAAAGTACCCAATCGCAGTTTAACGCCACAAAACAACAAACAAACAAATTTATAAAAAAAATGAAAGAAACGAAACGAATTGTAATGCATTAAAAACACTTTAATATAAAATAATAAATTTTTTTAAATAAACCAAAGTAAAAAAATGAATGTTTACATTAGCAAAAATATGTAGCTCCCAGGCAGGGCTGTGTCGAAATTTCGATTTTCGATTTTCGACGTTTTTTTCCTTTCGATTTTCGATTTCGACAAAAATGGGCTGTTTTTCGAAAATAATTTCGAAAGTCGGAGGTCCAGGTTTTTAAATTTTTGGCAAGGATGGGCAGTGGTCTTGCCAACTTTTTGACAAACTTTCAATCTTTTTTACATGCGTCCAACAGGTAAATTTATAGCTCAGTGGTTTGTCTTTACGATTTTGTCTTTTGGGTTCGAACCCGCTACAGTGCGATCACTTTTTTAACCTTTCTTCGGCCTTCACATTCTATCCCCCATTAACGGAACATTTTTAATGATTTTCAATTATTTTTAAATTAAAATACTTACAAAAAGCCGTACATTCTCCACTCTTATGTAAAAATGTTTTCCCCGAAATTACGAAGAAAAAAGCTCAATTTTGCGAAAATTTTGGTGAAATTGCTTAACAAAACCCCCAAATTTCTCCCAGCGGCGCCTATCGGCACCGACGGGCCGCCACTGAAAGCATAAAGTCGACCAATTCATTGTGGTTTTTGGATCATTTTTCTTAACAAATTGAGTCAAAAAATCAAAATTTTCTCGGCGGCGCCTATCGGCACCGCCGACACCCCACCCTCATAAAAGCTTAAAATGGGCATATGAAGGCCTCTGAAATAAAAAATGCATCCTTCAAAAATTTAAAAATGAACAAGTGAATATTTCAAAAAATATTTATTAAATAAATTATTTAAAAAAAATTTTTTCTAATCACATAAAAAAAATTTTCGATTTTGTTTCGATTTTCGAATTTCGATTTTCGACGTTTTTTTCCTTTCGATTTTCGATTTCGAACTTTTCAGTTTCGATTTTCGATTTCGACTTTTTTTTTACTTTCGACACAGCCCTGCTCCCAGGTCCAAAATCACTCAAAACCACTTTTATAAATTCTCTTAGGGGCTGAAACCGATAGAACAATCAAAACTTTATTGGGGCGAGCATTTAAACCGGTTCAAATTTTGAAAAACCATAGGGGGGACCCTTTTGGCCAACATTTTTGAAAAAAAATTTATTCTGTCTGAAAATATGTTATTTGATGCACTTTGTGTTTTTGTTTTTCTTGAAGCATGGCATCCCATATATTTAGATTTGCTACATTTGGAGATTAAGATTAGATTAAAAAGGATTGGAAATAGGAAAGCATTGAAATACCGTATTTAATACCGTATTTTCTGTAATAGTACGCCCCCCCCCCCCCTGAATTAGTGACCCACGTGAAATAATAACACCCTTTGGAGGAGGGTTGAAAAATAATAACCCCGGGGTTACTACAGGGTTGCCAACAAAATTTTGTGAAATAAGGACAGTGAAGGTCAAAAATAAAATTTTACTGGCATTTTGCTGGCAAAAATAAGGACACTTTACAAAATGTTCAACAAATTCAGTAAATCTTTATTTTTAGTTTTGCATGAAATGAATTTTTTTAACCACATTTCTGGACTCCAACAATTTTTTCTCAACAATTCAAGGGTTTAAATTGCAGCTTTTCCCATTTCGGAAATTTTGCCGATTTTCGATGCGAAATTTTTTTTTGAAGATTAAACAATATTTGTTAAGAAAATTGGTCCTCACAATTCAACTAGTAAATTCGAGAAACTTTCCCGAAACCCGAAAATAAAGACAAAATAAGGACGGCAAATAATATTAAATTTATAAGATTAGGGCCCTCCAAATAAGGACAAATCTTATAAATAAGAACAGCCGGCAACCCCGGGGTTACTATTATAGGGAATACGGTATAAAGCATTTATTCGCCGAATTGTTATCGTCCATTGTGAATTTGGCCCATTTATTCATCCGTTCGTCTGATTATTAACTCCAATAAGCGATCGATCAAACTCCCAGGGTTCAATTTGGTTGTTGGCATTGCGGTCGATCTCGGCAAACCAGGAAAGGTTCTTGGCAAATGTGCCATTGTCGGGTTTTGAAGCCAAATGTTCAACGGCCTCATTCAACGAAATGCTCCCGCTTTTGTCAACATCGATCTAAATTGCAATTTGATCATCCAATTAAACTTAAAGCCAAATTTCATTTTTAAATAATTACCAAGTTGAAGTGTTTCCACGCTTTTGCTTCCGATTCCAGCATTAAGGATGAAGAATTGCTAATTTAAAAATAAATGTTTAACTATGTTCGTTCAGTTTCTAATTATACTCAATGGACTTGAAGTATGGTGGATAGTTCTCCGGACAACCGCCCTTCCCGTCCAAAATGCATCGCCGGCATCCGTCCGGACAACTTTCGGCGTACTGTGGATCGCAACAGTAGTAACAGCTGCAGTAAATGCGGACACGGCATTCGTCTAAATTGTCCGTGCTGTGGCGTTTCCTAAATTCCGCCACATAATATTTTATGAAGTAGTTTTAGACGTCATAACTTGGTTTACACCGCACTAAATCAGTTAAACTTTATACCATTGGAAAGCTTCAAATGAGTAGAAGCTGTTTTTAAAAGAAAACGAAGCAGTAAAGCAAAGTTTAAAAAAGTTATGATCAGAAAACTACGAAAAAAACCGATTTTTGACAATTTTACATTATAACTTTTTTGAAACTTTTCAAATCAATTGGACTTAGCTGTAATGATTTTTTTACTCATTTAGAGCTTTCCAATGGTATAAGGTTTAACTGATTTAGGATGTCTAAAACTATTTCATAAAATATATGTGGCGGAATTTAGGAAATGCCCAAAATGGCGGAATTTAGGAAATGCCCAAAATGGCGGAATTTAGGAAATGCCCAAAATGGCGGAATTTAGGAAATGCCCAAAATGGCGGAATTTAGGAAATGCCCAAAATGGCGGAATTTAGGAAATGCCCAAAATGGCGGATTTAGGAAATGCCCAAAATGGCGGAATTTAGGAAACGATCTAGCACCTAAATTGTCGTAGGCGTACGCGCAGGCCACACAATTGTTTTCAAAAATGTTGCAGTTTGGTTTGAAAGGTGCAGGACAACTAACTCCCCAAAAATACGATGTGCAACAACCACCATCATCATAAAGCGTCCAGGTACAAGAAGACACCTGCCGACATTTTAATTGTTAATTATTTATTTAAATTATTCACACTTACTTCATCAATATTGACAAGAAACAACAATTTGATGAAGACAAAAAAGAACCCAATGTTTATAAGCATTTTTAAGCAGAAATGTCTATTAAGTTGAATGAAATTAACGGATTTTCATTTAATAAAAATAATTTATAAATGATAAACGCACATTTTAATGTCTTTCGTCAGCTCTTTACATAGTTTTATATGCCTTTTATGGAATTATTATAGTTCCTTAAAATTCATAAAACATTTATTTTTTTTATTTGTAATGGAAAAAATTAATTCATTCGCAGCCGACACTTTTATTTCCTCTTTGGAAGCATTTTTAAAAATTCAAAAATTTGACTTTTTATTTATTCTTTGTTTACCGGCAATTCCGCGAAACCAGAAAATACCCATTCTTTTTGGCATTTGCGCCAGGGATGTATTCCAAAGCCGTTCCGGATTAACTGTTCCGGCTTCCGAAGCGGTTCCGGAACCGTGAAAACGCTGGTTGTAGCTGGCATAATCACACACTCAATGCTTCACCCTCGACGAGATAAGCTCGGAAAAGTATGTCAAAAGTTAAGGAAAAATGTTTGAACCGGTTTTTGAACCACTTAAACATGTTTTGATGAAAATAGCTTTTCACTCACACACACACCTTTTGACTACCCCTTAAGAGCCAACCCTGGCCGGGCTTCCGTCAGTTGTTTTCTGTAAATGGCGTTTGATCGTGTCCGTCACACCTAGATCGATTTGTCTCGTCGAGAGCTGTCGAATGATACCGCATTTGTGGAAATTGGTCCACGGGAAGACACAGAATTTAGGCCAAAAATATCCATTTTGGCCATGTTTAAGTGGTTCAAAAACCGGTTCAAACATTTTTCCTAAACTTTTTGACCTACTTTTCAGAGCTTAGCTCGTCGAGACAAAGCGCTTGGTATATAATTTATGCCGTTTTGGAGTGGGGCGTTCACTGCAGTTTATCTCAAATTTTTTTTTGCCTGTTACGAGCATCCCTGATCCCCACCATTGAATTTGCTTTCGATTTTCGAGACCTTGTATCACAGGCTACTAGTGCTTGCTCCCTTCTTACCCTTACCAAAATTTAGTGGAATTTGGAGAATTTTGGAAAAAATTATAAAAATCTCGACTGTTCCAGACCCGAGATTTTTCGAGAATCTCGTTTTATAGAAACTGCTCCAGTGAATACCGTAAGAGTTGGGAAAGACCAAAAATTTTTCTACTTTCAACATCTCGCTCGAAGCTCAAGCCCGGTCTCTAATACCAATAACATAGCCTTTATCTTTTCATAATTACAAATGAAATAAAAAGAATTAAAAATAAAAATTGACAGAATTTACCAAGGGAAATCTCAAAGATTTAAAGCTCCAGCTTTAATATAGTTGATGACTCTGCTGGAAAGCGATCATAGATAGGGCCCGTAGGATTTTAGAAAATACAAAGATAGGGCCCGAGGGATTTCAGAAAATACATAGATAGGGCCCGAAAGATTTCAGAAAATACATAGATAGGGCCCGAAGGATTTCAGAAAATACATAGATAGGGCCCGTAGGATTTTAGAAAATACAAAGATAGGGCCCGTAGGATTTCAGAAAATACATAGATAGGGCCCGTAGGATTTTAGAAAATACAAAGATAGGGCCCGAGGGATTTCAGAAAATACATAGATAGGGCCCGAAAGATTTCAGAAAATACATAGATAGGGCCCGTAGGATTTCAGAAAATACATAGATAGGGCCCGTAGGATTTCAGAAAATACATAGATAGGGCCCGAAAGATTTCAGAAAATACATAGATAGGGCCCGTAGGATTTCAGAAAATACATAGATAGGGCCCGTAGGATTTCAGAAAATACATAGATGGGGCCCGTAGGATTTCAGAAAATAGGCCCGAAAGATTTCAGAAAATACATAGATAGGGCCCGAAGGATTTCAGAAAATACATAGATAGGGCCCGTAGGATTTCAGAAAATACATAGATAGGGCCCGTAGGATTTCAGAAAATACATAGATAGGGCCCGAAAGATTTCAGAACATAGATAGGGCCCGAAGGATTTCAGAAAATACATAGATAGGGCCCGAGGGATTTCAGAAAATACATAGATAGGGCCCGTAGGATTTCAGAAAATACATAGATAGGGCCCGTAGGATTTCAGAAAATACATAGATAGGGCCCGAAGGATTTCAGAAAATACATAGATAGGGCCCGAAGGATTTCAGAAAATACATAGATAGGGCCCGAAGGATTTCAGAAAATACATAGATAGGGCCCGAAGGATTTCAGAAAATAGGCCCGAAGGATTTCAGAAAATACATAGATAGGGCCCGAAGGATTTCAGAAAATACATAGATAGGGCCCGAAGGATAGAAAATAGCTTAAATATTAAAAATACATTTAAAAAAGCCCATAAATCCTTTTTGATTGTCTTTCGTCTCCAAGTCGTCATCATCATCTTCTTTCGTGGCATCCGATAAAATAACGTTTTGCATCTTTTGGGGAAGTAATGAATTTATAAATATTTTTTTCCATTTTTAAATTCTTCCCTTCCCCCACCTTTTCAACGGTGTACCCTTTTTCTGTCAGAAGCTCTATCAGACTTTCATGTTCAGTGATTATGTGCCCTTAATTTAAAAATAAACAAAATAAAAATTATTTAATTTTTGTTTCACCGAGGCCAACGGCGAAAAAGAATGATTTTCTGTTTTGTGCCATCATCCATTCATTCATTTTTAAGACCCATTTTTTGTTGCGAGTTGCAAACAAATCAGCCAAAAATTCGTTTCTTGCCTGTGGATTCAAACACAATTTATTTTTATATTTTAATAATAAATAACTCACTATTTTGAGTTTAGCTTCTTTTTCGGGAGTAAATGTTAGCCCATGATCGGGATTAAGCAATTTTTGTTCGGTATAGCTCGCCATTTTTATACAATTGTACGAGGGTTTTGAGCGTATTTTTGTCCTTTTCATAAATGTCGAGCGCCTCTTCAATAAGAACGCTCATCTTTATAAAAACAAATACAATATTCAATTTATATTTACATAAATATGTAAATCAGACAAATTTAAAAAAATGCATTTTAAAGAATAATCTTTTTTTACCGATTCCTCTTTGATGTTTGGTAAAAAGATTCTCAAATCCTCGGGAGTTTCCAAATAACGCGTCTCTTTACGCTTGCGTTTCCCAATTTTCGTGATTTTATCATCCAATGAGGCCCAAAATATGACATCGAAAACATTCAATTGCTTTCGCATAGATAAATTACTCAAAGAGAGTAACAACCAATCGGATGGCAAATCGAGCAAAGCCGACTGATGACAGAATGAAAAGTCTTAATTATATTTGTTATTGTTTAAGAGTGGTGTCCGGACATTTGGCACATTGGACATTTCGCACACTGTGTGCAAAATGTTTAATGTGCGAAATGTCCAATGTGCGAAATGTCCGATAGCCTTTAAGCATATTTATTATTGTTGGGCGGGACTGTGACCGATTCTAACCCAATTTTTGTAAAAAAAAAATTGCTTCGACGGCGATTTGGAGTCCATTTTTGGTCCAAGAAAAAGTTCCGGGACAATCCCCTGGCTCCGGTGTTGACAAAAAACCCGGGCCCTGCTGACAAACTCTAATATTTATTATATTTTATGGTCACTTTTTTGTATTTGTTTAACAATATTTTCTGGTAATTCAGCTGCTTCTCTTGCTTTTATGTAATCTCTTAACTTTGGTGCCTCCTTGTTATTTATTTCCATAACAACAACATCGACATTTTTGATAATATTTTCGACGGGAACTAAATTTCAATAAAAAACGATCGTTTGTACTGTTTAATGTCCTTACTTTTATCAAACAATATTTTCCATGGAACATGCATTGTGCCTGAACATTTAAATTTATAAAATTATAAATATAAAAATGTTTTAAATTAAAAGAAATAATATAACCAAATAAATAGCTTGGCTTCGCTCTGGCGGGATGGGTAATTTTCCACAAATAAACGTGTTGCTGAACCGTTTTCATTACCAAATTGACGACAATAGCGGCAGACAGAAGCCATTTCAAATACATTTTCGCTTTTAGAATTACTAATTTTCTGTTAAAACTTAAAAATTTTTTTTTTAAATGTTAACAATAAAATGATTGCAGGGGCTCTCCATATTTGGCATGGAATGGAAGTGAAGCAGTGCATATGCCATTAACTCCAATAGAGAACGTGGATTTGGCCTGGTATGGGAGTGAAGCAGGGCATATGCCATTAACCCCAATAGAGAACGTGGATTTGGCATGGTATGGGAGTGAAGCAGGGCATGCCATTAACCCCAATAGAGAACGTGGATTTGGCCTGGTATGGGAGTGAAGCAGGGCATATGCCATTAACCCCAATAGAGAACGTGGATTTGACATGGTATGGGAGTGAAGCAGGGCATGCCATTAACCCCAATAGAGAACGTGGATTTGGCCTGGTATGGGAGTGAAGCAGGGCATATGCCATTAACCCCAATAGAGAACGTGGATTTGACATGGCATGGGAGTGAAGCAGGGCATGCCATTAACCCCAATAGAGAACGTGGATTTGACATGGCATGGGAGTGAAGCAGGGCATGCCATTAACCAGGGATGGGTAAATCGGAAAATAAAATCCGAAATTCCGGAAAACCAAAAATCTGAAAGGATTTTAAATCCGAAATCCGAATTCACGAGAATCGCGCCGGATCCGAAACCCGAAATCCAAAATTTTAAGGAAATTTTTGCATTTCTGATAAACAAAAAAAGCTTTTTCTATCTTATTTGTGCTTCACTCCGATATTCAATAATTATTACCATTCAACTCCTCTCGTCAAATTGGTCAGCAATAAAGGTTTTTGAGAACTTTGCTTTAGTCTGGGGGGGGGGGGCGGGGGTCGGCGGTGCCGATAGGCTTCGCCGAGAAAATTTTGAATTTTGACTCAATTTGTTTGCAGCCAAAATTTTAAAAATACGCACTTTTTTGGGAGGAGTCCGGCGGTGCCGATAGGCGCCGCCGGGAAAATTTTTTGAAAATTTTAACGAATCTTGTTAAGAAAATTGGCTTTTCTGCATTTTATGGCACTAAAGTAATTTACGATCACTCAACTTTGAACAAGGTTATAAATTTTTTAAATATTCAGCGAATTTGTACAATCAAAAAATGAAATGAAAACTTGTGAATTGTCATCTAAAACATTTTTAAAAAATGGGAAATTTAAAAAAAATTTTGGAATTGTTACTAGACCATAATGACCTTTCATACATGCGACATTCATACATAAGCAAAAAAACGACTACCTTCACATAAACCCAAAATTCGACATCTCATACACGCGCTCCGGATCCATCCAAATGCTTTCACTTTTAACTCTGGCGAGATGCACTAAATATTGAACGTAAACAAAAAAAATTTGCAAAAAATATATTCAGACGAAAAATACAAGCCATTTGAACAAGAATAAATATTTTGTGTTTTGATAAAAATATGATTACTGTTTGCAAATTGAACCCTAGCCGGCCTAATAGGGTTAGGAAACCCGACTTGAAACCGGACGGGCTTTTTATTATATTAAATATCATATTTTCATGAAAGTGAAGCAGGAGCAGGGCATGCCATTAAACCAGGGCATGGATATCTGCGGATTTTTCCTCATTCTGTGGTTTTTGGGAAGGCCAATGAGGATTTTTTTTGAAATGCGGATTTGCAGATTTTTGTGGTTGTTGGAAAAAATGACAACAAAAAACAATTAAAAAAGAAAATTTTTTTAGTAGTTTGAACAAAAGGGTCACCCCTATTGTTTGTGTGTAAGGATAAGAGAGAATTCCGATGGTTGGACGAGACGGTTAAAACGCCTATGGCGGGGGCAAAAGATCATCCATAAAGAAGAAGGCAAATGGGACGACCCGGTAGCTCAGTTGGAAGAGCTGCCCACGGATTGGGTGGAGCACGTGGGTTCGAGTCCCACCCGGAGTTACCATTTTGCCTATTATTTACTGGTAGCACCCGCGTGAGACGGGAGATGAGACTCCCGAGCCACTCGCCAAAGTTCTGGAAAAGTTGCGGGCGGAGGAGGCCGCCCGTCGCGAAGCAGCGCAGACCGAACAGCGCCGTACTGACCAACTGCGGGAGGCGAGGGAAGAGTTGGAGGCGGTCATTCGCAAAAACGAGGAGGAAGAGAAAGCACGAAAGGCGCTACGGGCCGCCGAGCTTAAGGCGGCCGCCGAGGAAGAAAAGGCACGAAAGGCGCAACGGGCCGCCGAGCTCAAGAAGGCCACCGAGGACATGCACGAGTTGTTGGCGGGAGCAAAGTGGTCGGGCGGTCCCGCCGAACGACGAGCACCGGCGGTCGAAAAGTCCCGGGTTGGCCAACCCGGGACATCCAAGTCGATGAAGGAAATCGACGTGATTTCGCTGGCAGAGACGGAAGAAGAAGAAAATGCACCGACGCCGCCGCCCCCGGCCAGTGTCGCCAAATTTGGAAAAAGCAAATTTGGCAACGAGAAGGACGGCACTCTGACGTTTGTGCGCAAGGCCAACCGCCTGATCGTAACGGAGGACGACGAGGAGGACAACGACGATGGAGGACTCACCGTCCGCAACTTGGCCGGCCCCTCAACATGGTGCGTTCCGAAAGGCCCTTCCGGAAAAGGACGTCGGATCTGATCAGCGCCACTCGATTACACCGGACACATTCCTTGATCACCTCCCCCCCCCCCACTTCCATTCAAATCGCCTTTTCCTTTTCTTTCACAAAACATTCAACAACATTTCCTACTCCCCTTTTTTCTCTCAACAAATGCAGCATTCGAACCCCCCTCCTTCTCCGACCTTTTCCAATTCGTCGCCATTTCTTATTGTATGTTTGGGGCAATTTGCCCGCCATCTCTATTTGCAGTCTTTCTCCCCCCCCCATTCAACTTTCTTATCCACATTTCTGCCCTTTGTTCACTCAAAAGTTTCCCTTTTGCATCCATTTTGCCGCCTCCCCCCTTCTTTTCTTTCCTTCTGGCACAGGGCACACTGTACTATCCACTTCGCCTATTCGCTCGTTTTTGCGCTTTGCCCGAATGATCGTTGATCCCCCCCCCCGAAAATTATTTTAAGGCCCACCCTCGGGGGAAATTGGTTCGCTGTCTTCTGTTTTCCATCCATCCTCTTCTCGTCTTCTGCCGTTGACAAACAATTTGTGCCGTTCGCCACTTTTCCGCTCCTCTCCGCTCTTCTGCTCGTTTCCATCGACCAACAATTTGTTATCGCAATATCTGTGGGGCCGCGGGTTTGTTTCCGGGCCGATAAATATTTTGGAGATAGAAGAAGAGAATTGCCCCGGGCATTTTTGGGGACATCGTCAGCCAACGGGGAACCGTCTGGAGTCTTCCCCGCCGGACCCAGGGGAAGCTTCTCGGACACAACTATTGTTACATTTGGACATTTTAAGCGAAAACTCAAAAAAGGATGCGAAAAATTCTTGAAAATTTACAAATTAAGGACGTGTACCCCAAATAAAGGACAAATCTTTAAAAAGGGGCATTATAAATTTTAAAGATTGGGGTACCCCAAAAAAGTTAAAAAAAGGACAGTTGGCAACCCTGCTTTAACACAATCAAAAAAAAAATTCTCTCCGAAAAGATACCACCATTAGAGGTGCTTAACCCGCCCGGACTCAACCCCCCAGATACCGGGTATCCCGGATCCTGGACACCCGGATACCGGTCCCGGATAATTTGCCCAAAACACCTGGATACCGGTCCCGGATACCCGTTCTTCTCCAACCCTAGAAATAATAATTAAAAAACTAACTTTTCTTTAAATGTTTAAAAGTTGTAAAGAGTTTTGGTTGTCTGGAAAACGATCCAAAACTTCGAAAAAGCCCGCCCATTTTTTGTGAAATTTCTGGATAATTCCCGGATTTTTTGCCAAAAATTCCGAATCCGGCATTCCGGACCCCAAAAATGTCCGAAAATCCGACCGGTTAAATCTCTGGTATATATCGGTTGAATTATTTTAAGAGAATATTTGGTCAAGAAAATTATTTTCTAACACTTAATTAATTCAGTGACAAAAAAAAATTGTCCTTTTTTTGAGATTTTATCACAATTCTCTGATGAAAAATCACCAAAGCCATCAGTGGGGTGAATTTTCATCATCAAAAATAACATCGCTTTACACCATTCATTCATTCATAGCATTCCGATCATCAAAAAGTGTTGGTTCATTTAAAATTTATCTTCCAAACTTTGTTAATAAACAAATTTTGTTAATTTTTGATAAAATTTGATTACATTTTTGCAGTGCCAATCACTCAAACAAACCAGTGAATGGCATCTTCTGATTTGACCCTGTTCAACTTGGCCACTGTATTGGTTGTTCTGCTAATCCAGACTGTCCAATTCAGCGGTTGCCAAACAAATGAATCGCTTTTGCCTTCTCCAACGTCCAACGCATCGAATGGTCCAATAATTTATTAAATTAAATTTGTTTCACATACACAATGTGCCAACAAAGAATTGAGCAAAATTAAGAATTTAAAAATTCAATCGAAGAATTGTGCCGTACCATTGAGGGCACAAAGTTCCACGAGCAGTGCCTGCAGTCGGAGGTGGTCAAACAGAAAGGCTTTATCCCCCGGCATTTGCGTCCGCCATGGCTGAACGTCTCGCTGTTTGAGGACAATCAATTGCCGGAGGAAAAGGCGTTGGGCAACGGATGTTACGCCTGTTACAAAGGCACAACGGCCAGCTACGGCGTCAACCCGGACGAGGAGTATTGCGCGTGTGCGGTAATAAATTCTGTGCTAAATTTGCGACGCAAAAATTTGAAACATTTTTTATTTTATTTTGTTAATTATAATTATGGAATTAAATTGTAAGTTTTTTGCCTGCAAAAGTTGAAAAATAAAAATTTTATTAAAATAATGCCAGCAAATTTGAAAAGCTATACTTTTTTCAAACTAAACCAAACAAACAAACAAAAAGCGACCATTTGAAAGTTCGAAGTTTTTAAAAGCTATTATTATAATTATAATACTTCACTAATTTTTACTTTAACATAATTTTTGAATTCTTTGCAACAAAAAAAAGATTGATTAAGTTTAATTATGGAGCTCCGAATAAAAAGTTTGGCAAAATTTTTGGCACTTTCAAAGTGGACGGCTCAACTTGTTTGGAGGATTTTCATAAAATGGCATTGGTAAAATTACAATTTATTTTAATTTAATTTATTTATGCTGTTCCGTAGATGCCAACTTGCGGGAATGAATATTACGATTATGTGAAGCATTGTGCCATGGCCTGTGCATTTTTAATAAATTTACGAATAAAATTCGTTTTTAGGTCCATTTCTACAAAAACGAGCCTGACAAGAAGCCCGATGACTTTAGACACAAGCGTAAAATTATAAATAATAAATATTAATTTTAATATTTAAAAAATATATATAATTTAAGGCACGCTCGTGCTTCTCGATGGGTGCATTACGGGTGCAAGTCATAATTGCACGGCAAATGTCACAATTCAATTTGCGGAGCCGCCAAAGGCGCTCTCAATAGACAGTTGTAATGAGGAAAACAAAACGGTCTTTGAAAGCACGTGAGTTAATTGGTAATTAGCAATACTTTTTCTCTGTTTTGGTTATCATTCGAAAGGGCGCGGGATCCCCCCTGACCAATTTGGGGACGGAACGGGGATGGCGGGGAAGAGACGGGGAGGGCGGGGATCCCCGATATAAAACCGATTTCATTAAATGTTCTGATTTTAGCATTCGTTTAAAGGAATCTTCCGGGAAACATGGTAGGTTTTGACAATTATAAAATAGAATTGCGGCTTTTTAGCACACAAACCCTATTTTGGGAGCAAAAGAATTTTGATTACAAATTCGGCCATTTTTCTAAAATTTCTTTAAAAAAACAAATTAAAAAACAAAAGTACACATTTAAATATGATTAAAACTGTTTTCTGATCCAAAAAAGTGCCCGTTTCAGTCCATTTATTTCAACAAAACTGAAATAATTAATTAAAAATGCCATCATTAGCCATCGGCGCCGCTTCAACATTCACATTCCCTGTGGAGTTCAAACACCGGCTCTGTGTCAGTTGGCTCCAATTCGCCAAACTCAGGGCACTTCCCTACTATGAACTCATAACGGTCATCATAAGCGGCGAGTTCGTTCACAATTTACACATAAAAAAACATCAAAAAAATATATTTTCAAGTTGTGGAACAAAAAACTTCAGTCTTCCGATGATTGAAAGCTTCAGGGTTAGTAGAGACAAATGATGGGCAATCAATGGGGAAGCATTTTCAATTAAATTTCATTGAATTTTTATACACATTTTGTGCAAAATGATCCTTAAACTGTTTTAGAATTGTTAATTATTAATATTATTAAATTCATTTGCTGCAGGGCCGCGTGCAGGAAATGCGCGGACTGCATTTGGATCTTCGAGGAGAAGCCGCCCAGTGGCGCGACCAATTCGGTGCTTATGACTTTGTTCGACATAATGACCTTAACTGGCAGCCGACCGACTTGAAGCTCATCAATAATTATGGGAAGCCTAATCCCGAACTTATGTACCCCAACTTTGTCCTGAAATGTAAGCGTGCGTTGACAAGCATTTATTGGCACTATCGAATAATTTAAATTAGAGTAGAGCGGGGTGGCATTTTGGTAAAATATCAGGCACCGGATTGGCTTGACCTGAAAACTCCGGGAAAAACCGGAAAGAGTTTTTTAATCGCCGGGATTGAGTTTTTTAGTCGAGCACGATTTTAAGAAAAAAACAGAATAAGCATATGGCCACAAAACCGCCTGGGTATAACCCGGGTCAAAACATGCCGGCCCTTTGAACTCACCGCCCAATCCCAAGCCAATTGGAAGGGTCACATCCTTTGATCATGCCGATGCCTATTGCGCTGAGTTATAATTACTTTTTACGTTAAATGCTTTTATTAGCCATTGGCCACGCGAGCTTCTCTGTGGACATTCTGAAGATGTTTTACCATTACAACACTGTCGAAATTTATGCGAAGAATGTGATTTTGTCGCCCCTTTCGGCGGCCATTGCACTGGCCATGGCTTACATTGGTGCACGAGGCCAAACTTCGGTTGAACTTGGCAAAGTGTTGGCTGGCGGTATTTTGAGCATTTGAATTTTTCACTAAAACAACAAAAAGCTTCACGCTGCAATTCGTGCGACGGCCCGTCGTTGCGCGACAATTACAGCAAATTCCTGCAAGAAATCGGGGCAACTCAAACGGACGCTAATTTTAATTTGAAAATTTCCACAAAATTATTTTTGGCGGACTCTGTCAAAGTTTTGGATGAGTTCAAATTGGCCATCAACGCACATTTTGGGGAGGACAATTTCGAGTTGATTGATTTTCGCCAACAAAACGAAGTTGCCAAAGTAAATGAATAAGGAATATAAGCATCGAAATTTTAACAAATTATTTCAATTTTGCAGAAAATCAATGCCTTTCTTGACAAAGCCTCGCCCGGGGGCAAAAGCATTGAATCGATTAAGCCGCAATCTCTGAACCCAACGAACACAAAGCAAACTATTTAAACTTTCAGGGCGTTCCGATTCGTCCTTGGATGCCAAGAACAGTCCTTGGGAATGGGCCCTGGGTCTTCAAAAACTGAAAACGTCCTTATTTCACGGACGGCGTTTCTCGGCGCCGTCGGACCCACCAACAACGAACTTCAAGGCTAATAAGGCTCCGGTCTCCGGTAAAACACAAAATTTGACCCCTAAAATTGGTTTTGGAGAAATTTGAGCGTCCTTGGATTTTGTGTTATGTCCTTGGAAATCAACATGTTTGTCCTTGGGAATTGTCTTAACCCGATAGGAGTCCTGAAAATTTAAACAAAAAAACGCGCTTTACAATTTTATTTTTTGTTAGGTTGGTGCTCGTTAGTGCAATTAATTTTCAAGCAAATTGGCTTCAACCGTTCGATCCGCAGTATACCGAAAAGAAAAAATTCGTTTTGATAAATGGCCAGGAACGCGAAGTATTTATTTACTTTAATATTTAAATTGAAATAAATATAAAAGGAAAATTAATTTGTCTTCAATTCTTGCAATTTCAAGCAAATTAATGGCCAAATCTTATTTTAGGTCGATATGATGCTTCAAATAGGCGAATTCATGCACAGCGAGGAGGAAGAAGTAATAACAAATGAAAATAATTGTGCCATTAAAAGAAAATATTTTTCATAATTTTATAATTAATTGAACAAAATCAGGGTTCGGATCGGGCAAAGTCAATTTCCACGGCGCCGATAGGCGTCGTGGGGAAATTTTTTTACTAATTTTTAACATTTTTGTCAAGAAAATTGCGAATCCTTTTCTATTGAAAATTTGAATTACACAATGGCAAATCATGATTTCTCCTTTAAAATTACAAATATTTAAACTACCAGTCTCTTCATTTTCCAAGGATATTCTTGGAAATAAGGACATTTTCAGTTTTCCAAGATCGAAGGTCCATTTCCAAGGACTGGGCCATGGAATCCTAGGACGAATCCGAACCCTTAACAAAATTCAGTTCGAGCTTCTCGGTGTGCCGTATGTTGACGAAAAAGCGCATTTTGTCATTCTGTTGCCAAAGGGGCACTTTTTCGGTTTGGAAATTGTGTTGAACACATTTAATGGCGCAAAATTGATGGAATTTGTCGTAAAGTCTGCAATGAAAGAGCGCAAGGTGAGAAGCGAATCAAAAATTTGAAGAAAACACTTTCTGTAATTTTCCTGGATATTATGCCATTTTAGGTCATTTTGCCAAAGTTCAAAATTGAATCAGTGCATCACAATTTGGAAGAAGCATTGCTGTTGCTTGGCATCAAACGCGCATTCCGTCCAAGCAAGGCCGACTTTTCGGGCATAAATTACAACAATTTGTCGTACACATTGTACATTAACAAAGTGATTCAAAAAACGCATATTTCGGTAAGTAATTAATGAATTAGAGCGACTTTCTAGTGCAAATAAAAGCCGGGAGTCGTTTGACTTGACGCCGGCCAACTTGGCACCAATAATTTAAAATTCTCGGGCTTAACTTGGCGCCGGCCAACTTGGCACCAATAATTTAAAATCCTCGGGCTTAACTTGGCGCCGGCCAACTTGGCACCAATAATTTAAAATCCTCGGGCTTAACTTGGCGCCGGCCAACTTGGCACCAATAATTTAAAATCCTCGGGCTTAACTTGGCGCCGGCCAACTTGGCACCAATAATTTAAAATCCTCGGGCTTAACTTGGCGCCGGCCAACTTGGCACCAATAATTTAAAATCCATGGGCTTAACTTGGCGCCGGCCAACTTGGCACCAATAATTTAAAATTATCGGGCTTAACTTGGCGCCGGCCAACTTGGCACCAATAATTTAAAATCCTCAGGCTTAACTTGGCGCCGGACAACTTGGCACCAATAATTTAAAATCCTCGGGCTTAACTTGACGCCGGCCAACTTGGCACCAATAATTTAAAATTCTCGGGCTTAACTTGGCCTCGGACACTTGGCACCAATAATTTAAAATCCTCGGGCTTAACTTGGCGCCGGACAACTTGGCACCAATAATTTAAAATCCTCGGGCTTAACTTGGCGCCGGCCAACTTGGCACCAATAATTCAAAATCCTCGGGCTTAACTTGGCGCCGGCCAACTTGGCACCAATAATTCAAAATCCTCGGGCTTAACTTGGCGCCGGTCAACTTGGCACCAATAATTCAAAATCCTCGGGCTTAACTTGGCGCCGGCCAACTTGGCACCAATAATTCAAAATCCTCGGGCTTAACTTGGCGCCGGCCAACTTGGCACCAATAATTCAAAATCCTCGGGCTTAACTTGGCGCCGGCCAACTTGGCACCAATAATTCAAAATCCTCGGGCTTAACTTGGCGCCGGCCAACTTGGCACCAATAATTTCAAAATCCTCGGGCTTAACTTGGCGCCGGCCAACTTGGCACCAATAATTCAAAATCCTCGGGCTTAACTTGGCGCCGGCCAACTTTGGCACCAATAATTAAAATCCTCGGGCTTAACTTGGCGCCGGCCCAACTTGGCACCAATAATTCAAAATCCTCGGGCTTAACTTGGCGCCGGTCCAACTTGGCACCAATAATTTAAAATCCTCGGGCTTACTTGGCGCCGGCCAACTTGGCACCAATAATTCAAATCCTCGGGCTTAACTTGGCGCCGGCCAACTTGGCACCAATAATTAAAATCCTCGGGCTTTAACTTGGCGCCGGCCAACTTGGCACCAATAATTCAAAATCCTCGGGCTTAACTTGGCGCCGGCCAACTTGGCACCAATAATTCAAAATCCTCGGGCTTAACTTGGCGCCGGCCAACTTGGCACCAATAATTTCAAAATCCTCGGGCTTAACTTGGCGCCGGCCAACTTGGCACCAATAATTCAAAATCCTCGGGCTTAACTTGGCGCCGGCCAACTTGGCACCATAATTCAAAATTCCTCGGGCTTAACTTGGCGCCGGCCAACTTGGCACCAATAATTCAAAATCCTCGGGCTCTTAACTTGGCGCCGGCAAATAATTCAAAATCCTCGGGCTTAACTTGGCGCCGGCCAACTTGGCACCAATAATTTAAAATCCTCGGGCTTAACTTGGCGCCGGCCAACTTGGCACCAATAATATTAAAATCCTCGGGCTTAACTTGGCGCCGGCCAACTTGGCACCAATAATTTAAAATCCTCGGGCTTAACTTTGCGCCGGCCAACTTGGCACCAATAATATTAAAATCCTCGGGCTTAACTTGGCGCCGGCCAACTTGGCACCAATAATTCAAAATCCTCGGGCTTAACTTGGCGCCGGCCAACTTGGCACCAATAATTCAAAATCCTCGGGCTTAACTTGGCGCCGGCCAACTTGGCACCAATAATTTAAAATCCTCGGGCTTAACTTGACGTCGTCCAACTTGGCACCAATAATTTAAAATCATCGGGGTTAACTTAGCGCCAAGGTTGAACTTGTTAAATAGAATTTTTATTGGCATTTTTAAACAACTCAATTATATTGATATTAAATAAATAATTCTCTTTTTATTTTCAAAAATTTGCAGATCGATGAGTACGGCACAACGTCTGCTTCAACGGCTGTGCCGAAAAGTGTTGACGGCTCTTTCGGGTCAAATCATGAGCCAGCAGAAACCCCAACCTTTCAAGCCGATCGTCCGTTCGCCTTTTTCATTATCCTCAACAAAAAACACGTCATATTCAGTGGCATTTTTATGGGCGAACAATGAGAAAGGAGCAAAATGATTTTTAATGTTTAGGCGATCGAGTTAGAATTTTTTTGTTTTTAATGTTTGAATACTGTGCGTTTATTCATTTTTGCAATTTACGGTTCTTTTTTGCTCGACAACAGATCATATTCCTCTGGTTTATGGAACAGAATTTGAAGAATATTTAAGCCCCAGACGTGGCGTTTTCCGTCGGTGCCGCAGAGGTGCTTTTCATGGCTTGCTCCTTTAAAAATAGTTATAAGAAATCTTCGATAATTATCAAATTACGACAGTCCCATCCTTTTTTATTTCAACAAAAACTGCGAATTAATCACTTCAAAAGTGATAAAATCACTAAATTTCTTATATGCATTTAAATTCGGCCAAAATAGGGTTTTTCATATTTTAATTTTAGATCAGATTGAAAAATTTAAACTTTTTTAAACCAAAAAGTCTAATACGCAACAAAGAGTGATTCACACTAATTTCAAAAGCACCTTAAGCCACTTAAGATGAGGTGCGTCTTTGTCGCCCGCCAGATTCATGGTTACACAATAGCTCATGACCACGCCCAAACATAGGACATCACCACTGTCTTTTCCGATCTTCTTTAAAAATTATTTTTTCATATTTTTGTTATTTAGTAAAACAAATACGGATTAAAATGATAAAATTGCCTTTAGACAGGTGCAAAATGGCTCATCACAAGGATCTGTCCGAGGTATTGTGTTGCAGCACCTAAAAATACGTAAATTGAAAGTGTAACTCAAACCCTTCTGTTGATACTTGTCATGCGCGATGCAGCATTTGTTAATTTGTTCTGAATATTGAATATAAAAGTGCCAATTTTCTAAAATTCAAATAAACGAATACCTCTTCTCAATCTGCAGTCTCTTACCATTGATGCCATAAGTTCTGTCCCAATCTTCAGAATGTAAAAGATTGGAACATTCGGACAAACAACATACATGTGACGGTTTGTCCAAAAGCGGAGGATAGTCGGGTCCACATGCCCAGGCTGTATCATTGGCAGTGATTTTCTCACCCACAAAAACTATCACCCCCTCTACGGGTTCAGTCAAAGGCTTTAAACCGTGCAACATTTCAACGTCAAGTCCGGTGGTGTTTCCGATTTTGTCAACGCCTTCATTGACCGTCTTGGCAACTTTGTTGCCAATCTCTGGCACCTATTTTGAAAAAGGTTCAGTCTGGCATTGAAATTGATTGCTCTCACTCGTTTTGCAACTTTGTCAATGGGATTCAGACTGGCCCAGTCAGGCCATGCTCCAGCAGCAATTAGATAATAGTTACTAATGAAAAGGCACAGAAGGAGGCCCCGGCTGACCATTTTCGGCGAATGATAAGCTGCTTTGAAACGACAAAATGTGGCAAACGCTTTTTAAGACTAATTAATGCCCATAAAAAACCCGGAATTTTGAAATGACCGGCTTTTGAAGACCTAAATTCTAGTAAAATGAACCCGGACCAGATAATCCGTGGGTAAAACGCCCGGGACCGCTTCGGGATTTTTCAAAAGAAGAAGAAGGACCCGACTGAACAATTTTTGTCGGCAAACGAACAATTGCTTTAAAAGGAAATGGGGTAAAATGGATAAATTTTTTTAAATCGATCAAACATTAAAAATCATTTTGCTTCATTCTCATTGTTCGCCCATAAAAATGCCACTGAATATGACGTGTTTTTTGTTGAGGATAATGAAAAAGGCGAAGGGACGATCGGCTTGAGCAAATTTTTGAAAATAAATTGCGAATTATTTATTTAATATCAATATAATTGAGTTGTTAAAAAATGCCAATAAAAATTCTATTTAACAAGTTCAACCTTGGCGCCAAGTTAAGCCCGAGGATTTTAATTTATTGGTGCCAAGTTGGCCGGCGGCGCCAAGTTAAGGCCGAGGATTTTAAATTATTGGTGCCAAGTTGGCCGGTGAGTGTGTGATTATGCCAGCTACAACCAGCGTTTTCACGGTTCCGGAACCGCTTCGGAAGCCGGAACCGTTAATCCGGAACGGCTTTGGAATACATCCCTGGCCCAAATGCCAAAAAGAATGGGTATTTTCTGGTTTCGCGGAATTGCCGGTAAACAAAGAATAAATAAAAAGTTAAATTTTTGAATTTTTAAAAATGCTTCCAAAGAGGAATAAATAAAAGAGTCGGCTGAGAAACGCTAATTACTTTATAAATGTGCCCAAAAGCATTCATTGAATTAATTTTTTCCATTACAAATAAAAAAATAAATGTTTTATGAATTTTAAGGAACTATAATAATTCCATAAAAGGCATATAAAACTATGTAAAGGGCTGACGATAGACATTAAAACGTGCTTTAATCATTTTAAGTTTTATAAATTATTTTTATTAAATGAAAATCCGTTAAGCATTCAACTTAATAGACCTTTCTGCTTAAAAAATGCTTATAAACATTGGGTTCTTTTTTGTCTTCATCAAATTGTTGTTTCTTGTCAATATTGATGAAGTAAGTGTGAATAATTTAAATAAATAATTAACAATTAAAATGTTGGCAGGTGTCTGCTTGTACCTGGACGCTTTATGATGAGGGTGGTTGTTGCACATCGTATTTTTGGGGAGTTAGTTGTCCTGCACCTTTCAAACCAAACTGCAACATTTTTGAAAACAATTGTGTGGCCTGCGCGTACGCCTACGACAATTTAGGTGCTAGATCGTTGCCTAAATTCCGCCATTTTGGGCGTTTCCTAAATTCCGCCATTTTGGGCATTTCCTAAATTCGCCATTTTGGGCATTTCCTAAATTCCGCCATTTTGGGCATTTCCTAAATTCCGCCATTTTGGGCATTTCCTAAATTCCGCCATTTTGGGCATTTCCTAGATTCCGCCATTTTGGGCATTTCCTAAATCCGCCATTTTGGGCATTTCCTAAATTCCGCCATTTTGGGCATTTCCTAAATCCGCCATTTTGGGCATTTCCTAAATTCCGCCATTTTGGGCATTTCCTAGATTCCGCCATTTTGGGCATTTCCTAAATCCGCCATTTTGGGCATTTCCTAAATTCCGCCATTTTGGGCATTTCCTAGATTCCGCCATTTTGGGCATTTCCTAAATCCGCCATTTTGGGCATTTCCTAAATTCCGCCATTTTGGGCATTTCCTAAATTCCGCCATTTTGGGCATTTTCTAAATTCCGCCATTTTGGGCATTTCCTAAATTCCGCCATTTTGGGCATTTCCTAAATTCCGCCATTTTGGGCATTTCCTAAATCCGCCATTTTGGGCATTTCCTAAATTCCGCCACATATATTTTATGAAATAGTTTTAGACATTTTAAATCAGTTAAACCTTATACCATTGGAAAGCTCTAAATAAGTAAAAAAAATCATGACACCAAATGGTTTGGAAAAGTTTCAAAAAAGTTATATTGTAAAATTGTCAAAAATCGGGTTTTTTCGTAGTTTTCTGATCATAACTTTTTTAAACTTTGCTTTACTGCTTCATTTTCCTTTACAAACAGCTTCTACTCATTTGGTGCTTTCCAATGGTATAAAGTTTAACTGATTTAGTGCAGTGTAAACCAAGTTATGACGTCTAAAACTACTTCATAAAATATTATGTGGCGGAATTTAGGAAACGCCACAGCACGGACAATTTAGACGCGTGCCGTGTCCGCATTTACTGCAGCTGTTACTACTGTTGCGATCCACAGTACGCCGAAAGTTGTCCGGACGGATGCCGGCGATGCATTTTGGACGGGAAGGGCGGTTGTCCGGAGAACTATCCACCATACTTCAAGTCCATTGAGTATAATTAGAAACTGAACGAACATTGTAGCTAAATATGTATTAAGCATTTATTTTTAAATTAGCAATTCTTCATCCTTAATGCTGGAATCGGAAGCAAAAGCGTGGAAACACTTCAACATGGTAATTATTTAAAAATGAAATTTGGCTTTAAGTTTAATTGGATGATCAAATTGCGAGCGATTTAGATCGATGTTGACAAAAGCGGGAGCATTTCGTTGAATGAGGCCGTTGAACATTTGGGCTCAAAACCCGACAATGGCACATTTGCCAAGAACCTTTCCTGGTTTGCCGAGATCGACCGCAATGCCAACAACCAAATTGAACCCTGGGAGTTTGATCGATCGCTTATTGGAGTTAATAATCAGACGAACGGATGAATAAATGGGCCAAATTCACAATGGACGATAACAATTCGGCGAATAAATGCTTTATACCGTATTCCCTATAATAGTAACCCCAGGGGTTGCCGGCTGTCCTTATTTATAAGATTTGTCCTTATTTGGAGGGCCCTAATCTTATAAATTTAATATTATTTGCCGTCCTTATTTTGTCTTTATTTTCGGGTTTCGGGAAAGTTTCTCGAATTTACTAGTTGAATTGTGAGGACCAATTTTCTTAACAAATATTGTTTAATCTTCAAAAAAAATTTCGCATCGAAAATCGGCAAAATTTCCGAAATGGGAAAAGCTGCAATTTAAACCTTGAATTGTTGAGAAAAAATTGTTGGAGTCCAGAAATGTGGTTAAAAAAATTCATTTCATGCAAAACTAAAAATTCACTAATTCAGGGGGGGGGGGCGTACTATTACAGAAAATACGGTATTTCAATGCTTTCCTATTTCCAATCCTTTTTAATCTAATCTTAATCTCCAAATGTAGCAAATCTAAATATATGGGATGCATGCTTCAAGAAAAACAAAAACACAAAGTGCATCAAATAACATATTTTCAGACAGAATAAATTTTTTTTCAAAAATGTTGGCCAAAAGGGTCCCCCCTATGGTTTTTCAAAATTTGAACCGGTTCAAAAACCGGTTTAAATGCGCGTCCCAATAAAGTTTTGATTGTTCTATCGGTTTCAGCCCCTAAGAGAATTTATAAAAGTGGTTTTGAGTGATTTTGGACCTGGGAGCCATGATACATATTTTTGCTAATGTAAACATTCATTTTTTTACTTTGGTTTATTTAAAAAAATTTGTTATTTTATATTAAAGTGTTTTTAATGCATTACAATTCGTTTCGTTTCTTTCATTTTGTTTATAAATTTGTTTGTTTGTTGTTTTGTGGCGTTAAACTGCGATTGGGTACTTTAATGCCCACAAAAATTGTAAATAAAATACATTTCAATATTTTAAATTGATTTCAAAATTCTAACATAATTCGAATATGACTTTTTCACAAAACAAGAGAACAAAATATAAAATTGTCCGACGAGCAAGAAAGAAAAAATAAATTATTAAATCATCAAAAGTGCCATTTTATCCAATTATTCTGCGCCGCCCCGTTGCTGAGGTGTTTGATCGGTGTGGGTAAGCGATCTGAAACTCAAAAAACAATTCAATTAAACAGATCAACACAAAAAACAATGTAAAGGCAACCAGGCACATACATACCCAGTTGGGCCGAAATCCGAGTTCCGACTTCCAAAACATTTTAAAGGCCGGAATTTTGGGTTTTCGAAAGCCAGGTTGGGGAAAACGAATTAATTCCCGCGAGCAAAATCATCAAAGAACCAAAATGCAAAAAGCTAACACAAAACTCACTTTGCTGATCGTTTTTTCGTGTTTTTAATCGGAGCAGTGTTGATGACGAACATCATTTTCTGATGACGCGCAGAGTCCGCAACGTTCAGCATTTTCTGCACAACGTCCTTGGCGAACTGCTTCATCATTTCCAACAAAGGCGGCTTGCCTGAGCCGTTGCTGAACAGAAAACAGCACAAATTTAGGGTTTGAGTTCCCGGAAACAACTCACTCCGCGCAAACTTGGTCGACCAACGCATTTTTCTGCTCCGTCGTCCCAAAAGTCAAACACTTTTCGATTATGCTGCAGATGCATTTGCGATGTATGTTCTTCAGAATGTCCCCCTGCAGACTGCGCACAATGCGCGCCCGGTCTTCGGGCAGTCCATGTTCAATCACATGTTCGATAACGTAGCTGCCATACTTATCCGTGACCAAAGAGAGCACATTGTCAAGCAGTTGTTCCAACACGGGACGCTTTTGCTGCTCCGTGCAGTGTTCAAGCACAAATCGGATCACCCAACTACCGTCTTCATGGAGGGACAAAGGGATCACTTGCGTCAATAGCTCATTGATTATCTAAAAATAGTTTATATAGTCAAGCATTGAGTCCCCAGGCAACAGTACCATAGCCTAAAACCCGGATTAAAAAGCTCTTTTTTGAGGGAATATCCGTTTTGGGAAAATGAGGGGAGTCCAAGAGAATTAAAGCAAAATACAAAATTAAATGCTTTTGCCTCAATTTGTGACGCTTTGTCCACCGTTTTCAACGCCTTTCGGATCACGTGATTGCCGCTTTTGTGCATGGCCAATGTCAACACGTGGCCGCGCAATGCGTCCACAAGCTGGGCCTTTTCCGTCGAATTAGCACACTCCAACTTTTGCTGGATGAACCTGGCAAAATGTAATGCGAGTTCTAAAAAACTAATTCAAAGAAAGCCATCGCTCGCAAATCAAAAAAATGTTCAGAATTCCAAAAAAAAATCCTGAAAATTCGCCGACTTTTTGTTTAGGATTTATTCCAAAAATGTCCGGTTACATCCCTGCCTACTAGGCGCCGCCGGGTCCGACGCCAAACAAGTTTTTTCAACCGAATACGGCAAAGCTGGTAACTTTATTAGGTCCCGTACCGGATTTTCCGGATCCGGTAGGACGCAATCCTCCAGATTTTTGGAATTTTGGTTCGAGGTGGTATAGTGGGGAGGTGCCCGAGTGCGGCGTGGTGGTGATCTGACCCCACCCCCGTTGGCCATGTATGCTGCTGCAGCAATTCCTACTTTGAACCGCGCGGGTCATGCGCTAACTCCACGACATGTTTGCTCCAATCGGCGAATTGAAGATTGTCCGTACGGTTTTTTTCCAACAGCTTGGACACATTGCCATGCAATTGTTCCAACACGGGACGCTTTTGCTGCTCCGTGCAGTGTTCAAGAACACATTCATTCGATCACCCGACTAGCGTATTGATGGACGGACAGATAGGCAACCTGTTGGGACATTTTCTATCAGATTTTGTTTGTTTGTTTGTTTGTTTAAAAAAACTAATAACCCAACTCCATTACAATGTTTGGAGTTCTACATATAACTCCACTCAAATTAAACAAAAGAAATATTGGTACAATTAGAAAGCTCTTAATTCGGGATAGGATTCGTACTTGGATGCCAAGTACAGTACTTGGAAATAAACCCTCGTACTACAATTTAAAAACGTACTTATTTTTTCCACTTTTGGCATGAATGTTGAAAAGTTTCAATTATTTTTGCGCTTTTTTGTTAAAAACGTTAAAAATTCAAAAAAAAAATTCCCCGCAGCGCCTTCGGCGCCGTCGCACCCACCAACAACAAAATCCAAGCTAAATACGGCTCCGGCCTAGGGTAAACCCCAAAATTGACCTAAAAATAGATCTCTGGAGAACATTTTTTGAGTGTGCTTGGATTTCGCAAAATTTTTCTGTTATGCACTTGGAAATCAACATGGTTATAGTTGGACTTGTATTTACCCGATTTCAACCCTGCCTTAATATAATCTATATGTAAGCATAAATTAAGTGTTTGGAGAAATCAAGAAAGAATTAAAGAAAAGTTTGAAAACTCTGAAAATCTCAAATTTTGGCAGTTAAGGCCTGCCCATCTTAACCAGGGATGGGCGGAAATTTATTTTCAACAAACGGAAAACGGAAAAACGGAAAAATTTTCAAATAAAATAAAAAATTTTTTTTTTTTTAAATAATTTATTTAATAAATATTTTTTGAAATATTAACAGTAATTATTTTTAAAAATTTTGAAGGGTGTCTTTTTTTCAGCGGCCTTCTAAATCTATTTTAGGCTTTTGGGTGGGGGGGGGGTCGGCGGTGCCGATAGGCGCCGCCGGAGAAATTTTTGAAATTTTCGACTCAATTTGTTAAGGATTTGCAACCAAAATTTTAAAAAATTCGGCTATTTTTGAAGCTTATTAGGAGTGGTAAGGGTCCGGGAAGAATTTTTTTAAAAAACTTAACAAGATTTGTTAAGAAAATCGCTCCAAAAATGAAAATGGAAAACAAAATCCCCCAAATGTTTTTTGATTTCGTCCAACAAAAAATGAATGAAAAGCTTGTGAATTGTCATCTAAAATGTTTGTTTGTAATTGGAAAAAGTTAAAAAGAATTTTTTAAATTGTTTAACCACCGTAATTGTACAGAAAAATAAGAAATAATCACTGACACAGTCGGGGATCTGAACCCCCACCCACACTTATCTCCCCACACCAACCACTCACCATTACACCACAACCAAACCGCATTCCAATCCTCCAAAAATCCCATTCTTAGGGGTGTATATTTTTTCCGTTTTTTTCCGTTAAAAAGGGCATTTTAACGGAAAACGGAAAACGGAAAAAAAGGCCAAAAAACAACGGAAAAACGGAAAACGGAATTCCGCCCATCCCTGATCTTAACATTTCGCCCATGGAAATGCTTTGAACTGCTTGAACTTGTTGAAACATATCTTCTACTCGATTAAAGCTTTTTAATAGCCCAATATTGTTTGATAACAAATAAACAAAGTCTGATAAAGTACCGAATCCGACGGGCTGTTGGTTATGGCATCAACGACAAATTGAAGCCGTTGTGGTTCGATGAGTTCAATTATCTGCAAAGAATCTTTAACAGTTTCAATGACGGTAACCCCAGACCCGGGAGCCTTGGTTAAAGAATCAAACGATGCATTTATATAATTGTTGTACTAATATATTTAATCACCATGTTCATGACGTAGCTTCCATAATGATCTTTGATGCATTTAATCACACACGAACGGGGCGTCAGTTCTTCGAGTATCTTTAAAAAATATTTTATTTATTAATTTGTTTTTTAATTACAATGATTACTCCTCAAAATTTTATTGTGTAAAATTAATTTGGTCAAAATATTTGTCGTAAAATGATCAAAAATAAAGGTGTCAGTATGTTTTGCCAACGAACGTTTTGCCAACTGTACATTTTGCCAACGCAGCAAAAATGGAACGTTTTGCCAACTCAGCAAAAATGGAACGTTTTGCCAACTCATCAAAAACTTAAATTTCGATCGATTTCGAACCCCGGACCCGAATTCGAAGGTTTTTCGATTTCAAAATTTTTTCGGCATCTTTGGGCCTATAAACATTCAAAAACATGCTCAAACAATCCAAAAAATGCAAGGTTGGCAAAACGTAGTGTAACCAAAATAAATTTACAAACAATTTGTAGACAAATTAAAAATTGTGTATGTTCTAATTGTTTTTTTTAAAGCTTACATCATCTTCAACAGACGTCGTCGTTTGTTGGCAATCCGCGCACTTTTCGTCGCCCAATTAGCGTGAACATGAAGCCTAACGTTGGCAATGAATGCCGTTGTGGTGGAGAAGAAATGGCACAATAATTGTTGTTTTTGTGCCCCTTTTTTGCGGCGTGCCGCGGCATTTTGAAAACACTTTTCGGTTTTTATTTTCAACGTAAAATAGCAGTGAAATTACAAATTACAGTATTTTTTATTATAAATGACGTCAAGTGAAGAACAGAGGGTTACCGGTACACGCCCAGCAGAAAATAATGCCATTTTACACAACAACCAAATAAGTCGAGGATCGATGTCGGGTACAAAATCGTCGGGGCCGGGATTGAACGGACGGGGACCGGGGTTTGTCGGGGTTGAAAAGTCGGGATTGGGTTGTAAAGTCGGGATTGGGTTGAAAAGTCGGGGTCGGGATTGAACGGACGGGGACCGGGGTTGAAAAGTCGGGGTCGGGATTGAACGGTCGGGGACCGGGGTTTGTCGGGGTCCAAAATCGTCGGGGCCGGGATTGAACGGTCGGGGACCGGGGTTTGTTGGGGTCGAAAAGTCGGGGTCGGGATTGAACGGTCGGGGACCGGGGTTTGTCGGGTCGAAAAGTCGGGGTCGGGATTGAACGGTCGGGGACCGGGGTTTGTTGGGGTCGAAAAGTCGGGGTCGGGATTGGACGGTCGGGGACCGGGGTTTGTCAGGGTCGAAAAGTCAGGGTCGGGATTGAACGGTCGGGGACCGGGGTTTGTCGGGGTCCAAAATCGTCGGGGCCGGGATTGAACGGTCGGGGACCGGGGTTTGTTGGGGTCGAAAAGTCGGGGTCGGGATTGAACGGTCGGGGACCGGGGTTTGTCGGGGTCGGGAAACAACAAACGTTCGGAGTCGGGGTCGTCGGGGACGGTGCTGTCGGGGATCCAGGTCGGGGATTGATCCAAAATAATCGGAGTTGAAAGCAGAGCTCTCAACTCAACCTTCGAGAAAAAATGGCAAACTGCTTCTAAGAAATGGCATTGTAATGGCATTGAGGATTCCAAAAAATGGCATTGAATTTTCAATATAATGGCATTTGCCAATGGCTTTAATCAAAAATTAATGGAAAAAAGTTTTTGTCTAAAAATTGTCTGCAAAAAATATATTTGATGACACTGATTACGAATTAATCTAATAAAAAATATCAAATTGAGAATTTAAAGCGCTTTTTTAATCGTTTAAAATTTTTGAAAATTAAGGAAAAAGAACTTTTATGTACAATGAAATAATACAAAAAAATCTAAACTCAATTAGAATGGAAAGCAGAATTTTTATCAAAAGAACCTCCAAGAAATTGAACTGACCTAAACCCGAATATGTATTTTGCTAATGAGGCTTTTAAGGCTCCTTTTTTGATTGAAAACCCCGTTAAATCGTCTTTGAGCAACAATTACTAAAAGCTTAACCAATTTGTTAAGAATAATACATTATAGGTAATAAAATTGAACAAAGTACCACAACGGTATGGCCAAAATTGACAATTTTCAAGCGCTTTCATTTGTTGTTCTTCGACAAATGAAAAGAATTTGAAATGAAAAAACAAAGAAATTTAATTAAAACAATTTTTATTTCTGATTTAATACCTTTGGGCTTCACTTCTCGCTCTGTGTCATCGCATATTTTTCGCTATTGTCGAGCCACTATGTGGCCTTTAATTTTTGATCAAACGATGTTACACGTCGATAAAGTTGGTCTTGCCCCCTATTTAAACTCCAAAATATCATCAAATCTACACATTTCGTCCGTCCTTCCAATTCACAAAACTTTTAATTAAATCTTTGCAATTTTTTTAAAATAGCAGAAGCTCGAATGCCGAAGGCGTCCATTTTTGCGCTTTTCATTTTGTTTTTTGTTTCTTTTGGGCGCGCAATTGAGGAGCCGCAAAATGAGGGCACCGTCGTTAAAAAGACGGCAACGGCAAACACCAAAACGCTGGCGCCAATTATTTTGTGTAAATATTTTTTTCTTTTAATTAATAAATATAAAAAACATTTTGTTATTTAAGTGGAATTAATTTACGAAAAGAGATGCACAACACAAGTTCACACGCCCATGAAATTCCTGTCTTTTCACTTTGGCCTGATTTTGTCTATTTTTTGGAATTTTTCCTACTTTTTAAATTTTATAAGAATTCTAATGTCCAAATTTCTAAAATTTTAGAGCAATTTTCTTAACAAAAAACTTTTAAAAATCTTCAAAAATTTTCCCAGCGGCGCCTATCGGCATTGCCGGACGACCCCCCCCCCCCCTCCGTAAAACAAAATGCGCAGAAAAAATAGAATTTTCAAAAATCAGCAAAATTTTGCACAATTTCTTAACAAAAACTTTAAACAAAAACCAGTGCTAGATAAGGCTCCGGTCTTGGGTAAAACACAACCAATTTTAAAGTTTTGGCATTAAATCGTGTCTATTTACACTTTCCTGCTTTTTCAACTGCTAATTCTGCTTTTTGGGGTTTGCCCTATGGGTCGGTCACCTTGTAATAAATAGCAAATTAAATTAAATTTAATTTAATTTAATTTATTTGATTTTATTGTTTCAGTGCACGGATACCTCGCGAGCAAAGCGTACGTGGACGGCCAAAACATTCCGTTTCCAGACAATTTGAAGAACGTATGCCTCAAAAATTGGAAGCACCTTAAGGCATGGATTAGCCCATGGCTCGGGGACGGGCCTGTCCTCAACCGTCAGGGCTGTCTTCTGCACATGCTTTCGTAAGCATTTTTTGTCCATTTAAAAAAAAATGAATTTTAAAAATTCAATTTAAACTTTTAGGCTTCAATACGACCCAACAACAAAATTGTTCAGCAACCAACCGAATGTGAACATCACTTTCCTGGGCGATAAGCCATTTGGCAGGTGGTGATCATTAATTGCATTAGGGTTACTCCCCCAGCCTTCGGGGATGGAAAAAGTCGGGGTTTTCGTCCCCGACCAAAAAAGTCGGGGTTCGGGGTTTTTAAACCAGCAAAAACCCCGAAAAATTCAAAAAACTTGGGGTCCGGGACGAAAACCCCGACTAAAAAAACGTCGGGGTTCGGGGGACGAGGAGCAACCCTAAATTGCATTATTAAAAAAAAAAGAAAGTTGGGTTAATTTGCGATATATATTTCCAGTAGTGATCTTTGAGACTTGAAATTTACCGAGAAATGACACCGAGACTCGAGACCGAGACTCGAGACTCTCGAACACATCCCTAATTTTCCAGTGTGTGTCCCGTGGTCTGCTTGCTGTCCTCCTGGGACACGAGCTGGAGCATTCCATGCCAATTAAACAGCAATCAAAAATTTGACGAGGCCCAGTTCATGCCGATGGTGCAGTACTTTGAAAAGGAGCACGGCTACGAGAGGGACGTCACTCTGCTGGGGGCTGCCTACGATTGGAGACGAACCGCCAACATGGGCGAGTTTAATTAAAAAAGATTTATTTTTATGTTTTAACATATTTTTTTTTCGTGGATTCCTTACCATGAGAGAAGCCCAAAAATAGTATTTTCATTTTTTGGGGGTTGCATTTTTGGTTTAAAAAAATTTTTGATTTTTAAGCGTACATTTTTCATTTTATATTGCATTTTTCTTAAGAAATTTTGGGAAAAAGTGCCTAAAATATGAATTTTTCAAGAATTTTCGGGAAAAAGCCTAAAAAATTATATTTTTCTTAATAATTATTCAAAAAATTAACGGAAATATGGATTTATTATGGAAAAATGGCGAAATATGGATTAAAAAGTCGCTCCAATTGTAAAATTTTTCGAAATGAATGCTAAAACATGAAAAGCTCGTCTCAATTTTGATTATAATTAAATATTTTTGAATACAGTTGAAATGGACCCATACTTTGCCAATTTGACCAATCTTATTGAAAAGTCTGTCAACGCATCGGGCCAAAAGGCATTTTTGGTGTGCCACAGTATGGGCAATTTGATCGTCAACTATTTTTTGAATCGAAAAGTTGGAAAGGTCGAAAATATATTTTGATTTTTAAAAAATCTTTTTAATAATACTTATTAAGGAATGGCAACAAAAGTATTTGAACGGGACCATCAATGTGTCAGCTCCTTGGGCCGGCTCGTTGATGCTTGTCGAGCAGATCTTCTCGGGTAATTAAGGGTAATTAACAACAAAAAAACACTTTGAGTTTCCATAATTATCATTAGGGCCAATAATTATGTATATAAATTAAATAATTCCAAATATGGCCATAAAATATGGGTGAAAAATTGTAAAATATGGATCAAATATGGTGAAAAATTCTCTCAGCCATACTGATCTTGCTTTATTTTTTGGCATTTTTAGTAGAAAATTCCAAATTTTTTATTTGTCTAAAATATTGAAAATATGGAATATTGATAAAAATCGTGGAATATAGACTGTAAAATGCATTCAAGAAGCTCCAAACAAAGCTAAAAACATCATTTATGGTATTTATAAGCTGTTCCGAGTGCGCAAAAATGGATTTTCATGTAATTAGCGGCCCTAATCATCATTTTATTATTCTTCAGCGGGATTCGTACTGTAAAACAATTCGATTTATCACAAAATCATTCAAATTCAATATAATAATTAATATGCCAAAGGATGAAAATGCTTTAGGCAATGCCGATCGGCTGCAGTTTGGCGGCTCTTTGGTCCTCTCCGACCCGACAGTGCGCAAGTTCCTTCGTACAATGCCCTCCTCATTTGCGATGCTTCCCTCGGCGTTGGCATTTCCGCCCAACCAAACGCTTTTGAGCCTCGCGGGCGTCAATTATTCTACCAAAAATATGGATGCATTTTTGGCACTTACAGGCAGTGCCCATATGGCACCACTTTACCACGAGCTGACCGCAACTGTTGACGCCCAAAAATACACTCCGGTGGGGTTGGAATAATTTATGCAAATTTGTTGGCATTTTGCTTTGGAGGGGGTAACGAAAAAATTAGGGGTGCATTTTTGGGTTTTATTGCTTTTTTCTTAAGCAATTTTTTTCAAAAATTGTTTTTGGGGGGTGTATTTCTTCCCTTTTATTGTATTTTAAAAGCAATTTTTCGAAAATTGTTCGCTTATATGGGGTGCATTTTTCGTTTTTTTTTATTCCATTTAAGCAATTTCCAAAAATGCAAATTTTTTTTAAAGTTCCGCTTTAAAAATTTTGAATTTTGACTCAATTTTTTTACGAGATCTGCAACAGGGATGGGCGGAATTCCGTTTTCCGTTTTTCCGTTGTTTTTGGGCCTTTTTTTCCGTTTTCCGTTAAAATGCCCTTTTTAACGGAAAAAACGGAAAAAATATACACCCCTAAGAATGGGATTTGGAGGATTGTAATGCTGTTTGGTTGTGGTGTAATGGTGAGTGGTTGGTGTGGGGAGATAAGTGTGGGTGGGGGTTCAGATCCCCGACAGTGTCAGTGATTATTTCTTATTACAAGCTTTTCATTCATTTTTTGTTGGATGAAATCAAAAAACATTTGGGGGATTTTGTTTTGCATTTTCATTTTTGGAGCGATTTTCTTAACAAATCTTTTTAAGTTTTTTAAAAAATTCTTCCGGCGGCGCCTATCGGCGCCGCCGGACCTTGCCACTCCTAATAAGCTTCAAAAATTGCCGAATTTTTTAAAATTTTGGTTGCAAATCCTTAACAAATTGAGTCGAAAATTTCAAAATTTTCTCCGGCGGCGCCTATCGGCACCGCCGACCCCCCCCCCCCACCCAAAAGCTTAGATTCAGAAGGTTGCTGAAAAAAAGACACCCTTCAAAATTTTTAAAAATAACTACTGTTAATATTTCAAAAAATATTTATTAAATAAATTATTTTTAAAAAAAAAATAATTTTTTTATTTTATTTGAAAATTTTTCCGTTTTCCGTTTTCCGTTTTTCCGTTGTTTTTGGCCCTTTTTTTCCGTTTTACGTTTTCCGTTAAAAAAAATATTTCCGTTTTTCCGTTTTCCGTTTTTTGAAAATAAATTTCCGCCCATCCCTGATCTGCAACCAAAATTTAAAAATACGGTATTTTAAAGCTTTTTAGGAAGAAGAATGCTCCGACGGCCGATTAGGTGTGCCTGTCGGAGAAAATTTTTCAAGGATTTAAACGACATTGTGAAGAAAATTGTCAAGCATTTTTAATTTTTGGATTCTGAGAGGGGTACCTAATGGACTCTAATCATTTATTTGACACTTTTCTTCTGATCAGATGTATTGTGTGCACTCAAACATCGCCGACGGGGTGCCCATCTTTTACAATTACACGAACGGAATCGGAAACCGGCCCAAGGCCAAAATGGGCGACGGGGACAAATTAGTGAACATCGAGTCGTTGCGCGTGTGCCAAAAATGGATGGACGAGGGCAAATTGGTGGGATGATGATTTGATTGATTAATTTCAGGTAGAGATCGGACTTGGAGATCGATCGAGATTTCGATCGAGAATCTCGAAAAAATCTCGACGAGATTTACCGAGATTTCGATCGAGAATCTCGAAAAAATCTCGACGAGATTTACCGAGAAGGTGTTTCTAGGGGGCTCGGAGGCGTAGAATCTGAATATGTTACATCCATTTCGATCAAATCCGGACCCGAATTCGAACAAATTTTCAAAAAATCACATTTTCAAAAATTATTTTTGGCCACAAAAAGCATGAATTCGATCATTACTTGCCTTTTCGTTGTAATTGTGTGCTTATCGAATGATTTTGAGGCCAAAATAATTGTTGACCCGAACCCCCCAGAAACACCTTTTTTATCAACTTTGAAAAAGAAATGTAATTTTTTTTAAAACGGGGGGGGGGGGGGGGAGGCAGAGCTATACTATTACCGGAATATTTTAACCTAACAATTGAATTCACCAAAATTAAGGTCAAAAAAGTGGTGGAGATTGACGGTCCAACGCATATGGCCATTCTTCAGGAGGGCACATTTTACAAAGCCGTGGAAAGCATAATGGGACTCTAATTACATAAAATGAAATGGATTTGCTCTCCTCAAATTAACCATCAAAAGCATACAAACTTTATTACAATTAACAGCGATCGTTCAATTATTGTAGTTTAAAATGAAAATACATAATTTTGCAAAAATTGTTTTTTCCACGTTCTCTATTGGGGTTAATGGCATGCCCGGGGCTACAGCCCCCCCCCCCCCGAAATCCGAGAAGATTTGAAATTTTCAAGGGGTAATGGATCACATTTTATAAAAGTTTATTAATTTTAGCAAAAAAATTGTTAACAAGGTCCAAGTTTGCGAAGGATAAAGATATCACGTCGTGATTTTTTAAAGATTTGAAGTTGTCTACAACACAGTCTAAGTCAAGATGTTTAGCTTGTTCGAAATAATAAGTTAGGACTGCCAAGTCAGATAATCTTTCAACGGACATGCTACTACGTTTTTTGGTTAGGACACGATTTAGGAGGGAAAAGGTGCGTTCGCAGGTAGCTCTGTTGAGACAGGAAGAGTAGAAAGAAGCTAAATTAGCCGTATGACGTTTGGAAACAGGACGTTCATTTTGTCCCCATGGTCGATCAAAAATTGGGTCGGAGTCGGCTGCGGTCCTTCAGCATGGTAAAATATCAACTCGTTCCCCTTTGCCCAACTTTTTTGGACTTTTTGCATTATAACTTTTTTTCTAGCGAACCAAATAATTTATTTTTGGTATCATTCGAAAGCAAACACTCAGTAGAAGCTATTAACAAGCAAAAGCTAACCGATTGGCCAAATGACAAAAAAGTTATGGCCCGAAAATCAGAAAGTTTGAGTTTTGTGACCAGAATGGCCATAACTTTTTTGCCATTCGGCCAATCGGTTAGCTTTTGCTTGTTAATAGCTTCTACTGAGTGTTTGCTTTCGAATGATACCAAAATTAAATTATTTGGTTCGCTAGAAAAAAAGTTATAATGCAAAAAGTTCAAAAAAGTTGGGCAAAGGGGAACGAGTTGATACTCGTCCCTTCAGCATTCCATGTCGTACATTTTTCCTTACAAATATTGATTTCTGCTTCGAGCTCTCCAATGCTCTCGGCAGGAAGAAAGGGCGCATAGGCAGAGCACACACACACTTTGCCCAAGAGACGGTACGGTACATCCACATTTTTTTTGAAAAAATAAAATTAAAAGAACAAGCCAACACCGAACTCATTCGGTGTGCCAAAAGATTCTGCAGTTGATATATACAGTCATGGCTTTCTCCAAATCGCATTTTTAGCTGGTTGTATAAAATCGTACAAAATTCTGAATGCCTTAAAACAGGCGCGCGGATTTGGCCTAACCCGCGTGGGTTCAACACATACAATCAGCATATGCTCAATTGTTAAAAAATTAAATTTAATGAATAAAATATTAAATTGAATTATTATTTTAGCTCTAGAATCTAGATTACCCGCCATATGAACTGATTCATCAAATAAACGTTCAAAAGTCACATCTCCTTTCTGTGGCAACTGGACAAAATCCTAATTTAAGCCTTTTCTAAGTTAAATACCGAGCCAAAAATAATTTGCAAATTGTTTGGAAAAGGCAAGAACTAAGCCATTCAGCCTTGCAGTCAGGTTCAGAGTCGTTGATGAAATTTTAAAGTTTCAAAAACCTGAAAAAAACTTTTCAAAAACTGGGTTACCTAGGCCTGTATTACTTGGTTTGTGTAAATCTTTCAATGCTGTAATTGTTTCGTGTCTTTGAATCCATCTTGTGCCACACAACACAGGAAGGTGCTTCCGCTTTGACTCAGGAGCAAATTTTGGAACGTTTTCCTTTTAATGATTGATTTTTATTACTTCATAAATTCTCATATATTAAAATTAATTTTGACCTTCAATTTCTCTGATTTTTTTACACTGCCATTAAATGTCCGGACAATTTCACCGAGAATTCCGAGAAACTTTTTCGCTGGTTTGTAAGAAGCACCAGAAGTGAACAGGGCTGCGTCGAAAGAAAAAATTTTTCGATATCGAAATTTTTTCATTTCGATTTTCGTAAGAAAATCGGTAGAAAAACCTCGAAATTATCGAAATCGAAACGGAAGAGACTCTTCGAAAGTGGGGCAAAAATATGTTTTTTTTTTAAAAATTTTCAAAAATGTTTTTTTTTTTAAATTTTTTGCTTTTCATTAATTCGACATCATTGTATTCTTGAATTTTCAAAAATTTATTAAAAACAATAATATTAAATTAAATTGGATCGAGGAAATTTTAATTTCTTATGAGGCATTTGAAAATTTTCATCATTAAATTTTAGATGATTTTTCGATTGGGGTGGGGATGCCAACTCAACTGCGGTAGAATATGGCTACCGGCTCCAAAAATATGGCAAAGAGAAATTTTTTGAATCTTTGACTCAATCTGTAAAGAGATTTGCAACCAAAATTTAAAATATACGGTAACTTTTTGAAGCTTTTTAGGAATGAGGAAGCAAAATTTTTTTGAAGATTTTTAAACTATTTGATAAATTTTTTAAACAATTATGTAACATTCAAAAAATATAAATTTTTGTGAAATTCCTAAGCTTTTCTTAAAAAAATAAGTTTAAATCTTCTTAATATTTCCCTTTTTCTGCCCGCGCTTTATTGTTTATCGCCGGGGTTCTTTCCCAATGATTTTTGGCAAAATTAGTGTAAAAGGTAAAGAAAATGTCAGTAAGATGGAGGGGGTTTGAACCTCCAACGAATTTTCGGTGACGGGAACACAGACCAATAAGCCACCGATAACAGTTGCGTTGCACACAAAAAATGTGGTAAAGTGTCTCGAAAAATACAAAATTTCTTTGATACAATTTATATTTCGACAAAATTTCGAAGAATTTTCTCTTTCGATTTTCGTAAGAAAATCGGTAGAAAAACCTCGAAATTATCGAAATCGAAATCGAAAGGTTTCGACGCAGCCCTGGAAGTGAACACTAAATTGGCCCGATGCGCAGCACAACGCAAACAGTTCAACTCCCCCAAACACTCGCCGCTACACCACCATTGTAATCAACAGAATCCCATAAAACCCCCACAATTAGGGGGTGTATTTTGAAAATCGAAAATCGACAACATTTTCGAAAATCCAAGGGAGCAATTTCCAACCCCCAAATGTTGCGGAAAATTGTTGGTGGAGAGAGAAATATGATTAAAAAGGTCAAAAATAAACATTTTGCTGCATTTTTGAACATTTTGTAAAATGTCCTTATTTCGGACCCCTAAATCGTTTTTTTTGCCCTTAATGTCCTTATTTTTAAAAATTTTCGATACGACCCCTGCCATTAGGGGGTATTTTTCAAACCAAAAAACCGGTACCCCCGGCTCTCGGTTAGGCCGGTTTTACGACCCCCGGTTTTCGGTTAGGCCGGTTTTACGACCCCCGGTTTTCGGTTAGGCCGGTTTTACGACCCCCGGTTTTCGGTTTCGGTATTTGGGCCAAAAAAAGCCGGTTTTCGGTTCGGTTAACCGACCGCCAACAACCCTAGCTAACATATTTAATGTCAATTTTGAGAGTAAAAAATATTTTCCATAAATTTTGGTCAAAAGCCCCCCCCCCTTCGGGGTGATCAAATTTCAAATCCGTGCCTTTTGTATCCGTCTCATTTTATTCAAATCCGTACGGATATCCGTGGTCAATCAATTGCTATATATAATTCAACGACGGAGACCGGATCCCAAATAAAGAAGTTTCAGCCTATTTTAGGTCCAGATTGATTCCGGACATTTTTTTGTTTGGACTGGTTATATTCCCGTGTGCTAAACAATCAGGGATGGGCCCCGATAACCTCAAATTTTCGGAGGTCGTCGCAAATTTTAAAATTTTTATAAACGTTTTTGGAAGAATTTTAAACATTTGATGGAAAATGCAAACAAGAGTTCAACGACCAACAATAATTGTCCGATAAGCAAAAGATAAAATTATTCAATCATCCAATAATCCGTTACGCCGCTTCTTCCTTTTGTCGGTGACTGTGCGCCGTTCGTCCCTTGGCTTTGCTTGAACGGTGTTAAGCGATCTGAAACTCAAAAAATATTCAAATCATCAACAAATCAACACAAAAAAGGCTGCAAGGGATGTAACCGGATGCCATGCCGGATTTGAGTCTTTGAGCTGGAATCGAGAACCACGAAAATCTCACTGTTGTCTCTTTAGCAGTGCCGGAATGTGTTCTTCGATGGCGAACATCATTTTGTCACGATGCGCAGAGTCCGCGCCGTCCACCATTTTGACAACGACGTCGTTGGCGAACTGTTGCTTCATCATTTGCAACAAAGGCGGCTTTCCAGTGCCGTCGCTGAACAGAAAACCGTAAAAATTCAGTTTTTCGGATTCCCGGAAAAAAACTCACTCCGCACAAACTTGGTCAATCAACGCATTTTTCTGCTCCGTCGTCCCAAAAATCAAACATTTTTTGATTATGCTGCAGATGCTTTTGTAATGCGTCTTCAGAATGTCCCCCTGCAGACTGCGCACAATGCGCTCCCTGTCTTCGGGACGTCCATGTTCAATCACAAGTTGGATCACGTAGTTGCCATACTTATCCGCGACCAAAGTGGGCACATTGTCAAGCAGTTGTTCCAACACGGGACGCTTTTGCTGCTCCGTGCAGTGTTTAAGCATACGTTCGATCACTCGACTACCGTATTCATGGACGGACAGGGAGGTGACCTTTTAAGGGTGTTTAAATATTTTGCTAATTTACAAAAGCAATTTTTAGGAATTTATATTGGAGAAGCACTTTCTCATGCAGAAGGTGCACAATGCGCTCCCGGTCTTCGGAACGTCCATGTTCAATTACAAGTTGGATCACGTAGTTGCCATGCTTGTCCGTGACCAAACTAGGCACTTTCTCATGCAGTTGTTCCAACACGGGACGCTTTTGCTGCTCCGTGCAGTGTTTAAGCACACTTCGGATCACGTAGTTGCCGTTTTCATGGAGGGCCAGGGAGGCAACCTGTCGGGATGCTTTCAAGACGTAGAAAATTAAGAAATGTACCGAATCCGACCGACTGGACAGTATGGCATCAACGACAAATTGAAGCCGTTGTGGTTCGATGAGTTCAATTATCTGTGAAGAATCGTTAACAGTTTCAAATGAAGCTAAGCCCAAACCCGGGAGCCCCGGTTAAAGACTCAAATAACGCATATAATTTTGTTGTTATTCACCGTGTTCATGACGTAGGCTCCATACTGATCTTTGATGCATCTGATCACACACGAACGGGGCGTCAGTTCTTCGATTATCTTTAAAAATATTTATTTATTAATATTTAAATTAAATGATTAACTCCTCGAAAATGTAATAATTATTTCCAATAAATTTTGCCTCAATTTGTGACGCTTTGTCCACCGATTTCAACGCCGTTTGGATCACGTGACAGCCGTACATTTGCAGGGCCAATTCCAACAAGTGGCCACGCAATGCGTCCACAAGTTGAGCCTTCTGATCGTCCGTGCCGTACTCGAAAAATTTCTGAAAAGTTTGATCAACAAATTTTTGAATGAATCACACCCCAACTAATTTAGGTAAATTAACGCGATTTATCGAGTCGTACGGTCTCTAATGAATATTCGGAAGGACCTCAATCACGTAATGGCCAAATTCGGCACCCATCAACTGTCGAGCATTTTGAAGCGTCTTCGGACCTCTTTGAAAAATAAAACGTTAAGCCTCCAATGCGTTATTAATTTACAATTTCTCTTCAATTTTACACAATTTTCGAAAATGATTATCGAAAAAAGGATTTTTTGTAACGTCTGAAAGACAGCGAACCGTTCAACAATTTATGCCCCCAAAAAGTGACGGTTACCCGACATTTGCGGCCACAGCCAAAATCAGACATTTGCGGCTCGACATTTCGCCAATTTTCTAATATTTTTAAAAAACCAAATCAATTGAAGTCAAATTTATGCAGCATTTATTTTAAATTCAAAACGGCTTGCTCAAGGACCAACAAGAGCGTTGCTCTCTGACATCTCTAATCTTGAATTCTTACTCAGGGAGAAGATACTGTAATGAATTTAGATTAGAGTGCGGCAAAATCGCATTTGCGGGATCCCGCTGCGGGATTTTTTCCGGAAGGTCGTGCGGACCGGATTTGCGGTATAAATTCCGCAAAATCCCGCATTTTAAATTTTTGTGGGATCCCGCGCGGGAGTTTTTTATATTACCAAAAAAATCAAAACACTTTTCCCACTGGACTAAATTTTTCACCCGGGTCTTTTCAAAATTCCGGTCTTTACTTGACACGTCAAATGAATAAATTTGACTTCAGTTGATTTAGTTTTTTTAAAATATTAGAAAATTGGCGAAATGTCGAGCCGCAAACGTCTTATTTTGGCTGGGGCCGCAAAAGTCGGACCGCAAATGTCTGAAAAAGTGATATAAAATCTCTTCACATTTTGGGCCGCAAATGTCGGGACACGAAAGTGACGACCCTTACACATTTAATGCAAAAAGCAACTCACCCCACACAGACGTTGTCGAACAGCGCCTTTTTCTGATCCGTCGTCCCGCAAGTCAAACACTTCCTAATGACGAGGCTGCCGAATTTGTCCTGTGCATATTTCATAATGTCCCCCTGCAGACTGCGCACAATGCGCTCCCGGTCTTCGGGCAGTCCATGTTCAATCACGTGTTGGATCACAAAGCAGCCATACTTATCCGTCACCAAAGTGGGCACATCCTCTTGCAGACTGCGCACAATGGGTTCCCGATCCTCGGGCAGTCCATGTTCAATCACATGTCTGATCACAAAGCAGCCATACTTATCCGTGACCAAAGTGGACACATTGCCATGTAATTGTTCCAACACGGGACGCTTTTGCTGCTCCGTGCAGTGTTCAAGCACACTTCGGATCACCCGACTGCCGTATTTATGGAGGGACAGGGGAATCACTTGCGCCAATTCATTGATTATCTAAACATTTTTATTTAGTCAAGCATTTGAGTCCTCAGGTAAAAGAGACACTTCAGTACCAAGGTCTATAAACCGGAAAAAAGGAAGCGAGACAAATTCCTTTTTGACGGATTATTCGTTTTCCGCACAAAAAGAAGGGGAGGAGGGGGGGGGGGGGGGGTCCAATCGTTATACAAAAATTGAAAAATAAATAAAATTAAATTATTTGCCTTAATTTGTGACGCTTTGTCCACCGATTCCAACGCCTTTCGGATCACGTGAGAGCCGTACATTTGCTGGGCCAATGTCAACACGTGGCCGCGCAATGCGTCCACAAATTGAGCCTTTTCCGTCGGATTGGCACGCTCCAACTTTTGCTGGATGAACCTGGCGAAATGTTAACGGCAAATTCTAATTAAATCAACAACAGCTTTCTTTGTTTGTGCTAAAATGGTATTGAGATCTGTAAATTGCTTCAGAATCAAGCGATTGGGCAGAGTTCCGTCCAAAAAAACGGGCTTTTTTCACTTCAAGCAATGACATTTAATGGTTTGTTCAATCGTTTAGCTTCACCGGGCTGTTCAAGGCGTTCACCGTAAAACTCCCCCCACCCAGCAATGCCCACCTTGAACCGCGCGCGTCCAGCGCAAACGCCACGGCGTCCTTGCCCAAATCGGCGAGTTGAATATTGGCTGTACGGTTGTTGTGGTACGCGTCCAACAGCTCAGAACGGTGGCTGGGCCGGTCTGAAATTGCAAAAACTTTCTAAGAAAAAAACTCAAAACTGGCTCAAAAAAAAATTGAATATTTTCTCTGTGGGTTAATTTTTTGGGGGGACTCAAATGTCCTAAATTTACTGGACGACGACGACGAGGACGCCATGCGAACGCCGCATGAAATAACGGCTGCCGGGCACACACTGTTTTTGGCGCATTGATGCAAAAACGCCACACGAACAGCTTGAATTTGTTGAGCCTAAAAACATTTTGAATTTCAAAAAAGACTTTCGTTATTACAATTCCGATTAATCCGAATCCGGGTTTTTAAAAAAATAATGAACCCCTCCAACTTCAGAGCATTTTCGTGTGCCTAACAATGCTCAAAAGTAATGTTAGAGTAAAAACGGAAAACAAACCTCTAAAAAACGAACATAAACAAGAGGGGGGACCCTTTTGTTTTGCACTTTTATAATTTTTGACCAATTTTTTAACTAATTGCCATCAAAAATCAAAAAAAAAAATTGCATTTTGGAAACTTTTTTGAAAATTCCTTCAAATAAAATACCTTAGCGCTCAAATGGGAAAGCCATTTGAGCGCCGCGCTCAGATAGTTCAAATTCCCCCTCACACATTTTTTTTCTGGCTACGGCCCTGCCTAAGAACTGCCCCCCCCCGAAAAAAATTCCTGGCTACGGGCCTGGGTCCGGGGCTCGGAATGGAGGTCATCCATATATTCGTGATCAGCGACCTTGATAACCACAATTTTTAATTTGATTTGACTTTTTTTTTTCGTCTGGAATCGCATAAAGTTTTTTTGTCTTAAATTTTGTGGTAGTTCGAAAAATGCCTCCCTATTTTTTTTTTTGAAAAAAAAGTTTTCCAAAGTAAAAAAAATAAAAAAAAAGGTGTTTCTAGGGCTATTCGGGGGCGTAGAATCTGAATCTGACGATCCATTTCAACCAATTCCGAGGCGCGGAGCCAAATTCGAACAATTTTTCGAAAATTTTCCCAAAAATCAAATTTGGCCTTATTTTTTTTGAAAATTTCTCGAAAAACGAAATAAATAATGAAATGTTTTTACGCTTTTTTCTAATGTCCACCGTGGCCAAAACGGAATCCAACCCAAAATTAACAACAAAAAAAAATAGAAAAATTAGTAAACCTTGCAAATGATGTGCTGGCCGTTCAGAAAATTGCGAATGAATCGATTGATCATTTTGAGCGATTGCGTTAATTTTTAAATGCTCTAAAAACACCAATTAAAAAAGTTTGAATAAATGAAAGGGCAACTTAAACATTGTAATTCAGGGCTTCCTTACGTACTTGAATGGCAAGTACAGTGCTTGAAAATGGGCCCTCGTACGTAAAAATAAAAAATGTGCTTATTTTCAAAAATGTACTTGAAAATAGCCATACAGCCGGAGTGTTGAAAGTTTATTAAAGCCCGACATTTTGAAAATTCCTGGACCTAGGCCCTGGACATTTTTCAAAAATATTTATTTTTTAATATTAGCAAAAAATTCACTTGTTTTAATGCTAAACAACTAGGTTTACCATATGTTTTTTTCTCAAAAAACTTCGGGGAGCCATGCCCCGCTCGACTTAATTGTTTTTTTTACTAATTGTTGTTTTTTGTTAATAGATTTTTGTTATCAAAATCCAAAATAAACTTTCAAATATTTAGAAATTTGGCGATCTGGTGTATTTTTAATCCAGGAAATACAGGTTTTAACCACCCTGGCTTGGGGTTTGTTAGGCTTAGGCCTAAGCCACCCTGAGATGAACCCCTAAGCTCTGGACGGCTTAGGCCTAAGGCTAAAATCCTAAGCGCAGGGCGACTTTAGGCCTAAGCCTAACGAACCCCAAGCCAGGGTGGCTTAGGCCTAAGCCTAACGAACTTTTGAGCCACGGTGGCTTAGGCCTAAGCCTAACAAACCCCAAGCCAGGGTTGCTTAGGCCTAAGCCTAACAAACTTTTGACCAAAAAGGTCCCCTTATGATTTTTCATAATTTGAACTGGTTTAAAAACCGGTTTAAAGGTCGAGCCCGTTAAAATTTGTGTTTGTTCCATCGTTTTCAGCACCTAAGAAAACCTATAAAACCGGGTTTGGGTGATTAATGGTAAAAAATAATAATAAAAATCATAGATTTTCAAAATCTTAGATGTTGTCAGATCTTAAAATAGTGTCAGATTCGTAATCATCACCCTTGAAAACCCCATATATGATGTTTTCAGCAAATTTGGGGAGGGGGTCGCAAAAGTACCCATTTTTTACATAAACGCGAAGCAAAACTTTGGAAAGGCGCCTATGGGCACCGCCGGATAAAAATTTTTCAATTTTTGTTAAGAAATTTCATCAAAATTTTAGCAAAATAAAAACTGGTTTACATAAGAGTGGAGGATGCCCGGCGGTGCATTTGATTTGGGCGCCGCCGTTGTGGCGCCAGACCTTTAAAGTTCAATAACTCTTCATGGAACCAACCAAACCAAATAAATTTGGTAACAATCGAAAGCTTTTGTTGGGTAGATTTTGTATTCAAATCAGCAAGGTGATTAAATCCTTTTCAAAAAAGTTATAATTAGGGCTGCAAAAAATATGCACATAAAATCTTGAAATATGCGCATAAAATATGCACCAAAAATTGCAAAATATGCATATAAAATGGAAAAATATGCACATAAATTTGTCTAAATTCAATATAAAATTTCCCCAAAATTCTTCAAAGTCATTCAACATTTGTTAAAATTGCTGATGAGATGCATTTCCAAATTTTCAAGTGTTTTGGCGACTTTTTTGAACCTTGTGACCATTTTGGCATTTTTGACGACTTTTTTGAACTTTTTTGACTATTTTGGCATTTTTGACGACTTTTTTGAACTTTTGTGATGATTTTGCGCTTTTTTCAAAAATGAAATAAATCAAATTTTTCTTGCCAAGATCACTAATTTTTTGCAATTGCCAAAATATGCACATAAAATTAATAAAATATGCATATAAATAACGAAATATGCACAAATATGCACATAAATCGCGAAATATGCAAAAATATGCAAAATATGCACATGGAAATGCGTTCTAGAAGCTTCAACCCAAGCCAAAAACACGTTTTTCGTGCGTTTCAGACCGTTACCAGTTCAGGAAAAAAATATGCATTTGCATTTTTTTGCAGCCCTAGTTATAATCGAAAATTACCACAAACTTAGGTTTTCAGTATTTTTAAACCATAACTTTTAAAGGTTTATAAGATCGTTTAGTTCCTGCTAGATAATAGCTTCGAAACATATAGAGCTTTCAATTGGTAGCAAATTTATTTAGTTTGCTTGGTTCCATAAAGAGTTATGGCACTTCAAAGGTCTGGCGCCCAAACGGCGGCGCCCAAAGAGCAGCGCCCAAACGACCCCCACTCTTTTGAGCGATTGCGTTAATTTATAAATGGTAAAAAACACCAATTTAATAAAAAATGATTTTGGAACGGGATTCCCGTCCCGCACTTTTTATTTTAGCATTTTTCCGTTCCCGCAAATAATTCCTTGGCGAAATGTTTCAAAATGTAACAATTTTGGACCAATTTTGTAAATTTCAAAAAATTTTAATGGCGGCGCTTATCGGCACCGCCGAAGTCCCCAAAAATGTGCCATATTCTGTTGGGTTTTTGATTTTCTGGTTCTTAAGACAACATGAGATTTCTCTAACACATTTTTTTGATTGCAAATCTGTAAAACAAAAGTGCTTTTTTAGACCACGAAATGTCAAAAAAAAAAATAAATTTATCAATAAAAAAAAGTCGGCATCCAAACTCCAGCTCAAAAGACCCAAATCCGGCATGCCGAACCCAAAAGTGTCCGAAAATCCGGCATCCGGTTACATCCCTTGCAGCCTTTTTTGTGTTGATTTGTTGATGATTTGAATGTTTTTTGAATTTCAGATCGCTTAACACCGTTCAAGCAAAGCCAAGGGACGAACGGCGCACAGTCACCGACAAAAGGAAGAAGCGGCGTAACGGATTATTGGATGATTGAATAATTTTATCTTTTGCTTATCGGACAATTATTGTTGGTCGTTGAACTCTTGTTTGCATTTTCCATCAAATGTTTAAAATTCTTCCAAAAACGTTTATAAAAATTTTAAAACTTGCGACGACCTCCGAAAATTTGAGGTCGTCGGGGTTGGTTGTCACACGGTAATATAACCGGACCAAAAAAAATGTCGAAAATTCCGGGCCTAAAAATAAGGTTATTTGGGATCCGGTCTCCGTGGTTGAATTAAACATATTTATATACCAATTCGACTACTCCTTAAGAGCCAACCCTGGCCGGGCTTCCGTGCACAGTTGTCTGCGGAGCAAGGGGGTCATTTTTACTTTTGGTACTGAAGTGTCCCTTTACACTGGGACTCAGTTGGACGGCATCCAAATGGCGTCTGATCGACTTTCTTCACCCCTAGATCGATTTGTCTCGCCGAGAGCTGTCGAATGATATCGTATTTGTGGAAATTGGTGCACGGAAATACACAGAATTTAGGCCAAAAATATCTATTTTTGGCCATGTTTTAGTGGTTCAAAAACCGGTTCCAACATTTGCCTAAACTTTTGACCTCTTTTTCCGAGCTTAGCTCGTCGAGGGTGAAGCGTTGAAGTGTGGGATTACGCCAGCTAAAATCAGTGCCGGGTACCATAACCGCTTGGGAACCCGGAACCTAAAATCCGGAAGCGCTTCGTAACCGGGGTCCCTCCCCCCATTATTTGAAAATAATAAAAAAAATTTTTTAAGTGGATAAAAAGGAGTTTCTAGGGGTATTCGAGGCCGTAGATTCTGAATCTGATATTTATTTCGACCAATTTCAAACCCCGGGCCCGGAATTCAAACAATTTTTCGAAAAATTAAAAATTTTCAAAAATTAATTTTAGCCTTTAAATTAGGGTGGCACGTGACCGGGACGGGATTTCCCGGTTTTTTCTGGTCCCGGTCCCGGGTGTCTTAGTGGTTTGTCTTCCGGCAAGTCAAATGTTTGTGTCGGGTTCGAGTCCGTTTGAGTACAAACATTTATTTATCCTTTTTCCTCTACTCACATAATTTTTTTCTTCTAATAATAAAATTATTTAAATAATTTTCAAAAATTTTTTAATTAAAATGCGAGCAAAACAAAAATTTTTGATTCATCACATCTTCCTGAATTTTTACTTCAAATTTTCTTAACAAATATCATTAAAATGTTCAAAAAATTTCCCCGGCGGCGCCGCCGGACATCCTCCACTCTTACGTAACCAGTTTTTCCCCGAAATTCCGAAGCAAAATTTATAATTTTGCTAAAATTTTGATGAAATTTCTTTAACAAAAAATTGAGTCAAAATTCAAAAATTTTTCTCGGCGGCGCCTATCGGCACCGCCGACCACCCTCTCCTTAAAAGTAAAGCAGAATCTCAAAAAAAAAAGAATGATGATGATAAAATTGAAAGATATTTTTGAATAACAAAAAATTTTTTTGTTTTACCATTGAACATTACAAAAACCCTCGAAAACCCGGTACCGGTTGAAAATCTTGGTCCCGGTCCCGGGCAACGCTAATCAATTAGAAAATTCGTAAAAAAGTTATTGCAATAAAACTTATGAAAAGCCCTGATTTTGGGTGTTTTTCATGTTGAACTTCTTAAAAACGAATTGAACCGGCTTGGCTCTTTTTTTTTTTGTACGATACTTCTCATTTAGAGCTTTTAGAGCTTTCCAATGACATCTTGATTTTTTGATTTGGTTGAGTTTAAAAAAAGTTATAGCCTTTTTAAGTGCTGGCACTGAAGTGTCCGGCACTGAAGTGTCCGGCACTGAAGTGTCCGGCATTGAAGTGTCCGGCATTGAAGTGTTCGGCACTGAAATGAACGCCGCCGGTCTCGAATACCCCTAAGAACTCCTTTTTATTCACTTAGAAAGTATTTTTATTTTTTTCAAAAAAAAGCGGGGGGGGGGGGGACCAGCTTAAGTATTACCGACGTTTCGCCCATAAATTCGGATGTAATCTCGACAGTGAAATCCTTAAGAATGGGGATCCCTAATTTTTTTCAAAAAATAAAAACATTTTATACAGGCGTTAGAAAATAGTTTTTAGGGTTGTTCGGGGTCCGGACGGATATCCGGTTATAAAACCCCTCTTTAATTACCATTTATTCAAACTTTTTTAATTGGTCTTTTTTAGCATTTAGAAATTAACGCAATCGCTCAAAATGATCAATCGATTCATTCGCAATTTTCTGAACGGCCAACACATTATTTGCAAGGTTTGCTAATTTTTTCTATTTTTTTTTTGTTAATTTTGGGTTGGATTCCGTTTTGGTCATCACGGGAGACATTATGAAAAAGCGTAAAAACATTTCAACATTTATTTCGTTTTTCGATAAATTTTTCATCCAAAAAGAATGAATTTCTGCCATTACTTGCCTTTTCGATGTAATTTTATGCTGCTTTTTGAATGATTTTAAGGCCAAATTTGATTTTTTGCAAAATTTTGAATCTTCCAAAAATTGTTCGAATTTGGGTAAATTTTGTTTTAATTTTATCATCAAAATGCCTTTTACAAATAGTTAAACGGTAATAGTGGGTAGAGTTATTTTACTTGTTCCACACAAAAACAAAGTTTTTTTAAGAGGGTTTTACACAAATTCCTGAAATTTTTTGTGCTTTTTTTGCGCACACTATTAGGAAAAACGCACAAAAATGTTATAACAAATAAAAGTTTTGGAGGGGGTTCAGATTTTTGTTTAAAACCGATGGATTAATCAGAATTGCAATAATGACCTTTCTTTTTGAAAGTCAAAATGTTTTTAGGTTCCACAAGTTCAAGCTGTTCATGTGACGTTTTTGCATCAATGCGCCAAAAACAATGTGTGCCCGGCAGCCGTTCTTTCTCGCGTCGCTCGCATGGCGTCCTCGTCGTCCTCGTCCAGTAAATTTTGGACATTTGAGTCCCCAAAAAAATTAATTCACAGAAAATTTCAAAATTTTTTTTTTTGAGGCGCTTGGAGTTTTTTTTCATAAAGTTTTCGCAATTTCAGACCGGCCCAGCCACCGTTCCAAGCTGTTGGACGATTACCACAACAGACGTACAGCCAACCTTCAACTCGCCGATTTGGGCAAGGACGCCGTGGCATTTGCGCTGGACCCGCACGGTTCAAGGTGGGCATTGCTGGGGGTGAACGATTTGAACAGCCCGCAAAGCTAAACGATTAAACAAACCATTAAATGTCATTGCCTGAAGTGAAAAAGCCTGTTTTTTTTTTTGGACGGAACTCTGCCCAATCGCTTGGTTCTGAAGAAAATTAACAGATTTTTATTGGTCGAAAACCCCTGGGGGCCTATTTCAATTGGATCATATCTCCGATATGATCCTATGATACGATATCATATCGTATGCAAAATTTCTGTTTCAATTAAATCGTATGAAAAATCATGTGCCGCCCATGGTATGTCATATGGGGGTGTCATTATGCGTTTCAATATTAGATCGGGTATGATATCGCAGGTGATCAGGGCCGTAGCCAGAAAAAAAATGTGGGAGGGGGAATTTGAACCATCTGAGCGCGGCGCTCAGATGATTTTCCCATCTGAGCGCCAAGGTATTTTATTTTAAGGAATTTTCAAAAAGGCAATTTTTTTTTTATCTTTGATGGCAATTTGTTAAAAAAGTGGTCAAAAGAAAAAAAAGGGTCCCCACTCTTGTTGTCAGGGTGACCAGAGTAACTGATTTGTCAGGTTTTTCCTGATTTTTGGGTGTTTTCCTGATTTTCTCCTGATTTTTCAAAAATTTGAAAAGTTTAAGCGAAAATGGCCAATTTTCTTAACAAATATCGAAAAAATCTTAAAAAAATTTTCCCGTCGGCGCCGACGGACCTCCCCCCATTCTTAAAAAGCTTCAAAAAATGATCGTTTTTAAAATTTTGGTTGCAAATCTTTTAACAAATCGGAATCGAAAATTCAAAATTTTCTCGGAGGCGCCTATCGGCACCGCCGGACCCCCCTCCCCCCTACTAAAGCAGAATTCGTAAAAAAAATTTGCATTTTTGAAATCGGCAAAATTTTCGAAATTTAACACAATTTCTTAACAAAAACAGGGATTTTTGAGATGCCGAACACTTGGATGCCTTGTCGAGAAATACAAAGAAAAAATAAAGTTTTGGCATAAAAATTCATATAATTGGGCGCTTAAAAAATATTCCTGATTTTGGCTAAGGCTGATCCTGATTTTTCAGCTTCAATTCCTGATTTTTGGGTTTGACAGGTGGTCACCCTGCTTGTTGTTTTTTCTCAAATTTCATCCAAAAATGCCGATATATGCACCAAAAAATGGCACTTTTAGTGCAAAATTTGCTTAATACTTTAATTTTTTCGCTTCTTTTAACGTATAATAAGTGGATTTAAAGCCTTTTCACGTATTATTTTGGTATTTTTGGAAAACGGATAAATTTGAAAAAGTTCCGGTATTTTAACCGCTAGGCCTTGCTCATCGCCATTTGGCCATCCAGCGCCAGACAGTCATTTTCAAACTTTTTAATCAAATCTTACCATTTTAGCACAAACAAAGAAAGTTATTATTGATTGAATATCGATTTTTCATTAACATTTCGCCAGGTTCATCGAGCAAAAGTTGGAGCGTGCCAATCCGACGGAAAAGGCTCAGCTGGTGGACGCATTGCGTGGCCACGTTTTGACATTGGCCCAGCAAGTGTACGGCTCTCACGTGATCGAAAAGGCGTTGAAATCGGTGGACAAAGCGTCACAAATTGAGGCAAAAAACATTTAATTTTATTCCATTTTTGTTGACTGAATTAAATGTTATTTAGATAATCAATGAGATATTGGCGCAAGTGATTCCCCTGTCTTTCCATAAATACGGTAGTCGTGTGATCGAACGTATGCTTGAACATTGCGCGGAGCAGCAAAAGCGTCCCGTGTTGGAACAACTGCTTGACAATGTGCCCACTTTGGTGACGGATAAGTATGGCTGCTTTGTGATCCAACACGTGATTGAACATGGACTGCCCGAAGACCGGGCGCGCATTGTGCGCAGTCTGCAGGGGGACATTATGAAATATGCACAGGACAAATTCGCCTCCAACGTCATCGAGAAGTGTTTGACCTGCGGGACGGCGGATCAGAAACGGGCGCTGTTCGACAACATTTGTGTGGGGTCAGTTGCTTTATGCATTAAATGTGTACGTTGGACGTGCACTTTTTACAATTTGCCCTTTTTCGATAATCATTTTCGAAAAAAATTGTGTAAAAGTTTGAAGCGAAATTCTAAAAATTAAATAATAAATTTGGGGTTTAAAGTTTTATTTTCAAAAACAGAGGGCCGCAGACGCTTCGAAATGCTCGACAGTTGATGGCTGACGAATTTGGCAGTCATGTGATTGAGGTCCTCCCGAATATTCTTTTTGTGTTTGGCCCAATTCGATAAATTGAAGCGTTAATTTACCGAAATTTCGTACCGTTACTGTATAGAAAAATTTTAATTCGCGATATTTGTCATCAAATTGAAAATCGGATTAACCATTTTGAAAAATCTCTTCAAATTTGTCGAATTCTTTCAAATACAGACGGATATAGGCCCAGTTTTAAGAGGACGGATATCCCCCTTTCGGAAGTTTGTTCGTTATAACTTCTTTCAAATCTAACCAAATCGAACATACTATACTTGACATCATTCAAAGCTTACTATTAGTAGAAGCTATACTAATGATTTGGTTAGATTTGAAAGAAGTTATAATCCGAAAATGGGAACGAGTTGATATTTAAGGGGTGTATGTTAACCGGAATTCCAGTCCTCTGATTAAGAACAAAAGGGAAATTACCTATTTTAAGAAAAAAAAGTTTCAGAAATTTTTCGAGTACGGCACGGACGATCAGAAGGCTCAACTTGTGGACGCATTACGTGGCCACGTGTTGGAATTGGCCCTGCAAATGTACGGCTCTCACGTGATCCGAGCAGCGTTGAAATCGGTGGACAAAGCGTCACAAATTGAGGCAAAATTTATTGAAAATAATTATTACATTTTCGAGGATTTAAAAATAATTAATTAAATACTTTTAAAGATAATCGAAGAACTGACGCCCCGTTCAAAGCGTCCCGTGCTGGAACAACTGCTTGACAATGTGCCCACTTTAGTCACTGATCAGTATGGCAGCTACGTGATCGAACTTGTACTTGAACATGGACGTCCCGAAGACCGGGAGCGCATTGTGCGCAGTCTGCAGGGCGACATTCTGAAGAACATACATCGCAGAAGCATCTGCAGCATAATCGAAAAGTGTTTGATCTTTGGGACGACGGAACAGAAAAATGCGCTGATCGACCAAGTTTGTGCGGAGTGAGTTTTTTCCGGGATTCCCAAAAACTGAATTTGTGCTGTTTTCTGCTCAGCGACGGCACTGGAAAGCCGCCTTTGTTGCAAATGATGAAGCAACAGTTCGCCGCCGACGTCGTGCTGAAAATGGTGGACGGCGCGGACTCTGCGCATCGGGACAAAATGGTGTTCGCCATCGAAGAACACATTCCGGCACTGCTAAAGAGACAACAGTGAGTTTTGTGTTAGCATTTCTGGCGCTTTTTGCATTTCTTTTTCGATTTTTCGTGGTTATCGATTTTGCCTCTCGGGACTTTTGAATGCCGGAATCAATAAAAAAAAAAGTCGGCATCCGAATTCCAGCTCAAAGACCCAAATCCGGCATCCGGTTACATCCCTTGCAGCCTTTTTTGTGTTGATCTGTTGATGATTTGAATGTTTTTTGAGTTTCAGATCGCTTAACACCGTTCAAGCAAAGCCAAGGGACGAACGGCGCACAGTCACCGATAAAAGGAAGAAGCGGCGTAACGGATTATTGGATGATTGAATAATTTTATCTTTTGCTTATCGGACAATTATTGTTGGTCGTTGAACTCTTGTTTGCATTTTCCATCAAATGTTTAAAATTCTTCCAAAAACGTTTATAAAAATTTTAAAACTTGCGACGACCTCCTAAAATTTGAGGTTATCGGGGCCCATCCCTGATTGGTTAGCACACGGGAATATAACCAGTCCAAACAAAAAAATGTCCGGAATCAATCTGGACCTAAAATAGACTGAAACTTCTTTATTTGGGATCCGGTCTCCGTCGTTGAATTATATATAGCAATTGATTGACCACGGATATCCGTACGGATTTGAATAAAATGAGACGGATACATAAGGCACGGATTTGAAATTTGATCACCCCGAAGGGGGGGGGGCTTTTGACCAAAATTTATGGAAAATATTTTTTACTCTCAAAATTGACATTAAATATGTTAGCTAGGGTTGTTGGCGGTCGGTTAACCGAACCGAAAACCGGCTTTTTTGGCCCAAAAACCGAAACCGAAAACCGGGGGTCGTAAAACCGGCCTAACCGACAACCGGGGGTACCGGTTTTTTGGTTTGAAAAATACCCCCTAATGGCAGGGGTCGTATCGAAAATTTTTAAAAATAAGGACATTAAGGGCAAAAAAACGATTTAGGGGTCCGAAATAAGGACATTTTACAAAATGTTCAAAAATGCAGCAAAATGTTTATTTTTGACCTTTTTAATCATATTTCTCTCTCCACCAACAATTTTCCTCAACATTTGGGGGTTGGAAATTGCTCCCTTGGATTTTCGAAAATGTTGTCGATTTTCGATTTTCAAAATACACCCCCTAATTGTGGGATTTTATGGGATTCTGTTGATTACAATGGTGGTGTAGTGGCGAGTGTTTGGGGGAGTTGAACTGTTGGTGGGAGTAGGTTCAGATCCCATCTGCTTTATTTGTTTTTTCAAACCTTCCCTCTGTACTTTACGGTGTGTAAACAATTCCAAAAGTTTTTAAAATTCCCAATTTTTAATTTTAATTTGATACAATTCACAAGTTTTTCATTTTATTTTTTTGATTGGACGAATTCAGTGAATATTTAAAAAATGAAAAACTTTATTCAAAGTTAGTGACCGTGACTGAGTAATTTATTTTTTATCACTTTCGGTGAGCATTTATGGTGGGCAAAGTAAATAATTGAAATTTAATTTTATTTTTGTAAAATTGGTAATTATTTGGGACGAGATTTATATGTATTGGCTAAAAAACGTGAAATATTGACCAAAAACCCCCAAAATATTGATTTCGTTTCGCAAAAAAACTTGAAAATCTCGTCCCTAGTAATTATTGGACCAATTTTTTTAAACAAATTCGTTAAGTCAGAAAAATGCGTTGAAGAAAACTTTTATTAAAAAAATTTTTAAAAACTCGGAAATTTGGGCATTTTATTATGTTTTCTAAAATTTTTTGGGGTTTGTACAAAATTTTGGGTTTTGTCAACCCAAAAAAACCAAAACCCAAAAAATCCCAAAAAAATTTTTTGATTTTGGTTTTGGGTCCAAGTTGCCGGTCTCTAATATATATTTTGTTCGATTTGGGCTCTGGGCGGTATGACCGATAATTACCGGTAGAAAACCGAAAAATGCAATAAAAACGGAAAAAATGTACCCCTTAAAAATCAAAAAATTTTCAAACCAAAAATGAGCCCTAAAAAACTTTTACTGATCCTTGAGGTACTCCGGAAGTAATTCAAGGCGTTGCTTCGTGTTAAAAATTTGTTGTTTTTATTTTGCAGTTTGATTGAACAAATGTTTAATTCATTGTCTCTTTAATTACAATGTTTAAGTCGGACGGAACCCAACTCGTTCCCGGCCAACTCGTTCACCCCCAACTCGTTCACTTTTTTAAGTGTTTTTTCGTTATAACTTTTTTCAAAGTCGACCAAATCAAACATTTTTGATCTTTCGAAAGCTTACAACTATTAGAAGCTTTCGAAAGCAAAAGCTAAGCGATTGGCCAAATTTCAAAAAGGTTATGGCCAAAAAACGTTTTTTTGGCCACAATTGGACATAACTTTTTTGAGAATTTTCCAAAAGCTTAGCTTTTGCCTTTGTAAGCTTCTACTCATTGCATGCTTTCGAATGATACCAAAAATGCTTGATTTGGTCGACTTTGAAAAAAGTTATAACGAAAAAACACTTAAAAACGTGAACGAGTTGGGGGTGAACGAGTTGGCCGGGAACGAGTTGGGTTTTTACCGTTAAGTTGCCCAATTTTTCAAAAGTTTTTTAATTGGTTTTTTTAGAATTTAGAAATTAACGCAATCGCTCAAAATGATCAATCGATTCATTCGCAATTTTCTGAACGGCCAGCACATCATTTGCAAGGTTTGCTAATTTTTTCTATTTTTTTTTTTGTTAATTTTGGGTTGGATACCGTTTTGGCCACGGGAGACATTAGAAAAAAGCGTAAAAACATTTCATTATTTATTTCGTTTTTCGAGAAATTTTCAAAAAAAATAAGGCCAAATTTGATTTTTGGAAAATTTTCGAAAAATTGTTCGAATTTGGCTTCGCGCCTCGGAATTGGTTGAAATGGATCGTCAGATTCAGATTCTACGCCCCCGGATAGCCCTAGAAACACCTTTTTTTATTGACTTTGAAAAAACTTTTTTTTTAGGCCTAAGCCTAACGAACCCTTAAGTCTCTGCCTTTTGTGTGATTAATGGTAAAAAAATAAATAAAAAATCATACATTTTCAAAATCTTAGATGTTGTCAGATCTGAAAATATTGTCAGATTCGTGATCAGCACCCTTGAAAACCCCATATATAATGTTTTCAGCAAATTTGGAGAGGGGGTCGCAAAACGGGATGTCAAATCAAATTAAAAAAGCACGTATTTAAGTAAATCATCCATAAATAATGAATTCGAAACATTACTTTTGAGCACTGTTAGGAAAAACGCACACGAAAATGCTCTGAAGTTGGAGGGGTTCACATCCTTTAAGCTTAACCTTTCGTAAAATTTCATTCGGTTGCAAATATTTTAATGCCAAAAAAATGTTTTTGTTTTGTTTAGGTTCAACAAGTTCAAGCTGTTCATGTGACGTTTTTGCATCAATGCGCCAAAAACAATGTGTGCCCGGCAGCCATTCTTTCTCGCGTCGCTCGCATGGCGTCCTCGTCGTCGTCGTCCAGTAAATTTTGGACATTTGAGTCCCCCCAAAAAAATTAATCCACAATTTTGCAATTTCAGACCGGCCAAGCCACCGTTCCGAGCTGTTGGACGCGTACCACAACAGACGTGCAGCCAACCTTCAACTCGCCGGTTTGGGCAAGGACGCCGTGGCGTTTGCGCTGGACCCGCACGGTTCAAGGTGGGCATTGCTGGGGGTGAACGATTTGAACAGCCCGGGCTGGCGCCAACCCGTTCATTCCATGGCTTGTAACTTTCTTCAACTTCCATCGAATTAGACAAATTCAATACCATTCGAAAGCGTTCGGTTTCGATGATTTGAAGATGTCATTAAGCCTAAACTAATCAAACAAAACACTAAATAGTCATGGCCTGAAAAAAATGCTTTTTCTCAATAAAAATTTGGGCCCTTAGACACTTTCCTACATATAATTGTACCAAATTTGTCGTATTTGGTTGATGAAAAGTTACTCGGCGTCGGACTTAACAAAAATACAGTGAAATGTAAATGCGCCCCTCAAAGCACGAAGCACAAACAAAGAAAGTTATTATTGATTGAATATCGATTTTCCATTAACATTTCGCCAGGTTCATCGAGCAAAGGTTGGAGCGTGCCAATTCGACGGAAAAGGCTCAATTTGTGGACGCATTGCGTGGCCACGTTTTGACATTGTCCCAGCAAGTGTACGGCTCTCACGTGATCGAAAAGGCATTGAAAACGGTGGACAAAGCGTCACAAATTGAGGCAAAATCATTTAATTTAAATTGTCCCGTTTACCTCGGGACTCAAATGCTTGACTATATAAAAATGTTATTTAGATAATCAATGAGATATTGGCGCAAGTGATTCCCCTGTCCCTCCATAAATACGGTTGTTGGGTGATCGAATGTGTTCTTGAACACTGCACTGAGCAGCAAAAGCGTCCCGTGTTGGAACAACTACATGACAATGTGCCCACTTTGATCACTGATCAGTATGGCAGCCACGTGATCGAACGTGTGATTGAACACTGCACGGAGCAGCAAAAGCGACCCGTGTTGGAACAACTGCTTGACAATGTGCCCACTTTGGTGACGGATCAGTATGGAAGCTTGGTGATTGAACTTGTGATTGAACATGGACTGCCCGAAGACCGGGCGCGCATTGTGCGCAGTCTGCAGGGGGACATTATGAAATATGCACAGGACAAATTCGCCTCCAACCTCATCGAGAAGTGTTTGATCGGCGGGACGGCAGATCAGAAAAAGGCGCTGATCGACAACGTTTGTGGGGGGTCAGTTGAAATTCTAAATTAAATAATATAAATTTTATTTTTCAAAGAGGTCCGAAGACGCTTCAAAATGCTCGACAGTTGATGGCTGACGAGTTTGGCAGTCATGTTATTGAGGTCCTCTGAATATTTATTAATGTTTGGCACAATTTAATAAATCGCGTTAATTTACCTAACAAATAAATTAGTTGGGGTGTGATTCATTCAAAAATTTCTTGATCAACCATAAAAAATTCAGAAATTTTTCGAGTACGGTACGGACGATCAGAAGGCTCAACTTGTGGACGCATTGCGTGGCCACGTGTTGGAATTGGCCCTGCAAATGTACGGCTCTCACGTGATCCAAGCAGCGTTGAAATCGGTGGACAAAGCGTCACAAATTGAGGCAAACTTTTATTTAATTATTATATTTTTGAGGGTTAATCATTTAATTTAAAATAAAATTAATGATTAAATACTTTTAAAGATAATCGAAGAACTGACGCCCCGTTCATGTGTGATCAGATGCATCAAAGATCAGTATGGAAGCCACGTCATGAACATGGTGATTAAATATACAACAATTTATTAAAATGTGTTGTTTGATTAACCGGGAAAATAGGGACTAAAAAATGAGCTAAAACTGACTAAATCCAGTCAATTTTTGCGTTAAAACCTTTAAAATCCATCAGTCTTTATTAATTTCTTTCTTACAATTGTAAATATAATATTTTTTTTTGGGAAAAAGTGCCAGAATAGGGTCTAAAAACGCAAAAATGGCGAAATAGGGATTTATTCTCAAAAAAGCCAAAATAGGGAATTTTAGGGACTAAAAAGTCGCTCTAGGCTCCCGGGTTTGGGCCATTTGAAACTGTTAAAGATTCTTCGCAGATAATTGAACTCATCGAACCACAACGGCTTCAATTTGTCGTTGATGCCATACTGTCCAGTCCGTCGGATTCGGTACATTTTTATCAGATTTTGTTTGTTTTAAAACAAAAAAATTTTAAAACATTTTCTAATTCTCAAATTGCTTCCTTCGTCCCTTCGCATCCCAACAGGTTGCCTCCCTGTCCCTTCATGAATACGGTAATCTGGTGGTCCAACGTGTTCTTAAACACTGCACGGAGCAGCAAAAGCGTCCCGTGTTGGAACAACTGCTTGACAATGTGCCCACTCTGGTCATGGATCAGTATGGCTGCTTTGCGATCCAACACGTGATTGAGCATGGACGTCCCGAGGACCGCGGGCGCATTGTGCGCAGTCTGCATGAGAAAGTTCTTCCTAATGTAAATTCCTAAATATTGCCTTGTAAATTAGTAAAATATTTAAATACCCTTAAAAGGTCACCTCCCTGTCCCTTCATGAATACGGTAATCTGGTGATCCAACGTCTGCTTGAACACTGCACGGAACATCAAAAGCGTCCCGTGTTGGAAGAACTGCTTGACAATGTGCTCTCTTTGGTCACGGATAAGCATGGCAGCTTTGTGATCGAACTTGTACTTGAACATGGACGTCCCGAAGACCGGGAGCGCATTGTGAGCAGTCTGCAGGGCGACATTCTGAAGAACATACATCGCAAATGCATTTGCAGCATAATCGAAAAGTGTTTGATTTTTGGGACGACTGAACAGAAAAATGCGTTGATCGATCAAGTTTGTGCGGAGTGAGTGTTTTTCTGAGAACCCCAAAAATAAATTTTTGTTTTTTTTTGTTCAGCGACGGCACTGGAAAGACGCCTTTGTTGCAAATGATGAAGCAACAGTTCGCCAACGACGTCGTGGTCAAAATGGTGGACGGCGCGGACTCTGCGCATCGGGACAAAATGATGTTCGCCATCGAAGAACACATTCCGGCACTGCTCCGCTTAAAAACACAGGAATTAGAGCAGCAGAGTGAGTTTGTGTTCGCTTTTCTGCGTTTTTTGAATTTCGTGAATCAATTTATTCGTCGTTATCGATTTTGTCTCTCGGGAATTAATTCATTTTCTCCCTACCATGGCGCTAGCGCTGCACGAGAGTCTCGACTCGAGAAATTTCTCGGTTTTTTTGGGTCTCGGTGTCATTTCTCTGTCTCGAGTCTCAGTAAATTTTGGGTCTCGTGCAGCACTATTATGTATGTTGCACTTGGTAGCCCTCACTTTTTTGTGTTGATTTGTTAATGATTTGAATGTTTTTTGGGTTTCAGGCCGCTTAAGCAAAGGCGCGGGCGGAGCAATCGCTGACAAAAAAAGGAAGAAGCCGATTAACGGATAATGACGGCGTACCTTTGATGATTGATTGAATAATTTATTTTTTGTTTTTAATTGAATTGAAGCGTGATACAAACAGAAAAAAATATATTGTACTCGATCTCCATCATAATTTAAATTCATGGATGGGTGGGTGGTGTTGCGAGTGGAAACCTTTTTGCTTTATCATTGAAGAAATCAAGTATTGTAAAATTTGAATTTTATGTAATTTGTTAAGAAAAAATTGGGGAAAATTGCAGTATATGGGTACCTCGTCAAATTGGACGAATTATATATCAATCGACTCCATTCTAAGCCTAGCGCTCGAATCCGTAAAATTTTTTTGGCGGAAATCACTTTGAAGCAAGTTATGAGCCCGGGACTGAAGTGTCTTTTAACTGGGGACTCAGTTGTCCACTGGATTAAAAATGGGAAAAATCACTCATATTGGCTTTCAAAATTAGGAATTAGTTGATAGAAAATAAAAATTGAGACCAAAAATTGGTCCAAAACAATGAATTTTACAAAAATTTTTTCGCAAGAATTGGGTAGCGGCGAACGGCAATTTCGACTTTAACCGGGACAGCGGCCCGTGTTCTTCCTTACGTTGTGTTGGTGAAGCAGGCCCCTCGTAGTTGGAAAAAATTAATTGCAGAATCTTCATCAGGGGCTCGGGGGCAATTAGGGAGTCATAGTTCAGGGCCATATTGCGGGAAATGGCAAAAGAGCAATTGGTTGTCTAGGGATCGGTTTGAAAAATGGCGAAATATGGATAAAAATCGCTAAATATGGAAAAATATGTATTGTAAAATGGGCTCTAGAAGCTCCAACCAAAGTTAAAAACACTATTTATGGCATTTAGAAGCCGTTTCGAGTTTGCAAAAAAAAAAAAAATGGATTTCCATATTGTAAGGGTGCACCGGTTGGCATTCCCCAATTCCGCAATCTCCCCGAATTGCTGAGCAGTCCCCTTCATTGATCACATGAACAGTTGTCCCCATGCTCCATATCAATTGTCCCCGCCCCATTGACCAACATTTCCCTTGCTGTTCCTGTCCCCAGTGATCAGTCCCGCGGAAACTAATGTTCACTCTCATCTGTCCTGTCCATCTCGTGTTCGTCGGAGTGAATAAACATCCTTTATCCTTGGTGGAGCGAGTCGAACATGGGGAGGCGAAGTCATCGCCCAGGGCCCGGGCACCCTCCCTAACATTCCGACCCCCATCCAAAATTCCAACACTCGGTGCCAACGTCGTCCTGGGTGGGCACGGTAGAGAGTGGGTTTCAAATGGGGAGTGGGTTACTATTTTTCAATGTAGGTAGGCAGGTTTTTTTTTTGAAAATTATTTACCTACCTAGATACATAATTCGAATTATTATATTTTTTTGAACCAAAATAAATTTTTTTAGGATAAAAAGCACCATAACAATACAGTAGTGTGCAAAAGTAAATATGCAAAATGCATTTTTTTGTTTAACGCGCTATAACAAACCCAAGAAGCAGTATTAGACAAAGTGTCCAGGAGTTTTTTTGTAGCATTTTTTGTGGGCTTTAGCAATCGTGTCTCAGACACCTCACGTCAAAACATTTTTGACCACATGTCCAACTGCACCACTTTTTATTGATGCAAAATTTAAGTTCCAGATTTATTTTATTCAAGAATTCTTAGAGAATTTGAAAAAATTCATGCTAATGTAACATTGGATGCTGATCAAAAAAGCTAATTAGACCGAGTTGATCAGACACTTCCATAATAGAGATCCGAAGACCACAAAATACACTGAAAAATGGGGTAAATTTGAGGAAAAAAATCCCCGAGGGCTTGGAAAAATTTCCTGCAAAAATCCATTTTGAGTTAAAGATAGCCCACAAAATTCTCTACAAAACCCAAAAAATCGCTAACAAATAAGCTCTAACTTTTTACTCCGATGAGTTGCTTCCTCATGCACAACTTTACATAGACACCGTGCGTAGGGAGTACTGTAGTAATACAATAATTTTTGGCCGTATAGAAGGTTGCCGCGGCGCCCAAAGGGCAGCGCCCAAACGACCCACACTCAATTTTGCGGCGGCGTTCATTTCAGTGCCGACACTTCAGAGACGCACACTTCAGTGCCCACACTTCAGTGCCGGGACACTTCAGTGCCAGCAATTCAAAGCCTATAACTTTTTTTAAACTTAACCAAATCAAACAATCAAGATGTCATTTGAAGGCTCTAAATAAGAAGTATCGTATAAAAAAAAGCCAAGGCGGTTCAATTCGTTTTTAAGAAGTTCAACGTGAAAAACACCCAAAATCAGGGCTTTTCATCAGTTTTATTGCAATAACTTTTTTACGAATTTTTTAATTGATTAGCTTTGGCTTAACAATAGCTTTAAAAGCTTAAGCTTTCCAATGACATCTTAATTGTTTGATTTGGTTGAGTTTAAAAAAAGTTATAGGCTTTGAATTGCTGGCACTGAAGTGTCCCGGCACTGAAGTGTGCGTCTCTGAAGTGTGGGCAAAAGTGCATTTGAAAAAAAAATTTTTGTTTTCAAAGTCGATAAAAAGATTTGTCTAATGGTTTTCGGGGGCTTAGAATCCTCTATTTTAACCAATTACGAACCCCGAATTCGAACATTTTTTCGAAAACTCAAAAATATTCAAAAATCACTTGGTCTTAACATCCTTCTCAAGCATGAAAATGGATGTCTAAAGAACCAGAAAATCAAAAACCCAACAGAATATGGCACATTTTTGGGGACTTCGGTGTGGGACGGGAATCCCGTGTACAAAATCAATTTTTATTAAATTGGCACTTTTTAGCATTTATAAATTAACGAAATCGCTCAAAATGATCAATCGATTCATTCGCAATTTTCTGAACGGCCAGCACATCATTTGCAAGGTTTGCTAATTTTTTTCTATTTTTTTTTTTTGTTGTTAATTACCCTTAGAAACACCTTTTTATTGAATTTGGAAAAACTTTTTTTTCAAAAAATGGGGGGGGGCATAAAAATTAGTGTTTATCAAGGTCGCTGATCACGAATATATGAATGACCTCCATTCCGAACCCCGGCCCCAACGCTTTTTTCGAAAATTCAAAATTTCCCTAAAATCAAATTTTAATTTTTGGCCTCAAAAATCATCCATAAATATTCGGACACTACGATCCCGAAAACCCTAGAACCACCTTTTATTAACTTTGAAAAAAAAAATTTTTTTTTTGTTGACACATAACCGAAAAGAACCAAATTTTTTTTGCGTGTCGGCGATGCCGATAGGCGCCGCCGAGAAAATTTTGCAAATTTTGACTCAATTTGTTAACACATTTTCAACCAAAATTTAAAAAATCGGCACTTTTTTTGAAGTTTTTAGGAATGGGAGGGGTTCGGCGGTGCCGATAGGCGCCGCCGGGAAAAATTTTTTGATTTTTGATGGCAATTTGTTAAGAAAATTAGTCACAAAAAATGTAAAAGTTCAAAACAAAAGGGTCCCCTTTATGGTTTTTTTTTCTCAAAAAACATTTCGGGGGGAGGGGGGCCCTGGCCCCACGAATATATGAATGACCTCCATTCCGAACCCCGGCCCCAACGTTTTTTTCGAAAATTCAAAATTTCCCTAAAATCAAATTTGAATTTTGGCCTCAAAAATCATCCATAAATAATGAATTCGAAACATTAATCTGTTATAAAAAACGACACGAAAATGCTCTAAAGTTGGAGGGGTTCCCATTTTTTTAAAAACCCGGTGGATTAATCGGAATTCCAATAATGAGAATCCTCCCTTTTTGAAATTCAAAATGTTTTTAGGTTCATCAAATTCAAGCTGTTCGTGTGGCGTTTTTGCATCAATGCATCAAAAACAATGTGTGCCCGGCAGCCGTTCTTTCATGCGGCGCTCGCATGGCGTCCTCGTCGTCGTCCAGTAAATTTTGGACATTTGAGCCCCCAAAAAATTCCAAATTTTATCTCTTGAGCTTTTTTCAGGTTTTTTTTGAAATTTCAGACCGCCCCAGCCACCCTTCCGAGCTGTTGGACGCGTACCACAACAAACGTACAGCCAACCTTCAACTCGCCGATTTGGGCAAGGACGCCGTGGCGTTTGCGCTGGACCTGCACGGTTCAAGGTGGGAATGGGCTGGGGGATGTTTCAAGGTGAACGACTTGAACAGCTCGGCTAAGCTAAGCGATTGAACAATAAATGTCATTGCTTGAAGCAATGGTGGCGCCAGGAATTTTTTCGGGGGGGGGGGCCGATCCAAAAAGTCATTTGTTAAGAAATTTGCAACCAGAAATGTAAAAATAGTGCATTTTTTTTTGCTAAAATGGAGTTTATGGGGTTAACCACAAAACAATCGACTCCACTCTAAGCCTAACGCACGAATCTGCAAAAATTTTTGCGCGGACTCAACTATGAAGAAAGTTATGAGCCCGGGACTGAAGTGTCTTTTGACTGGGGACTCAGTTGTCCACTGACTAAAAAAGGGGAAAAATCACTCGTATTGGCTTTCAAAATTACGAATTTGTCATAGAAAATCAAAATTAAGAATTTAAAGCGGCTTTTAAACTGGTTTAAAATTTTGGATTTTTATTTCGATTTTCGTAAGAAAATCAGTGGAAAAACCTCGAAATTATCGATATCGAAACGGAAGAGACTTTTCGAAAGTGGGACAAAAATATGTCTTTTTTTTATTTAAAAATTTTTTTGCCTTTGATTAATTCGACATCATTGTATACTTGAATTTTCAAAAATTTATTAAAAATAATAATTTATTAAATTGGATTGAGGGCATTTTAATCTCTTATAAATTTTACATGATTTTTACACGATAAATGTTGTGAAATGTCTCAAAAATTACAAAATTTCTTTGATATAATTTCTCTTTCGACAAATCTCGAAGAATCTCTTTCGATTTTCGTTTAGAAAATCGGGAGAAAAACCTCGAAATTATCGAAATCAAGAGGTTTCGACGCAGCCCTGCTAGGTACCATTCAGTTCGATTCGTATTTTTTTAAAGCCTATATGAGTGATTTTGCGCATTTTTATAAATGGACAACTGAGTCTCCACACAAAAAGACACTTCAGTCCCGGGCTCATAACTTTCTTCATAGTTGAGTCCGCGCAAAAATTTTTGCAGATTCGTGGCGTTAGGCTTAGAGTGGAGTCGATTGGTATATGATTTGAAGGTTTTGGAGTCAACCCCATAAACTCCATTTTTTTCGATTAATTTGCAAAACAATATGGTCCTTTTTTTCTCAAAAAAATTTTACCGATGTGTTTCGTCGATTTTTTTTTCAACAAATTGTTCACTCCACAAAAAATCATCAAGTCAAAAACTGTCAAACTTTTTTATTAAATCGTACAATTTTAGCACAAACAAAGAAAGCTATTGTTGATTTAATTGGAATTTTCCGTTAACATTTTGCCAGGTTCATCCAGCAAAAGTTGGAGCGTGCCAATCCGACGGAGAAGGCTCAGCTGGTGGACGAATTGCGTGGCCATGTGTTGGAATTGGCCCAGCAAATGTACGGCTCTCACGTGATCCGAAAGGCGTTGGAAACGGTGGACAAAGCGTCACAAATTGAGGCAAAAGCATTTAATTTTATTATTTTTCTTGACTGAATTAAATGTTTTTTAGATAATCAATGAGATATTGGCGCAAGTGATTCCCCTGTCCCTCCATAAATACGGTTGTTGGGTGATCGAATGTGTTCTTGAACACTGCACTGAGCAGCAAAAGCGTCCCGTGTTGGAACAACTACATGACAATGTGCCCACTTTGATCACTGATCAGTATGGCAGCCACGTGATCGAACGTGTGATTGAACACTGCACGGAGCAGCAAAAGCGTCCCGTGTTGGAACAACTGCTTGACATTGTGCCCACTTTGGTGACGGATCAGTATGGCAGCCACGTGATCCAACTTGTGATTGAACATGGACTGCCCGAAGACCGGGCGCGCATTGTGCGCAGTCTGCAGGGGGACATTATGAAATATGCACAGGACAAATTCGCCTCCAACCTCATCGAGAAGTGTTTGATCGGCGGGACGGCGGATCAGAAACGGGCGCTGTTCGACAACATTTGTGTGGGGTCAGTTGCTTTTGGATTAAATGTGTAAGGGCCATCAGTTTTTTGGGGACATAAATTGTTGAACGGTTCGCGGTCTTTCAGACGTTACAAAACATTTCCTTTTTTCGATAATCATTTTCGAAAATTGTGTAAAACTGAAAAGAAATTCTAAATTAAATAATATAAATTTTATTTTTCTCAGAGGGCCGAAGACGCTTCGAAATGCTCGACAGTTGATGGCTGACGAATTTGGCACTTTTGTGATTCAGGTCCTGCGAATATTTATTAATGTTGAAAAAAGGCGAAAAACTATTTTTGCACTCTCTTCAAATTTGTCTAATTCTTTCAATTTTTGCCGCACATTCAAAAGGAATTGTAAAACATAATTTAATTAATAAGTACAAGCCCCTGAAATAGCCAAAAAACACTGGTGGAATGAATAAAAAGGAAATTACTTAATTAAGAAGAAAAAAAGTTTCAGAAATTTTTCGAGTACGGCACGGACGATCAGAAGGCTCAACTTGTGGACGCATTGCGTGGCCACGTGTTGGAATTGGCCCTGCAAATGTACGGCTGTCACGTGATCCAAGCAGCGTTGAAATCGGTGGACAAAGCGTCACAAATTGAGGCAGAATTTATTGGAAATAATTATTACATTTTTGAGGAGGCTTTTAATTTTATTTAAATTAATGATTAAATACTTTTAAAGATAATCGAAGAACTGACGCCCCGTTCGTGTGTGTTCAGATGCATCAAAGATCAGTATGGAGCCTACGTCATGAACACGGTGAATAACAACAAAATTATATGCGTTATTTGAGTCTTTAACCGGGGCTCCCGGGTTTAGGCTTAGCTTCATTTGAAACTGTTAAAATTCTTCACAGATATTTGAACTGATCGAACCACAACGGCTTCAATTTGTCGTTGATGCCATACTGTCCAGTCCGTCGGATTCGGTACATTTCGTAATTTTCAAAATCTTGAAAGCATCCTTCGCATCCCTGCAGGTTGCCTCCCTGTCTCTCCATATATACGGTAATTGGGTGATCCGAAGTGTGCTTAAACACTGCACGGAGCAGCAAAAGCGTCCCGTGTTGGAACAACTGCTTGACAATTTGCTCTCTTTGGTCACGGACAAGCATGGCAACTACGTGATCCAACATTTGGTTGAGCATGGACGTCCCGAAGACCGGGAGCGCATTGTGCGCAGTCTGCAAGGGGACATTATGAAGAACACATATCTCCACTCCTTCTGCAGCATAATCGAAAAGTGTTTGATTTTTGGGACGACGGAGCAGAAAAATGCACTGATCGACCAAGTTTGTGCGGAGTGAGTTTTGTCCGGGAATCCGAAAAACTCAATTTGTGCTGTTTTCTGTTCAGCGACGGCACAGGAAAGACGCCTTTGTTGCAAATGATGCAGAGACCGTTCGGCAAGGACGTCGTGCAGAAAATGCTGAACGTTGCGGACTCTGCGCATCGGGATAAAATGATGTTCGCCATCGAAGAACACATTCCGGCACTGCTCCGCTTAAAAACACAGGAATTAGAGCAGCAGAGTGAGTTTGTGTTAGCTTTTCTGCGCCTTTTGCATTTCGTGAATCAATTTATTCGTCGTTATCGATTTTGCCTCTCGGGAATTAATTCATTTTCCCTACCATGGCGCTATTGGATAATTCGGTATATGCCAGTGATGTGAACGGATTCCGGACATTTTTGTGGCGTTCGGTTACATCCCTGTTATGTATTAGTGCTGCACGAGAGTCTCGGCGGAGAATTTTTTAGGTTTTTTTTTGAGTCTCGGTGTCATTTCTCGGTTTCGGTCTCGAGTCTCGGTGTCATTTCTCGGTCTCGAGTCTCGGTAAATTTTGGGTCTCGTGCAGCACTATTACGTATGATGCACTTGGTAGCCCTCACTTTTTTGTGTTGATTTGTTAATTATTTGAATGTTTTTTCGGTTTCAGGCCGCTTAAGCAAAGGCGCGGGCGGAGCAATCGCTGACAAAAAAAGGAAGAAGCCGATTAACGGATAATGACGGCGTCCCTTTGATGATTGATTGAATAATTTATTTATTTTTTGCTCGTAATTGAATTGAAGCGTGATACAAACAGAAAAAATATATTGTACTCGATCTCCATCATAATTTAAATTCATGGCTGGTTGGGTGGTGTTGCGAGTGACAAACTTTTTGCTTTATCATTGAAGAAATCTTCAACTATTGTAAAATTTGAATTTTATGTAATTTGTTAAGAAAAAAAATTTGGTCCAAAACAATTTTTCGCAAGAATTGCGTAGCGGCGAACGGGAATTTCGACTTTAACCGGGACGGCCCGTGTTTTTCCTGCTCATTTTAGGTGTATATAGCGGCACTATAACTAGGGCTAAGATTTATATGGACAAAAAATCTCTGAATATGGCCATAAAAGATGGATGAAAAATTGTAAAATATGGCAAAATGCAAAATATAGACGAAATATGGATAAAAAAATTTTCAAATATAGCAAAAAAAATGGGCAAGATTTTCCTAATAGAAGTAAAAAGAACAATAAATTTTTATATGCAATTTAAGACATTTCAGAAAATTTTTTGAAAATAAGCAGAATTTTAAAAATTTTCATTTTTTTGGTGGTTGAATTTTTAGTCTTGAATGTCATTTGAGAAAGTCGATCTTTAGGGGGTGTATCAGATCTGCCGATTTTTGCACAGAGTTTGCCAACTAAATTGTCTCCAAAAGCATTAAGCTCAAAGCACAAAATTTTTTAAGATATTGAGCAAACAAGTTGAAAAAAAATTATTTTTTTCTGAAAATGAGTGAAAAATGCAAAATTTGGGGACAGGAAAGGGAGGCAAAACAAGTTAAACGTGGTTTTAAATATATATATTTTTTAATTTTTAAACTATCTTTTTTAATCAATCCATAACTGTTTTATCGAAAATCGGTGTAATTCATCCTTGCAGTCTACCGGGTTTGAACCCTTGGCTCAGAGCAAAAAAATGCACTGTTTGTGTTGTATAAATACAGTATGCCAACATTTTTTGAGATCCACTTCACCACGCGTGCAAATCTGCTATTTCCAAATTTATTGGGGGCGTAAGTGTTATAGTGAGGGGGGAAGCAGACGAAATTAATGATGCCCGAGACCCAAAATTCCCCGATACTCGAGTCTCGAGACTCGATACCGAGACCGATACCCAAAAAAACCCCGAGACTTTTCTCGAGTCCGATACTCGATACCGAGACTCTCGTGCATCACAAAGACGAAATAGCACTCATTATAAAAAATTTTAGAAGAATTAGAGCGACTTTTTAGTCAATATAAATCCGCTCGAGCGATATTATTGGCATGGAGCTCGCGACCAAAAGGGCCGTGGAAGAATGAATACCATATAGCCAATTAAGTGATTTCAAAAAAAAAAAAATTGATGTTGAAGACAATGAGGAAGATATTTTTGAATAATAATCCCGGTTAAACCAGGTTTCGTTTTTCCAAAAGAACAACATATGCATCCTTAAAAATCAAAAAAATTTTCAAACAAAAAATGCACCCCCCTATAAAAATGACTTTTCTTTGACCAAAAATCCATCCGCAAAAAGCAAAATTTCCCTAAAAATTTTTTGATTTGATATTTTTTGTAAAATGTTCCAAAACATGTGAAAAATAGTACAACATTTACAATTGTGAGAGGAAAAGTAATAAAGAATGACGAATTTTTTGAAGGCTTTCACAAGGGTTGGACAAGACCGGATATTATCCGCGTCCCCCGGCAGCGGTTCCACCGGTTCCTCGACACCCGGATACCGGTACCGGATAGCAATTTACAGCCGGATATCCGTCCGGATACCGGATAATTTTCAATTTTTAAAAATAATAATTAAAATTTTATAAAAAATCAAAATTCACGCAATTTTTGCCAAAAAGTAAATAAAGCATAAAATAAAATGAATAAAATCAAATTCAATCAAGTTGGATTGTTAATTTCATTTGTCACTCTTCATCTGAATCAATTTTTGTTATGAAAATTGATCCAAAAATTCTAATTTTTCTTTGGGTTTGAATGAAAATTAAGAAAAAAGCATACGATTTGTAGCGCAAGTATAATTTTTAAAGAAAATTTGAGCAATTTTTGTTAGGCCAATTGTTTTGTGAAATTGGTAACTAATTATAAAAAACAAATTACAGAAGCCCATTTCTCTCTATTTAATTTTAATAGGAAATGGCAAAATGTCACGCAAAGTTCAAAAATTTTACTAGCGCTAACACAAGCAAAAAAAAATCTCTCCTAAAAATACCACCATTAGGGGGTGCTTAACCCGCCCGGATCCAACCCCCGGATACCGGGTATCCCGGATCCTGGACAGCCGGATACCGGTCCCGGATAATTTGCCCAAAACACCCGGATACCGGTCCCGGTTCCGGATACCCGTTCTTGTCCAACCCTAGTTTTCACGCACAAATTGAGAAGATTTGGTCAGTTTTAGCACATTTTTTAATCAATATTTTGGCACTTTTGGGGGGGGGGGTGGGGTTGGTCATTGGGGGTTTTCGCGACGCTCATTCGCGCACCGCACAAAAATTTTTGAACCTAAATTTATATTAAATATTCCTTTTTGAGGGTGTGAAAAACAAGCGATTTCGGGCAATTTAAAGTCATTTGTGCAGACTTCAAAGCTAAATTAAACCGACTTCATCGAGCGAGATTTTAATCGAGCTATCAAAAAAAGCTCGGTCTAGCCCTAATGAAGCTGTCATTAGCCAACATTTTTATGTGATTATTAAACACTTCAATTCGAAAGCTTCTGATGAATCCAGGCCGATCCTGATTTTTTAAAGGGTTAAATTAGGCGCTTTCGGGCCGATTATTTTTCTTTAAAAAATTTAGTTAATATTTTTTCTATTCATCAAAGATTCCAGACAATTGTAAATCGCTAATTGGAAGTTTTTGTTCAGCTTATGTAACGTAAGCACGGGACCGGACCCGGTAGCTCATTTCTCAATTAAAAAATTTTCTTTTGACGAATTCGTAATCCACAAAATTTGACCAAAAGGGTCACCCCCCTATGGTTTTTGTCAACATTTACTGTAGTCCGGGTCTAGGTACGGATTTTCCGGGACTAGTGATTGTAAATAATCTAGCTTCTTTTCTTGTGCCTTAAATTAATTGATTTGTCAAAAATTTGATTGTTTAGGCTTAGACTTTAGATGTCATTTTATTCATATTTATTTGTGGAAAAGAGGTGTAACACCAACAAAAATGGAGTATGTTTTAGAGTAAAGGAAATAACGGCAGTAGCGAGTAGAGACCGGATAAAGATTTGGTTAATGAAACGTTCATTTCCAAATTAAGTTTTAATATTTTAAAATATTTTATTGTTCAAATGGCGTACTGACCGAATCCAGCCCAGTCCGAATACAGACCGGGGCAATAACTGACTATAAACTTAACCGATTCAGACTTTCTAAACATCATTCGAAAGCTTTTGTCGAGATGAAGCTATTATTAAGCTAAAGTTTGCCATTAGACAAATCGCAAAAAAGTTATGACCAGAAAAAACATAAAAATTCATATTTTTAAACTTTTAAAAGTTTTCTAGCCATAACTTTTTTGAATCGCAAAACTGTAGCTTAACAATAACTTTATTTCGACAGACTTTCGAAAGGGTTTTAGAAAGTCTGAATCGGTTAAGTTTAAGTCAGTTATTACGCCCTCCCCGGTCTGGATTCGGTTCGGTAGCCATTCAAATTCAAAGGGGTTGTGGGGTCTAAACATCTGGCTACGGCCTTGTTTGGTAGGGGAAGGACACAAAAATAGGCATTTGGAAAAGGTGGTGAGGAGAGACGGACGCGGGCACTGTCAATTCGTCGTGCATGTTCTCATTGAAGACAGGCAACATGAGTGCCGTGCCATCACTAAAATTGAATATGTTTTAATCATTGATTAGATAGCCCTCAGATCTGCTGGTTGACTAATGTGTCTTCTTCCTGATAAATGTTGTCCGCGTTTGGCCTTATTTCTGGGACAGTTACATAACATTAAGAGCTCGGATACTTAGTAGATACTGACCAGGGATTGAGTCGGCAACCCCACCGACCCCCCCCCCCCCATCGGAAGTAAGTAAAAACCAGAACTCTCAAAAAAATCATTAACTGTAAAAACAGAAAATGCACGCCCTAAACGAGCAGTTTTTGGAAAAATTGTTTTTAAAAAAATGCGTTTAAAAAGAAAACAGATTTTTACTGGCTTTTCTGTCTTAATTAGAAAAAACAGATGCCATATTTTTGGCTTCTCGAATGTGAGTTGGTGCCTCCCTGTTACTGACAAAAAGTGTCTCATCTAAACTAATTGTTGCCACTACATTGGTATCGGATGAATAATTAATATTAAATATGTACATATTAGAAGAATATGTACATTTAATATTGTTTAAAAACAACTCCACCATACTGTGGCTGGTGACGGTTACCAAAGCTTGCGTGGGACCTGAAACACACAATATTCAAAGTGTTATATGCCATTAAGGCAGGGATTGTATCTGTCCTTTTTTTAAAGATTTGTTCTTTTTTGAGGTACCCCAATCTTTAAAATTTTAAATGTCCTTTTTTTAAAGATTTGTTCTTTTTTGAGGTACCCCAATCTTTAAAATTTTAAATGTCCTTTTTTTAAAGATTTGTACTTTATTTGGGGTACACGTCCTTTTTTTCATTTTCGTTTCGGAATTGGTGTTTTTAGGGAAAATACAAATAAAGCTGCAGAAGGTAACTAAAAATCTCATCCCTGGTAATAATATTTGTTCATTTTTATCCAAATTCTATTGTACTGATTTTCAGGTTAATTCGAATTTTTTCGACCAATTTTCTTTCCAAATTGAGTCGAAAATTAAAAAATTTTTCCCGGCGGCGCCTATCGGCACCGCCGACCCCCCCCCCCCCTACTAAAGCAAAATTCGCAAAAAAAAATTGCGTTTTTGAAAATCTAAAATCGGCAAAATTTCGATCCATGGGAGCAATTTCCAACCACCAATTCGGATCCCAAAATCTTTTTTTTTTGCCCTTGATGTCCTTATTTTTGAAAATTTTCGATGCGAACCCTGCATTAAGGGAATATAACAAAAATCCTTACCCAGTACCAGTCCCAGGCACACACCAATGGATAAATCCATGGCAAACGATTGCGGCATAAAGGGTGGTGACGATTCATTCCTTCGATGCCCTTTAGGAAAAATCTATCTATTAAAAACAGAGCTCCCATTTGTTCTTTTATATTTGTAAGAAATGCTATGATTTTGGCTTAACATTCTCTTATTTTATTGGGTTCGGAGAATTTTCACAATATTTTAATAAAAATGAGAATATATAGAAGCAAATTTTTTAAATCATTTTTTAAATTCAGCTCCCCTAACAAACGAAAAATTTGGCGGAAAAATGCCCACCCCCCCGTAAATTGAATATTTTTTTGAAAAATTGCTTAAGAAAAAGCAATAAAACAGAAAAATGCACCCCTAAACATCGATTTTTCGCCAATTGTCCCCACCCCCAACCCCTTCCGAAATCCCGGTTTCTCCAAAAGCCCGGTCCCGGCCTACTCTAATTTTATGGAAAGAGCCTCAACAATCACCAAACTCACCAAAAATGGAGGAATCACAATTTTGGCATCGGCTTTCTAAAAATATTATTAAAATACAAAAGCCCAAATTTTATTAGTGTTATGGAAATACTTTTCTTCTATCAATTTGAAACTAAAATTAGCCTTTCTTAAACATTCAAGACTCATCAATGGAATGTGGTTGTCAGGAAAAAAATAGGATGGAAGCTAATATTATTAACAACAAAAAAAAGTGCTCTAAATAATTAAGATCATTCAACTTAAAACAAAGTTATGATTTTTAAATAGTCACCCAATTTTGCTGATGATCTGAGTGTCATTAAAAATCTTTTTTAAAATGGAAAGTTGTTCAATAGAGCCCGACATTTTGAAAAATCCTGGACCTGCATTTTAGGGGGGTTTGGACCTGATTTCCTGGACAAAAAATCCAGGTCCAGGAAAATCCAGCGTTTTGGAGGCTCCACTGGACCTGGACTCTGGGTCCAGGAAAAATCCAGGCCTGGATCCAGGTCGGGCTCTAGTGTTCACCCCCGATCCCCGACGGGGGTCGGGGAGGCCGGGGTTGACCATGTCGGGTTCGGGGACGATCCCTTTTCTCGCGTCATCCACGGCAACTCCCCGCTTTAACAAAGTTAACATTCTATTTTCACTTTCGTGGTCCCTGAGACCACCAAAAGCGTTCCATCCTCAGGCGAATGTTTTCATTACATTCGGCCATCGAGGCCATTTGCGCTATTGTCTACGGTCCAATTACCCAAATTTTGCCTGGTCCGTCCCCTGTTGGCTCTTATTCATATCCGCGCGGCATAAGGATTAATTGAAAAGAAATAATTCGTTGGGGGGCAGTTATGGGTGGATTTTTTTGGTGTCCGGACTTTTCGACTCCTGGACAATTCGACAGCGGCGGACGATTCGACAGCGGATTTTTCGTTAGTACAACAAATTTAAAAAAATTTAAGTTAATTAAAATTTTCAAAAAAAATTTTATATGTAAGCCAATATTCAAAAGATAGTTTTATCCACCTAAATTTAATACAAATTTGGTTGTATGATCATCTGCTTCCATGCCTCTGATTATCTCACTTAATTTCTGATGCATATTACTATTTTTCAAATGGTTTTTTTAGCAAAAAAACACCTTCCTATGTGCCCAATTTTGCGGTTTCAAATTCTGTGTGCCATGAATGTAGCTCTGATTAGTGTGGCATAACTTTTCGTTCAAAATCTGACTAAAAATAGACAACCTTACAGACATATTTTATCATTAGATATTGATAAGGATAATTTATTTTATAGGCCATCTCAAGAACTTTACTCAAGAATATATATTGGAATTGGAATAATATTGGTAAAACTATCTTTTGAATATTGGCTTAGATATAAAATTTTTTTTTTTTTTTTAAATTTTAATTGAATTTATTATTTTCACGGTGCGCAATTCTCCGTGTTTGTGCCAATTTTTAGTGCGCAATCTCCTTTTTTTGCTGATGCGCAATACTCCGTGCGCAACTCCTCGAGAAGACAACAGCAAGAACAAAGTGCACAGGTGTCAGTACGTTTTGCCAACGGTACGTTTTGCCAACTGTACATTTTGCCAACTGTACATTTTGCCAACCCAGCAAAAATGGTACATTTTGCCAACGCAGCAAAAATATTACGTTTTGCCAACCCAGCAAAAATGGTCGTTTTGCCAACTCATTAAAAAACTTAAATTTCGATCGATTTTGAACCCCGGACGGTTTTTCGAGTTCAAAATTTTTTCGGCATCTTTTGGCCTAAAAACATTCAAAAACACGCTCAAACAATCCAAAAAACGCAAAGTTGGCAAAAATGTGCAGTTGGCAAAACGTACCGTTGGCAAAAAGTAACATTTTTGCTGAGTTGGCAAAATGTACAGTTGGCAAAACGTAGTGTAACCAAGTGCACATTTCAAATGGGCAAGAAAAAAATAAAAAGAAACATTCCAATGTTTTGTCCATTCTTTTCATTCGTTAAGAAATGTTCAGCGGAACATACGCAACCCAACTGTTTTTTGTCAAAAGTCCCCCCTTTCGTCACACACACTGTCTGTTGCCGATCAGGATCTCACGTCGCCTAGTTGGAGGCATATAACAGTAAAGAATAGGCAAAATGTTAGCCCCGGGTGGGACTCGAACCCACGTCCTCCACCCAATCCGTGGGCAGCTCTTCCAACTGAGCTACCGGGGCGTCCCATTAGCCGGATGATCTTTTGCGCCCGCCCTAGGCGTTTTAACCGTTCACTTCCAACCAGCGGAACACACAAATCCTTACATAACTAAACAAAGAAAAATGATTGCCGTGCAAGTCTTTGGATACATAACAAAACATGAGCCACGAAATTAAGTGTTAGCCTGTGGTACAAGGTTTCGAAAAACTAAAGAAATTCAATGGGAGGGGGGGATATAGTTCTGACCATATGCGCATGGTTATTTTTTTGACTTAGTGGTAAAATTGCGTAAATTTTGGCGTTTTGCCTCTGTGCTTGACCCATAGTGGAGTATGAAAGAGGCCGTAAGAATATTGTTAGAGTTTTTTTAACATTTTTTTTCAAATATACAAGTTTTTGAGAATTTCACTTTTGGGAGCGAGAGGGGGTTCGGCGGTGCCGATAGGCGCCGCTGAGAAAATTTTGAATTTTTCCAGCCAAAATGGAGGATTTCGGCGTGCCGACAGGCGCCGCCGGGGGAATTTTTTTTTTTACAAAAATTGGCAATCTTTGTTAAGAAAAGCACTGCTTTCATGAAAAAATTTTGGAGTCGAGATTGAGAATCTCGAGCTTCTTTCGAGCGAGATCTCGAGGTCGAGATTCTCGTCTCGACCGGGCTCTAAAATGATGTTTGGTTGTAGTCTAGTGGTGAGTGGTGGGAGCATTTTAAATGTGGGTGGTGTCGGGGTTCAAATCCCCGACCGTGTAAATTATTTTTTCCTAGTTTCTCTGAACATTTACGATTGCATAAGCAATTCTAAAATTCTTTGAAATTTTTCCCATTTTGTTTTTTTCATTTCATTTTTTGGTTGGACGAAATCGGGACCCTTTGTTTTGCAACATTCGTAATTTTTGGTTCCAATTCTTAACAATTATCATTAAATTTTCAAAAAAATCTTTCGGCGGCGCTTATCAGCACCGCCGGACCTCTCCCCATCCCTAAAAAACTTCAAAAAATTACTGTATTTTTAAATTTTATCTGCAAATTTCTTCGAAAATTAAAAAATTTCTCGGCGGCGCTCGGAATGTGCATAAGAAAAATCAAGAAATCATAGCATAGACAAATTTGTGCAAATTATAGGGAAACATTTGTTTTGAGTTTGTCTAAGGAGAAAAGGACTTTAATTTCAGTTTTCAAAAATTTACCGACATTTTTTGGTCGGTAAAAACCGGTAATTTACCGTTACCGGTCGTTAAAAAATGCGCAAAATTGACCAAATTCATGCAATTTTTCGTGAAAACCTTCAAAATTCGTCAATCGTTATTAATTTTTCTTTTAGAATTGAATTGAAAACATACTTTTCATGTTTTTTGGGGAAAAGTTCCTAAAATATTGAATTTATTCTTGGAAAAAGCCTAAAATTCATTTTTTTAAAGAATTATTGACCAAAAAAAGGCCAAAATATGGATTTATATGGACTAAAAAGTCGCTCTAATTCTAAAATTTTTCCCAAATGAATGCTATTTCTCGGCTTTTCTCATAATTCCCTATTCGCCAAAAAAACATTTTAAACCATGAAAATATCGTCTCTAGTTATATGTGCCTGCCTACTCGGCAAAATGCCGTACAGAAGCCTGAAAAAACAGTTTAGGGGTGGTTTTATACAACGTAAATGATTGAATTTCCTTTCTTACAAATTTTTTTGGGTCAATATTTTGCTGGGAGCAAATAAAACATTTAAATTTATGGGATAAAAAGAAAGATTAATGCCCAAAAGTGAATGTCCACGGAGCACCACGATTGGGCGTCGGCACATTCGGTGCCGGCACGATTCGGCGCCCGAAGAAAACCAAACAAAATTGATATCATACAAAAGCTCTCAGTATGCTGAACTTTTGATCACCGATTCATTTTTTCAAAAAAAGGCTATATAGGTTTAAAATCTGTGAAAATTGCCATTTTTGTTGTGATGACGTCATAACTTTCTTTGTTTAAGTTGAATGGTTTAGCTTTTGCCTTTATAAGCTTCTACTTATTATAACATGCTTTCGAATGATACCAAGAATGTTTGGTCACCCGTTGTTGAGTTAACATTTGCTTATCATAGAGCGAATTTATAAGAAATGAGGTTTTCAACACACAAATACCTAACTCTTTCCCTTCTTTTATTCGTTTTCATTCGTCCTCTTTCCTTGGTCCCGGAGGGGTATCCCCGGTCAAACCGGGGATGGGGATACCGATGACGGACAAACGGGGAATCCCCGTTTTCGGGGATGAGCAAACCGGGGAACGGGGATCCCCGTTTTCGGGGACGGCAAAATCAGGGGTGCATTTTTGAAAAATGCAATTTTTTGGGGGACTTTTTTAAAAATCTAATCTTCAAATTAAAGTGATCCCTAAGAAAAGGCTTTTCTTATGGCAAATATGCACCCCAAAGATTTAATTTTTTGGGGAGGAGAGCCGGACGGTGCCAACAGGCGCCGTCGGGAAAAATTTTTGGATTTTGTTATTTAATTTGAACAAAATATTCGCAAAATTAAGCATTTTGTTTTGGAATTTCGGAAATTTCAAAAAAATGCTTTAGGTAAGAGTGGAGGATGTCCGGTGGTACCGATAGACGCCGCCGAGAAAAATTTTGAATTTTTGACACAATTTTTTAAGGGATTTGCAACATAAAGTCGGTAATTTATAATGCTTTTTAGGAATGGGCAAGGTCCGGTAGGGAAATTTTTTTGAAAATTTAACGATATTAGCTAAGAAAATTGGTTCGAGATTTTTTTGTAAAAGAGCGTAAAGAAGATAAGGGTAAATTGATTTTCTATTAGAAAATATAGGTTATTCAAAAAAATCATTTTTGCATTTTAATAAAAAAATATTTGAAAATTTACTAAAGTATTATTTAATGGGGGAACGCGCGCGACAGAACCAGAATACATTAAAAAAAGTCATCGCACTCAAGCGGGTCACATTAAAAAAAGTCATCGCACTCAAGCGGGTCCGAACCCATAACTAAACATAAGACTATCCGGAAGACAAACCAATAGACCATCAATTCACTTGGAGGGACTCACCTAAAAGGATTGAAATCTTTCATCAAAAAGCACATCTCAACCAAAATTCAAACAGTAATCAATATAATTATTAAAATTCCTGATGTGATGGCCATCTTCAAGGGTGCATTTTCATCGCCGCCCCGCCGGGGATCCCCGTTTTCGGGGATGGACAAACCGGGGAACGGGGAAGAGAATGGCCGGGGATCCCCGGTTTTCCCCGTCCCCCCCCCGCCCCTCCGGCTGCAACCCTACTTAAAATAGCTGTTTTTGTTACTCAAAGAATGCTATAAAGCAAACAGTTTGCCACTCTCAACACCACCCACCCAGCCGTGAAGTTAAATTATGATGGAGATCGAGTACAATATATTTTTCTGTTTGTATCACGCTTCAATTCAATTACGAGCAAAAAATAAATAAATTATTCAATCAATCATCAAAGGAACGCCGTCATTATCCGTTAATCGGCTTCTTCTTTTTTTTGTCAGCGATTGAGCCGCCCGCCCCTTTTGGCAAGCGATCTGAAACCCAAAAAACATTCAAATTATTAATAAATCAACACAAAAAAGTGAGGGCTACCAAGTGCATCATACATAATAGTGCTGCACGAGACCCAAAATTTACTGAGACTCGAGACCGAGAAATGACACCGAGACTCGAGACCCAAAAAAACCGAGAAATTTCTCGAGTCGAGACTCTTGTGCAGCACAATACATAACAGGGATGTAACCGAACAATGCCCCAAAACCTTTAATCCGGTCACATCCCTGGCGTCTGCCGAATTATCCAATGGCCATGGCTGGGGGAAAATGAATTAATTCCCGAGAGGCAAAATCGATAACCACGAAAAAATTGATGATGAAATGCAAAAGGCGCAGAAAAGCGAACACAAACTCACTCTGCTGCTCTAATTCCTGTGTTTTTAAGCGGAGCAGTGCCGGAATGTGTTCTTCGATGGCGAACATCATTTTGTCACGATGCGCAGAGTCCGCGCCGTCCACCATTTTGAGCACGACGTCGTTGGCGAACTGTTGCTTCATCATTTGCAACAAAGGCGTCTTTCCAGTGCCGTCGCTGAACAGAAAACAGCACAAATTCAGTTTTTCGGATTCCCGGACAAAACTCACTCCGCACAAACTTGGTCGATCAGCGCATTTTTCTGTCCCGTCGTCCCAAAAATCAAACACTTTTCGATTATGTTGCAGATGCTTCTGCGATGTATGTTCTTCAGAATGCCCCCCTGCAGACTGCGCACAATGCGCTCCCGGTCTTCGGGACGTCCATGTTCAATCATATGTTGGATCACGTAGTTGCCATACTGATCCGCGACCAAACTGGGCACATTGTCAAGCAGTTGTTCCAACACGGGTCGCTTTTGCTGCTCCGTGCAGTGTTCAAGCACACTTCGGATCACCCAATTACCGTATTCATGGAGGGACAGGGAGGTGACCTTTCAATGGTGTTTTATATTTTACTAATTTATTGTACAAGGAAATATTTAGGAATTTATATTGGAGAAGCACTTTCTCATGCAGATGGCGTACAATGCGCTCCCGGTCCTCGGGCCGTCCATGCTCAATCACAAGTTGGACCACCAAATTACCGTATTTATGGAGAGACAGGGAGGCAACCTGTTGGGATGCGAAGGATGCTTTCAAGATTTTGAAAATTACGAAATGTACCGAATCCGACGGACTGGACAGTATGGCATCAACGACAAATTGAAGCCGTTGTGGTTCGATGAGTTTAATTATCTGCGAAGAATCTTTAACAGTTTCAAATGGCCCAAACCCGGGAGCCCCGGTTAATCAAACAACACATTTTAATAAAATTGTTGTATATTTAATCACCATGTTCATGACGTGGCTTCCATACTGATCTTTGATGCATCTGATCACACACGAACGGGGCGTCAGTTCTTCGATTATCTTTAAAAGTATTTAATTAATTATTTTTAACTCCCCGAAAATGTAATAATTATTTTCAATAAATTTGCCTCAATTTGTGACGCTTTGTCCACCGATTTCAACGCTGCTTGGATCACGTGAGAGCCGTACATTTGCAGGGCCAATTCCAACACGTGGCCACGCAATACGTCCACAAGTTGAGCCTTCTGATCCTCCGTGCCGTACTCGAAAAATTTCTGAATTTTTTTTTCTTAATTAGGTAATTTCCTTTTTGTTCTTTCCAAAGAGTAACAAAAACAAATTTTGAACCATACTCAAAAAATTGCTAACTTTTTTTAAACAAAAATTTTTTTAATGAATCACACACACGTTCCTTCTAGATTCTGGGTGAACGTTTTTTTACTGGAAATCAATTGTAAAATCCTTTTTTTTTTAAATGTTCGAAATCGGTCAGAAAGGAAGGTCAGATTCGGATTCTACGACTAATGACTATTCGGAGGACCCTAATAACATGAGTGCCAAATTCGTCAGCCATCAACTGTCGAGCATTTTGAAGCGTCTTCGGACCTCTGAGAAAAATAAAATTTATAGACCATGGATCAGGGACATGGCTAGAAAAACAAATTCGGGGGGGGGGGGGGGGGGGGTATTCGCCTTTTATACTTTAATTCTTCCTTTTTATTACTATTCTTAAAACTCTGAAAAAAATTAGGATCGAAAAAAATGTGTAAAAATACAATAATGGCAGAAAAAATCGTTTTACATGTGAAATTTCAATCCGTGGGCTGCTTCTTTTAGGCAAGAAAACTGCAAAATACGCGTTTAAAAAGGCACGAAGTTCTAACAGATATGACATTTTGAGGACGGACGGATACAGCTCGACCCTATTAAGCCTCAAATGTGTTATTTAATTCAGCAACGTCCCAAAAAGTGCACGTCCACTTACACATTTAATGCCAAAAGCAACTCACTCCGCACAAACGTTGTCGATCAGCGCCTTTTTCTGATCGGCCGTTCCGCCGATCAAACACTTCTCGATGACGTTGGAGGCGAATTTGTCCTGTGCATATTTCATAATGTCCCCTTGCAGACTGCGCACAATGCGCCCGCGGTCTTCGGGTAGTCCATGCGCGATCACATGTTCAATCACCAAGCTGCCATACTTATCCATGACCAAAGTGGGCACATTGTCAAGCAGTTGTTCCAGCACGGATCGCTTTTGCTGCTCCGTGCAGTGTTCAATCACATGTCGGATCACCAGATTACCGTATTCATGGAGGGACAGAGAGGTGACCTTTTGAGGGTTTTAAATATTTTACTAATTTACAAAAGAATTTTTTAGGAATTTATATTGGAGAAGTACTTTCCCGTGCAGACGGCGCACAATGCGCGCCCGGTCTTCGGGCAGTCCATGCTCAATCACGTGTTCGATCACGTAATTGCCATACTTATCCGTAACCAAAGTTGGCACATTGTCAAGCAGTTCATTGATTATCTAAATAATATTTTTATATAGTCAAGCATTTGAGTCCCGAGGTAAACGGGACAATTTAAATTTAAATGATTTTGCCTCAATTTGTGACGCTTTGTCCACCGATTTCAACGCCTTTTCGATCACGTGAGAGCCGTACACTTGCTGGGACAATGTCAAAACGTGGCCACGCAATGCGTCCACAAATTGAGCCTTTTCCGTCGGATTGGCACGCTCCAACTTTTGCTCGATGAACCTGGCGAAATGTTAATGGAAAATCGATATTCAATCAATAATAACTTTCTTTGTTTGTGCTTCGTGCTTTGAGGGGCGCATTTACATTTTACTGTATTTTTGTGTTAAGGAATTTCTCAAAAAATGTTCGGGTTCAAATTATGAACCGTAAGTTTGTTTTGTTTAATCGCTTAGCTTAATGTTCAATTCAGAGAGCTTTCGAATGGTATTAAATTTGTCTAATTTGATGGAAGTTGAAGAAAGTTACAAGCCATCGATTGGCGCCAGACGAACGGGGATCGATTCGTTCCCCATATACGATTCGTTCCCCTCGAAAAAAATAAAAAAATTTCCAAAGTCCATAAAAAAGGGTTTATAGAGGGTATACGGGGGCATTGAACCTGAATATGTCGACCAATTTCGAACCCCGGACCCTAGTTCGAACAATTTTTCAAAAACAAATTTTTTTGTCAAAACCGATTTTTATAACAAAATCGTTCAAAATTATATTCGTACGATCTCCCGTTCGTTCTTACATGCTTTTTAGAACCATTTAAACGACTTTAAAAACATTAAAAAAAAAATTTTTTGGAAAAAAAACATTTTTTTCGATCAATTGTTCGAATTCGGGTCCGGGATTCGACATACGTAAAAAGGGAACCCGAATTCGTGTTCTACGCACGTGTTTTAGACGATTTTTTGAGGTTAAAGGCATTTTTGTGGAGGGGAACGAATCGTTACAAAAGGAACGAATCGTATATGGGGAACGAATCGTAGATGAACGAATCGATATTTTACCGCGCCAGCCCGGGCTGTTCAAATCGTTCACCCCCAGCAATGCCCACCTTGAACCGTGCGGGTCCAGCGCAAACGCCACGGCGTCCTTGCCCAAATCGGCGAGTTGAAGATTGGCTGCACGGTTGTTGCGGTACGCGTCCAACAGCTCGGAACGGTGGCTGGGACGGTCTGAAATTGCAAAAAACTCCAGAGGTAAAATTTGGAATATTTTCTCTGTGGGTTAATTTTTTGGGGGCTCAAATGTCCAAAATTTACTGGACGAAGACGACGAGGACGCCATGCGAGCGCCGCACGAAAGAACGGCTGCCGGGCACACATTGTTTTTGGCGCATTGATGCAAAAACGTCACATGAACAGCTTGAACTTGTTGAACCTAAAAACATTTTGAATTCCAAAAAGAAAGGATTCTCATTATTGCAATTCCGATTTTTTTTTTTAAATTGAACCCCTCCCAACTTCAGAGCATTTTTCGAATTCATTATTTAGAATGATTTTGGAGGCCAAAAATTAAATTTTATTTTAGGGAAATTTTGAATTTTCGAAAAAAGCGTTGGGACCGGGGTTCGGAATGGAGGTCTCAGCGACCTTTATTTGCTTTTTCGTAGTAATTTAATGCTTTTTGAATGGTTTTGAGGCCAAATTAATTTTTCTAAAATTTTGATTTTTCAAAAAATTATTCGAATTCGGTTCCGGGGGTTCGAACTTGGTTGAAATGTGATGTTAGAATCGCATTTACACCTCTGAATACCCCTAGAAATATCATTTTCTCGACTTGAAATTATTTTTTCAAAAAAAGGGGGGGGGTGGGGGATTATAAACTTAACTATTACCTCGAACGACGATTTACTGTTTTTTGAAAATTCCTTAAGAAAAATTGGCATAAAAATTCCATATTTTCTTTAGAGCTCGGACTGGATCTGGATCCAGAAATCCAGGTATTCTCCACGACCCTGGATTTTTTCTGGATTTTTCATCCAGAAAATTCAGATCCAGGTCATTTCCATCCAGATCCAGTTTTTCAAAATTCTATGCTCTTTTCGCATGTGATCGGGCCTCTCTGCCCCCAAAACGGAATCAAACCCAAAATTAACAAAAAAAAAATAGAAAAAATTAGCAAACCTTGCAAATGATGTGCTGGCCGTTCAGCAAATTTCGAACGAATCGGCCGATCATTTTGAGCGATTGCGTTAATTTTTAAATGCTAAAAAGTGCAAATTAAAAAACATTTTGAATAAAAATGAAACACAAAAGGGCACAGCGATTCATTTTTGAAACCCAAAAATGTGCCAATTTTAAAGCCGTTAATTTATTGTAAACTTGCTCCAATAGTCATTAATAGGGCCACAAATTATATGGATAAAAAATTTCCAAATATGGCCATAAAATCTATATTATACTATTTGGGTGTTGTACGTAATTTATCGAGAACTTTGAATTATTTATCGACGCGATTGTTTTTGTTAAAATTGAAAGAGACAAATTGAGTAAACATACATACATAGATAGCATAAAGCGAATTAAAAGAAATGAGAGCAATGAATGAAATGGTTGGTTGATTATGAAAGTCATACAACTGTTATTTCTTGCAAAAACATGCAATATTGATTTTGTTACAAACAATTTTATTTATTTCGTATCTATTGTTATCTTTTTTTTTTAATTCAATACATTTAATTTTTTATATTTATTTTCAGATTAAATTATGCCCGTTTTATTTTAGATCGCAATTTTCTGCGGCAGTTTATTTATCGACAATTTTCTGCGGCGATTTCTATGATGCTTTCCATCAAACAAATTTATTTATTTCATATCTATTGTTATCAATTTTTCTTTTTAATATTTATTTTATATTTATGTATTTTCAAATTAAATTATGTCCGTTTTATTTTAGATATCAAAATGGTACGCAAAAAGCAGGAATTCCAAATTGATGGCAGTGCTGATAAAAAGGGTTCAAAGCTCCCTGAAAAAGCGGTTGAAAAACAGTCAAAGAAACGTTCAAATAACGGATTGAAAGATTTTATTATAAATTTGGATGAGTCAGATGAAGAAATCAATGATTTAACTGATTTATTTAATGAGCAATCATCGAGTCAGTCTGTTGTTAGAGAAAGACAAAGGAAAAACATGGAAAATTGGCTTAAAAGAAAAAGAGAATTACCCGAAGCTGAACTTGGTACTTTTAAAGAAAGTGTAAGAAAAAATGTTGAAAATTGGCGTAAAAGAAAAACAGATAACGAATTACAAGTATATAGACAAAACGAACGGAAAAGAGTGGAAATGTTTCGTCAGAATAACAAAAAAAAAATTAAATATTTTGGAAGGATTTTTGTTTTGAAAGCTGCTAATTATGATGTCACAGATGTTGAATGTTATAAACTTGGTAAATTTAATCAGTGTTCAATCACATGTCGGATCACCAGATTACCGTATTCATGGAGGGACAGATAGTGACCTTTTGAGGGTTTGAAAATTTTACTAATTTACAAAAGAATTTTTTAGGAATTTATATTGGAGAAGTACTTTCCCGTGCAGACGGCGCACAATGCGCGCCCGGTCTTCGGGCAGTCCATGCTCAATCACGTGTTCGATCACGTAATTGCCATACTTATCCGTAACCAAAGTTGGCACATTGTCAAGCAGTTCATTGATTATCTAAATAATATTTTTATATAGTCAAGCATTTGAGTCCCGAGGTAAACGGGACAATTTAAATTTAAATGATTTTGCCTCAATTTGTGACGCTTTGTCCACCGATTTCAACGCCTTTTCGATCACGTGAGAGCCGTACACTTGCTGGGACAATGTCAAAACGTGGCCACGCAATGCGTCCACAAATTGAGCCTTTTCCGTCGGATTGGCACGCTCCAACTTTTGCTCGATGAACCTGGCGAAATGTTAATGGAAAATCGATATTCAATCAATAATAACTTTCTTTGTTTGTGCTTCGTGCTTTGAGGGGCGCATTTACATTTTACTGTATTTTTGTGTTAAGGAATTTCTCAAAAAATGTTCGGGTTCAAATTATGAACCGTAAGTTTGTTTTGTTTAATCGCTTAGCTTAATGTTCAATTCAGAGAGCTTTCGAATGGTATTAAATTTGTCTAATTTGATGGAAGTTGAAGAAAGTTACAAGCCATCGATTGGCGCCAGACGAACGGGGATCGATTCGTTCCCCATATACGATTCGTTCCCCTCGAAAAAAATAAAAAATTTCCAAAGTCCATAAAAAAGGGTTTATAGAGGGTATACGGGGGCATTGAACCTGAATATGTCGACCAATTTCGAACCCCGGACCCTAGTTCGAACAATTTTTCAAAAACAAATTTTTTTGTCAAAACCGATTTTTATAACAAAATCGTTCAAAATTATATTCGTACGATCTCCCGTTCGTTCTTACATGCTTTTTAGAACCATTTAAACGACTTTAAAAACATTAAAAAAAAAATTTTTTGGAAAAAAAACATTTTTTTCGATCAATTGTTCGAATTCGGGTCCGGGATTCGACATACGTAAAAAGGGAACCCGAATTCGTGTTCTACGCACGTGTTTTAGACGATTTTTTGAGGTTAAAGGCATTTTTGTGGAGGGGAACGAATCGTTACAAAAGGAACGAATCGTATATGGGGAACGAATCGTAGATGAACGAATCGATATTTTACCGCGCCAGCCCGGGCTGTTCAAATCGTTCACCCCCAGCAATGCCCACCTTGAACCGTGCGGGTCCAGCGCAAACGCCACGGCGTCCTTGCCCAAATCGGCGAGTTGAAGATTGGCTGCACGGTTGTTGCGGTACGCGTCCAACAGCTCGGAACGGTGGCTGGGACGGTCTGAAATTGCAAAAAACTCCAGAGGTAAAATTTGGAATATTTTCTCTGTGGGTTAATTTTTTGGGGGCTCAAATGTCCAAAATTTACTGGACGAAGACGACGAGGACGCCATGCGAGCGCCGCACGAAAGAACGGCTGCCGGGCACACATTGTTTTTGGCGCATTGATGCAAAAACGTCACATGAACAGCTTGAACTTGTTGAACCTAAAAACATTTTGAATTCCAAAAAGAAAGGATTCTCATTATTGCAATTCCGATTTTTTTTTTTAAATTGAACCCCTCCCAACTTCAGAGCATTTTTCGAATTCATTATTTAGAATGATTTTGGAGGCCAAAAATTAAATTTTATTTTAGGGAAATTTTGAATTTTCGAAAAAAGCGTTGGGACCGGGGTTCGGAATGGAGGTCTCAGCGACCTTTATTTGCTTTTTCGTAGTAATTTAATGCTTTTTGAATGGTTTTGAGGCCAAATTAATTTTTCTAAAATTTTGATTTTTCAAAAAATTATTCGAATTCGGTTCCGGGGGTTCGAACTTGGTTGAAATGTGATGTTAGAATCGCATTTACACCTCTGAATACCCCTAGAAATATCATTTTCTCGACTTGAAATTATTTTTTCAAAAAAAGGGGGGGGGTGGGGGATTATAAACTTAACTATTACCTCGAACGACGATTTACTGTTTTTTGAAAATTCCTTAAGAAAAATTGGCATAAAAATTCCATATTTTCTTTAGAGCTCGGACTGGATCTGGATCCAGAAATCCAGGTATTCTCCACGACCCTGGATTTTTTCTGGATTTTTCATCCAGAAAATTCAGATCCAGGTCATTTCCATCCAGATCCAGTTTTTCAAAATTCTATGCTCTTTTCGCATGTGATCGGGCCTCTCTGCCCCCAAAACGGAATCAAACCCAAAATTAACAAAAAAAAAATAGAAAAAATTAGCAAACCTTGCAAATGATGTGCTGGCCGTTCAGCAAATTTCGAACGAATCGGCCGATCATTTTGAGCGATTGCGTTAATTTTTAAATGCTAAAAAGTGCAAATTAAAAAACATTTTGAATAAAAATGAAACACAAAAGGGCACAGCGATTCATTTTTGAAACCCAAAAATGTGCCAATTTTAAAGCCGTTAATTTATTGTAAACTTGCTCCAATAGTCATTAATAGGGCCACAAATTATATGGATAAAAATTTCCAAATATGGCCATAAAATCTATATTATACTATTTGGGTGTTGTACGTAATTTATCGAGAACTTTGAATTATTTATCGACGCGATTGTTTTTGTTAAAATTGAAAGAGACAAATTGAGTAAACATACATACATAGATAGCATAAAGCGAATTAAAAGAAATGAGAGCAATGAATGAAATGGTTGGTTGATTATGAAAGTCATACAACTGTTATTTCTTGCAAAAACATGCAATATTGATTTTGTTACAAACAATTTTATTTATTTCGTATCTATTGTTATCTTTTTTTTTTAATTCAATACATTTAATTTTTTATATTTATTTTCAGATTAAATTATGCCCGTTTTATTTTAGATCGCAATTTTCTGCGGCAGTTTATTTATCGACAATTTTCTGCGGCGATTTCTATGATGCTTTCCATCAAACAAATTTATTTATTTCATATCTATTGTTATCAATTTTTCTTTTTAATATTTATTTTATATTTATGTATTTTCAAATTAAATTATGTCCGTTTTATTTTAGATATCAAAATGGTACGCAAAAAGCAGGAATTCCAAATTGATGGCAGTGCTGATAAAAAGGGTTCAAAGCTCCCTGAAAAAGCGGTTGAAAAACAGTCAAAGAAACGTTCAAATAACGGATTGAAAGATTTTATTATAAATTTGGATGAGTCAGATGAAGAAATCAATGATTTAACTGATTTATTTAATGAGCAATCATCGAGTCAGTCTGTTGTTAGAGAAAGACAAAGGAAAAACATGGAAAATTGGCTTAAAAGAAAAAGAGAATTACCCGAAGCTGAACTTGGTACTTTTAAAGAAAGTGTAAGAAAAAATGTTGAAAATTGGCGTAAAAGAAAAACAGATAACGAATTACAAGTATATAGACAAAACGAACGGAAAAGAGTGGAAATGTTTCGTCAGAATAACAAAAAAAAAATTAAATATTTTGGAAGGATTTTTGTTTTTGAAAGCTGCTAATTATGATGTCACAGATGTTGAATGTTATAAACTTGGTAAATTTAATATTAAATGCAATCATTGTCCGGCAATTCATTTTCCAGAAGAACAAAGTAAAACTCATGGCGAAAATGAATTTTTGGAATGTTGCAATTATGGAAAATTTACTATCTTAACCCATACTAAGTCAGTCGCGTACGTATCGTTTTGAATTTTTTTATTTTTTGACACGAAAACCTTTTATGGGTGGGAAAAATAAGAGAGCAAATAAAAACGAAAAGAGAGAAGAAAGAGAGCGAGGGACAGACAGTGTAGAGAGAGTTGTTATTAACTTTAGTAAATAACAATTTCAACACAATAATTGAAATTTTAACAAAAATCACGTCAAGAAGAATCCCGCTTTCCCGATTGTGATAGAATTTTTTACAAGAAAAGGGATTTATCTACCTACTTAAAAGTAATTATTTCTTAAAATCGAGTCAAGTCTTGGCAAGTCAAGAGTTAAGGCAAGTCAAGAGCCAAAGCGAGTCAAGAGCCAAAGCGAGTCAAAAGCCAAGGCAAGTCAAGAGCAAGTCAAGTCAAGAGTCTAGGCAAGTCAATCTAGGCAAGTCAAGAGCCAAAGCGAGTCAAGAGCCAAAGCAAGTCAAGAGTCAAGGCAAGTCAAGGCAGTCAAGAGTCTAGGCAAGTAAGAGTTAAGGCAAGTCAAGAGCCAAAGCAAGTCAAGTGCCAAGGCAAGCCAAGAGTCTAGGCAAGTCGAGAGTTAAGGCAATCAAGAGCCAAAGCGAGTCAAGAGCCAAGGCAAGTAAGTCGAGAGTTAAGGCAAGTCAAGAGTTAAGGCAAGTCAAGAATCTAGGCAAGTCAAGAGCCAAAGCAAGTCAAGTCAAGAGTCTAGGCAAGTCAAGAGTCTAGGCAAGTCAAGAGTTAAGGCAAGTCAAGAATCTAGGCAAGTCAAGAGTCTAGGCAAGTCGAGAGTTAAGGCAATCAAGAGCCAAAGCGAGCCAAGAGCCAAGGCAAGTCAAGTCAAGTCAAGAGCCAAAGCGAGTCAAGAGCCAAGGCAAGTCAAGTCAAGAGTCTAGGCAGTCAAGAGTCTAGGCAAGTCAAGAGTTAAGGCAAGTCAAGAATCTAGGCAAGTCAAGAGCCAAAGCAAGTCAAGAGCCAAGGCAAGTCAAGGCAGTCAAGAGTCTAGACAAGTCAAGAGCCAAAGCGAGTCAAGAGCCAAGGTAAGTAAGTCAAAAGTCTAGGCAAGCCAAAGCGAGTCAAGAGCCAAGAAAAGTCAAGGCAGTCAAGAGTCTAGGCAAGTCAAGTCAAGAGTCTAGGCAGTCAAGAGTCTAGGCAAGTCAAGTCAAGAGTCTAGGCAAGTCAAGAGCCAAAGCGAGTCAAGAGCCAATGCAAGTCAAGATCTAAGCAAGTCAAGAGTCTAGGCAAGTCAAGAGCCAAAGCAAGTCAAGAGCCAAGGCAAGTCAAGGCAGTCAAGAGTCTAGGCAAGTCAAGTCAAGAGTCTAGGCAGTCAAGAGTCTAGGCAAGTAAGAGTTAAGGCAAGTCAAGAGCCAAAGCAAGTCAAGGGCCAAGGCAAGTCAAGGCAGTCAAGAGTCTAGGCAAGTCGAGAGTTAAGGCAATCAAGAGCCAAAGCGAGTCAAGAGCCAAGGCAAGTAAGTCGAGAGTTAAGGCAAGTCAAGAGTTAAGGCAAGTCAAGAATCTAGGCAAGTCAAGAGCCAAAGCAAGTCAAGAGCCAAGGCAAGTCAAGGCAGTCAAGAGTCTAGACAAGTCAAGAGCCAAAGCGAGTCAAGAGCCAAGGTAAGTAAGTCAAAAGTCTAGGCAAGTCAAGAGCCAAAGCGAGTCAAGAGCCAAGACAAGTCAAGGCAGTCAAGAGTCTAGGCAAGTCAAGTCAAGAGTCTAGGCAGTCAAGAGTCTAGGCAAGTCAAGTCAAGAGTCTAGGCAAGTCAATCTAGGCAAGTCAAGAGCCAAAGCGAGTCAAGAGCCAAAGCAAGTCAAGAGTCAAGGCAAGTCAAGGCAGTCAAGAGTCTAGGCAAGTAAGAGTTAAGGCAAGTCAAGAGCCAAAGCAAGTCAAGTGCCAAGGCAAGCCAAGAGTCTAGGCAAGTCGAGAGTTAAGGCAATCAAGAGCCAAAGCGAGTCAAGAGCCAAGGCAAGTAAGTCGAGAGTTAAGGCAAGTCAAGAGTTAAGGCAAGTCAAGAATCTAGGCAAGTCAAGAGCCAAAGCAAGTCAAGTCAAGAGTCTAGGCAAGTCAAGAGTCTAGGCAAGTCAAGAGTTAAGGCAAGTCAAGAATCTAGGCAAGTCAAGAGTCTAGGCAAGTCGAGAGTTAAGGCAATCAAGAGCCAAAGCGAGCCAAGAGCCAAGGCAAGTCAAGTCAAGTCAAGAGCCAAAGCGAGTCAAGAGCCAAGGCAAGTCAAGTCAAGAGTCTAGGCAGTCAAGAGTCTAGGCAAGTCAAGAGTTAAGGCAAGTCAAGAATCTAGGCAAGTCAAGAGCCAAAGCAAGTCAAGAGCCAAGGCAAGTCAAGGCAGTCAAGAGTCTAGACAAGTCAAGAGCCAAAGCGAGTCAAGAGCCAAGGTAAGTAAGTCAAAAGTCTAGGCAAGCCAAAGCGAGTCAAGAGCCAAGAAAAGTCAAGGCAGTCAAGAGTCTAGGCAAGTCAAGTCAAGAGTCTAGGCAGTCAAGAGTCTAGGCAAGTCAAGTCAAGAGTCTAGGCAAGTCAAGAGCCAAAGCGAGTCAAGAGCCAATGCAAGTCAAGATCTAAGCAAGTCAAGAGTCTAGGCAAGTCAAGAGCCAAAGCAAGTCAAGAGCCAAGGCAAGTCAAGGCAGTCAAGAGTCTAGGCAAGTCAAGTCAAGAGTCTAGGCAGTCAAGAGTCTAGGCAAGTAAGAGTTAAGGCAAGTCAAGAGCCAAAGCAAGTCAAGGGCCAAGGCAAGTCAAGGCAGTCAAGAGTCTAGGCAAGTCGAGAGTTAAGGCAATCAAGAGCCAAAGCGAGTCAAGAGCCAAGGCAAGTAAGTCGAGAGTTAAGGCAAGTCAAGAGTTAAGGCAAGTCAAGAATCTAGGCAAGTCAAGAGCCAAAGCAAGTCAAGTCAAGAGTCTAGGCAAGTCAAGAGTTAAGGCAAGTCAAGAATCTAGGCAAGTCAAGAGTCTAGGCAAGTCGAGTTAAGGCAATCAAGAGCCAAAGCGAGCCAAGAGCCAAGGCAAGTAAGTCGAGAGTTAAGGCAAGTCAAGAGCCAAAGCGAGTCAAGAGCCAAGGCAAGTCAAGTCAAGAGTCTAGGCAGTCAAGAGTCTAGGCAAGTCAAGAGTTAAGGCAAGTCAAGAATCTAGGCAAGTCAAGAGCCAAAGCAAGTCAAGAGCCAAGGCAAGTCAAGGCAGTCAAGAGTCTAGACAAGTCAAGAGCCAAAGCGAGTCAAGAGCCAAGGTAAGTAAGTCAAAAGTCTAGGCAAGTCAAGAGCCAAAGCGAGTCAAGAGCCAAGACAAGTCAAGGCAGTCAAGAGTCTAGGCAAGTCAAGTCAAGAGTCTAGGCAGTCAAGAGTCTAGGCAAGTCAATTCAAGAGTCTAGGCAAGTCAAGAGCCAAAGCGAGTCAAGAGCCAATGCAAGTCAAGATCTAAGCAAGTCAAGAGTCTAGGCAAGTCAAGAGCCAAAGCAAGTCAAGAGCCAAGGCAAGTCAAGGCAGTCAAGAGTCTAGGCAAGTCAAGTCAAGAGTCTAGGCAGTCAAGAGTCTAGGCAAGTCAAGAGTTAAGGCAAGTCAAGAATCTAGGCAAGTCAAGAGCCAAGGTAAGTAAGTCAAAAGTCTAGGCAAGTCAAGAGCCAAAGCGAGTCAAGAGCCAAGGCAAGTCAAGGCAGTCAAGAGTCTAGGCAAGTCAAGTCAAGAGTCTAGGCAGTCAAGGGTCTAGGCAAGTCAAGAGTTAAGGCAAGTCAAGAATCTAGGCAAGTCAAGAGCCAAAGCGAGTCAAAAGCCAAGGTAAGTAAGTCAAGAGTCTAGGCAAGTCAAGAGCCAAAGCGAGTCAAGAGCCAAGGCAAGTCAAATCAAGTCGAGATTCAACGCAAGCCAAGAGTTAAATCAAGTGCCAGGGCAAGAATAGGGCAAATCAAGAATCAAGGCAAGTCAAGAATCAAGGCAAATCAAGAGTCAAGACAACAGAAAAAATTTAACAAAAAAAGATTAAGGACAACAAGAGCGGTTGGCTGCCGCGAAGCGGCAGTCAAGCGCTCGTCCTTATATAAAAAGGAGAATGGTTTGTGTGTTTGTAACGCGGGTTTTGAATTTTGCAAGGACGTTGTGCCAAAAGTTTAAGAAATGAAGAAGGATAGGCACAAGGATGAAAGAAATAGTGTTGAAAGTGAAGAGACTTTTAAAAGAGAAAGAGAGAAAAAATTAGTGATAAGATGGGGTAGAGATATTGAGCAAATGGCTGCGCTGCCCGCTGTGGCGTGCGCGTCGGTCGCTGACGCGTACGCCACTCGCTGCTCATTTGCAGCGGGTGGGAAGAAGGAAGGGGAAAGAGTGAGGGAGAAGAGGCAAGAGAAAGAGTGAAAGGAGGGAGTGTGAGTGAGAAATGATGAGCAGCAGAGATTAGCGGATGGTAAAGAAAAAGCAAGTGAAACTTTCGTTGCTGTCGGTGGGGTAGTGGATAAGCGCTTTAGCGTTTAATACGGAATGTGTGGGTTCAATTCCCGAATGCAAGATTCTTTTTTAATGAATTAAAATTAAACTAAACATGTTTTAATTCATTTTTTTCTTTTTTTAAAGCCAAAATAAATTAGTTTTAACACTTTTTAACAAAGATAAAAGGGAAAACCAGTGCAAAAATAAGTGCCAAGCGGGAAAAGTGCTATAAGGGAAAAAGAGAGAAAATGCCAAGAGGGAAAAGTGCCACAAGATGAAAATGTCAAAAGGAAAAAGGTGAAATGCCACGGGGGAAAAGCCAAAAGCGAGGAAACAGTGCCGAGAGGGAAAAGTGCCAAAAGGCAAAATGCCAAGAGGGAACGGTGCCAAAAGGAAAAATGACAAAAGGTGAAATGCCACGGGAGAAAAGCCAAAAGCGGGGAAAAGTGCCAAGCGAGAAAGCGACAAAAGGGGAAAAAGGTAAAAAGGGATAAAATGTCAAGAGGGAAAAGTGCCAAAAGGCAAAATGCCAAAAGGGAACGGTGCCAAAAGGAAAAGTGCAAAAGGTGAAATGCCACGGGAGAAAAGCCAAACGCGGGGAAAATGCCAAGCGGGAAAGTGCCTAAAGGGGAAATGCCAAGAGGAACCGGTGCCAAAGGAAAAAGTGCAAAAAGGTGAAATGCCACGGGAGAAAAGCCAAAAGCGGGGAAACAGTGCCGAGAGGGAAAAGTGCCAAAAGGCAAAATGCCAAAAGGGAAAAGTGCCTAAAGGGGGAAATGCCAAGGGGGAAAAGCCAAAAGCGGGGAATGTGCCAAAAGGCAAAATGCCAAGAGGGAACGGTGCCAAAAGGAAAAATGCCAAAAGGGAAAAGTGCCTAAAGGGGGAAAAGGTAAAAAGGGAGAAAATGTCAAGAGGGAAAAGTGCCAAAAGGCAAAATGCCAAGAGGGAACGGTGCCAAAAGGAAAAATGCCGAGAGGGAAAAGTGCCAAAAGGCAAAATGCCAAGAGGGAACGGTGCCAAAAGGAAACAGTGCCGAGAGGGAAAAGTGCCAAAAGGCAAAATGCCAAGAGGGAACGGTGCCAAAAGGAAAAATGCCAAAAGGTGAAATGCCACGGGAGAAAAGCCAAAAGCGGGGAAAAGTGCCAAGCGAGAAAGCGACAAAAGGGGAAAAAGGTAAAAAGGGAGAAAATGTCAAGAGGGAAAAGTGCCAAAAGGCAAAATGCCAAAAGGGAACGGTGCCAAAAGGAAAAGTGCAAAAGGTGAAATGCCACGGGAGAAAAGCCAAACGCGGGGAAAATGCCAAGCGGGAAAGTGCCTAAAGGGGAAATGCCAAGAGGAACCGGTGCCAAAGGAAAAAGTGCAAAAAGGTGAAATGCCACGGGAGAAAAGCCAAAAGCGGGGAAACAGTGCCGAGAGGGAAAAGTGCCAAAAGGCAAAATGCCAAAAGGGAAAAGTGCCTAAAGGGGGAAATGCCAAGGGGGAAAAGCCAAAAGCGGGGAATGTGCCAGGCAAAATGCCAAGAGGGAACGGTGCCAAAAGGAAAAATGCCAAAAGGGAAAAGTGCCTAAAGGGGGAAAAGGTAAAAAGGGAGAAAATGTCAAGAGGGAAAAGTGCCAAAAGAAGAGGGAACGGTGCCAAAAGGAAAAATGCCGAGAGGGAAAAGTGCCAAAAGGCAAAATGCCAAGAGGGAACGGTGCTAAAAGGAAAAGTGCAATAAGGTGAAATGCCACGGGTGAAAAGCCAAAAGCGGGAAAACAGTGCCGAGAGGGAAAAGTGCCAAAAGGCAAAATGCAAAAAGGGAACGGTGCCAAAAGGAAAAGTGCAAAAAGGTGAAATGCCACGGGGAAAAGCCAAAAGCGGGGAAAAGTGCCAAGCGAGAAAGTTCCAAAAGAGAAAAGAGAGAAAATGCCAAAAAGAATGCGTCAAAAGTGCCAAAAAGCAAAATGGAATAAGGGAAAAGTGCCCAAAGTGGAAAAAGGTAAAAGGGAGAAATGTCAGGAGGGAAAAGTGCCAAGCAGGAAAAGTGCCAAAAAGGAAAATCAAGAGGGAAAAGTGCCATAAGATGAAAATGCCAAAACGAAAAGTGCAAAAGGTGAAATGCCAAGGGGGAAAAGCCAAAAGCGGGGAATGTGCCATAAGTGGGTAAAGCTAAAAGTTGGAAAATGTCAAAAGGATAAAACGCCAAGAGGAAAAAGTGCCAAAGAGGGAAAATGTCAAAAGAAGAAAATTCCAAGGATAAAAAGCGTTGAAGTATTTCAATCAAAATCTGTGCATAACATATCCGTACTTCTAGCGGTTGGTGCGCCGTTAGGCGCACCTAAACCGCTAGTATGGATCAAAAATTGTAAAAAATGGACCAAATATGGAAAGTAATAAGAGAAATAAAAAATTTTATAATGCAAATTAAAGGCATTTCAGAGACAATTTTTGAAAATAAGCAGAATTTTAAAAATTGTCATTTTTTAGTGGCAGAATTTTTAGTTGCGTTAAATGTCAATTTTTAGGGGTGCATTTTTTGAAATTTTTGAAAAAGTGTATATTTTCGTTTTTATTGCATTTTTGTTAAGGAATTTTGAAAAATCGCGAAATATGGAAAAATGGATTATAAAATGGGCTCTATAAGCTCCAAACAAAGCTAAAAGCATCATTTATGGTATTTATACGCTGTTCCAAGAGCGCAAAAAAAATATGGATTTCCATATAATTAGTGGCCCTAGTCATTAAGTAGCATTTGTCAACACGTTTTACCATTTTGAGCAAATTTGGGTGTGAAAGGAAGTAATTATGGGCTTGGGGACAAGTCAAATCGGAGTTTGAACTTGAAATTTTTTTCGGGGGAGTGGGCAGTTGGGGGGAAAAAAGTCAATTTTTTATTTTTGTTTTTACTCCATTTTTGTTAAGAAAAATTGTTAAAAAATGCAATTTTTTTTTTTTGTGAATTCTCCTTCACTTCTGGGAGGGGGTCGGTTTAAAATTTTCTACTAATTTCTTAAGAGATTAGTAACCAAAATTTTAAAAAATGGCCGTATTTTTTGAAGCTTTTTTAAGAATGGAAGAGGTCCGGCAGGGGAAAGGGCCGTTTCGGTCCCGCCGTTTTGGTCCGGCCGATTCGGTCCCGCCGTTTCGGTCCCGACCAGTTCGGTCCCGGCCGTTTCGGTCCCGGGGTTGTTTCGGTCCCAAACATTTTTCATATATACATACAATACGTGTCGAATATATCTGAAGCGTAAAAAATGGTTGTTTTTTTTTATTCCAAACTTTTATTACATAAAAAGTGATGTCAAACAATTCGCATATCATTTTTGAGCAATTTACCCGTCCATATTTTTTGAAATGTTGATAAACATCTTTTGTTCGGGCAAACGTCCTCCAAAATGTTTCCACGCCGGTTCTTTCAGCGATGCCAACAAATAACGCAATAAAAAAGGTAGGACAAATCCGTTTTCTACATTAACGACCAATGATTTATAAAACAGGTGGTAAAGCGAGCCAGACGTGACATTGAAGTTCCACCTCCTCAGCCACAAAGCCTCAGCACGCTGGAAATCGTGGAAAAGAACCCCAAAACTTGCGAATTTCCACGTTTCCGCACATAAATAACACCCTGCTGCAAAAGCTAATCGATCAAATAGCTTGCAAAATACATACTACTGATCAGAGCGGACCGGTCGGGAAATTCCTAGGTTTTTGGAATTCCGGTCCCGATCCGGATCCCGGTTTTTGAAAAATCGAAATCCCTGGATCCCGGTCGGACCTGGACCAGGGTTTATATAGGGAAAACCCAAAAACGAGGAAAACTACTTCAAAAACGTGGAAATTTTTTTCAAAAACGTGGAAAAACCGTGGAAATTTTTTAAAGCCCTAATTTAATATAAATTGCTTCAACAATCAGTAACTAGCATATTTATCACTGTTTTTCACCATTTTAATTTGGCTGAGATAGGAAGTAATTATGGGCTTGGGGGCAAGTCAAATCGGAATTGAATTTAATGGAAACAAGTGCATTCAAAAGAGGAATGGCCATTCTGTTGTGCTCGTCCGTTTTGATATTTTTGACGACAGAGAAGACTGATTCACAAAAAGAGTTTGAAGGGAAAATCGAGAGTATCGCAGAAACAAGTGATTTTAGAAGCACAAAATTGCGATTTTTGAAAATTGTCGCCCATTTTTCGTCCACGGTTTGGCCGTTTGCTCGGGTGTCTTCAACCTGCGTCAGACTTTGCTGATGCTCAGCAACTTCTCCGAACAAAGCATCCAACTCCTCTGCAGTACTTCCACAAAAATCTCTGTACGCCTTTCGTATCTTTTTTCTTCACCGTAAAATTCTTCATTCAGTGAAAGATTGAGCCGCTGTTTTAGTGCAGTAAGATGTTTAATCAGTGCCGAAAGCGGTAGTTTTGGTTTCTATAAATTGTAAATTCGTGGTTTGTTTGCTAACCCTGGTGTACCTGGCTGATAATGTTCAATTGATTAAATTGATTGAAAGCAAAACACAAAAAATGTGAAATTGTTTTCCATTCATCGGCGGATTGAGTCATTTCGTCATTAAAGATGGAGCGGAGAAACTTTGGGCATTCGCGCTCCGGCAGAGATCTGAACTACTTCTCTACAATGACCCAAATTCACAAATTCTTTTGAAAATGCGTCCAAGCGACATCCATCTAACGGCCGTATAGTCCGGAAAAACGTGAACTGTGTCCTGAACTTTTTGTTACTGCTAATAAAAGTACATTTTCCTCAGCAGCTATTTCTTGAAACAATTCCCAACGTCCAGGATGGTTTGAGAAATGGTCGGAAATTGCGCGTGAAAATCCGCGAACTTCATAGTCGAATTGTTCAACCGCAAGGAATCAATAAACCCAAAACTTGCGAATTTCCACGTTCCGCACATATATAGAAAACCCTGACCTGGACTAACCGGAAAAAAGTACACCTCCAATAATACGCTTTTTGAGCAAAGGACTCGAATTGGTTGTGGTGTAATGGTGAGTGGTGGGGACAGTTTAAGTGGGGGTTCAGATCTCCCCTACCGTGTTCATGATTTTTTCGACTTTCTCTGAACATTTACGGTGGTTGGTGTAAACAATTCTAAAAATTCTTTTAAACTTTTTCCAATTTTTAAAAAAATATTTTAGATGACAATACAATGTTCATTTTATTTTTTGGTTGGTTGGAATCACAAAACCATAGGCTTGTTGAAAATTCAAATTTGCAGCATTTCGGGGTCGTAGAATCCGAATCCGACCTTCACTTAGACCAATTCCGAACACCGAACCCGGATTCGAACAATTTTCAAAAAAAAAAAATGTTCGCATTTTCTATTAAAAGTCGACAATTTTCCCGCCATCCGATCCGTTTGTTCTCCGCACCACTTGAGGCAATGCTCGACTATTTGCTCGTTGTTTACTCCAGATTGATAATATAGTTCAATGACCTTTACTTCTCGATCACCTTTTTGCTGCCTAAATACATTTTTTGTTTGTTTGTTGGCACATAACGCATAAGTACCCCGGATTATTAAAAAAGCGAAATCCCGATCCCGGTCTAGATGCTGGTCCCGATCCCGGCTTTCACGGTCCCGGTCCCGATTTTTCCCAAAAATCCCGGTTCCGAACCTACTCTACTACTGATCACGAAAAATCGAAATTTTTCGGACATTTTATTTTCTGACAGTCTCAAAAGTTAACGAAGCATTTAGTCCGCTTAATTATTAAATCTACAGCACTTAAGCTTTTGAATGTTAACTAAATTTGTTAAATTTGGTTGCCAAAGAAGGGAGTTTATGACGTTTAAAAGGGGCCAAAAATCGCTCGGGGGGGGGGGGGACGAGCAGTGCCGGAGTTCGACAGTTACTTAACCATTTCACCGCCCCATTTCGAATGGTAAAACCACAACTCGTTCCCGGCCAACTCGTTCCCCTTTCAGTAGTTTTTTCGGCATAACTTCTTTTAAATCTAACCAAACCAAACATTTCGACATTCGAAAGCCTGCAATTGGGTAGAAGCTATTAAATTCTCAAAAAAAGTTATAGCCAAGTGGGCCAAAAAAGGGTTTTCTGGTTTTAAGAATTGTCCAATAGCTTAGCTTTTGCTTTTGGAAAGCTTCTACTTATTGTAAGCTTTTGAATGTTAATGAAAATGTTTGATAAGGTTAGATATTAAAAGAAGTTATGCCAAAACTTGGCCGGGAAAAATTGAAAAATTTCAAAACATTTATTTTTTTTCTTGTAATTATCAATCGATTCTCTCATCGAGACAAAATTGGGCAACAATTCTGAGAGGTCCCTGGGCCTAGGCTTAGGCCTTTCGTTTGACAAAAGGGCAAACAAACAAAGCACAACGAAAAGCTATTTTATAAAAGAAATTATATTTCTTATAATAAAATGGCACAATGCCAAAAGTGGTCACTAAAGTGCATAAAATTGTAAAATTTATTAATTAAGAATATGCCAAAAAGGCAAACAAACAAAGCACAACGAAAAGCTATTTTATAAAAGAAAATTATATTTTCTTATAATAAAATGGCACAATGCCAAAAGTGGTCACAAAAGTGCATAAAATTGTAAAATTATAATAAAAGCGAATATTTCTTGTTTGCCAAAGGGCAAACAAACAAAGCACAACGAAAAGCTATTTTATAAAAGAAAATTATATTTTCTTATAATAAATGGCACAATGCCAAAAATGGTCACCAAAGTGCATGAAAGTGTAAAATTTGTGTATAAAAGCGAATATTATTTGTTTAAAATTACATAACCCATTTTTTCTTTTTATCAACCCATTTTTGCGTTATTCACTTTTCTTTTTGTACTTTGTACATTCCGGCCGGACTCCGGTCCCTAATTTTGGGCTAGACATCTGTAATTTATAGGAAGTTCTATCCCAGAAAGTTAGTCATTTTACTATCACTAAAAAAAGCTTAAGAATAGAAAATGTATCGGTTTTCTCTCATTAGCCGAGCTTTAGTACATAATAAAACAATTTTATTCAAAAATTTGTACCAGCAATCAAATTGAAATGCAAAAAAGTTTTATTGTCGCGTTTTGTTTCTGCATCATTATGCTCAGCAACTTGGTGTCTGCTGGATGTTTTGGGTAATCTTTTAAAATTATTATAATTTGCTTATTCATTCATTTTTAATTTAAACTAGAGTTGGTCGTGACCGGCGGGACTGGTATTGAAGTCTCCAATTTTGGGACTGAATTTCCCCCTTATAAAATCACGGGTTTTTAATTTTCTCAATCCCGGTCCCACTGTTTTCCCCAAAAATCCCAGTCCCGACTAACTCTAATTCAAACTCATGAAAAATTTAGTAACTCTTTGGCTGACAAAAAAGATAAAGAATACGCTAAAGCTGACGCCTTTTGCAACAAACAAACGAAAGAGAAGTGTAACGATGCGTCTGTTAGAAAAAAGTACCGCACTTATTACTGCGAAATAGATGAAAGAGGCGTATGCCGCCCGCTTAGCATGAAGGATAATTAGCATTTTTGCATATAACATTTGGCATTTTGCATGGATTTGTTCAAATTGTTATGCTTATTTTGCTATAGCGCTTTTTTCGGTTGCGGTGATTCGTTTTGAGTGCGGCAAAGAGCTATAACTTTTTTCAAACTTAACTAAACCAGTCATTTTTGGTAACTCATGAAAGCTCTAAGCCTTTAGAAGTTTTCATTAAGAAAAAGTTAAGCGATTCGAAACTTTTCAAAAAAATTACAGGTCTAAAATGAAGTTTTCGGCCTAATTTTGTTAGTACGGCTACATCTTTTTTTGAAAAGTTTCGAGTCGTTTAGCTTTTTCTTAATGAAAAAATTCTAATAAATTAATTTTCAAAAAGTATCAAGCATTACGTGGCTTAGTTAAATATGAAAAAAAGTTAAAGCTTTCCAAACTTAGCCGCACTCAAACGTCTGGTGCTCAAACGGAGGATGAATTGTTGTGCATTGTTATTTTGTTGATAAATGTTGTCAGTAGAGATGGGATTTATATTGACTAAAAACTGCGAAATATTGACTTAAAATATTGACCAAAAAACCCCAAAAATTGCTTTCACCTTTGACCATTATAGTATTGGGGCTTTCGGGGTAGAATCCGAATCCGACCTTCATTTCGACCAATTCCGAACACCGAACCCGGATTCGAACAATTTTCAAAAAAATTTTTTCCGCTTTTTTCTATTAAAAGTCGACTTTTTCCCGCCATCCATTTGCTCGTTGTTTACCCCAGATTGATAATAAAGTTCAAACGCATAAGTACTATGAGGGGAATCGCGCCGAAAAAAAGGCGATCGGCGATCTCAAATTTTTAATGCGAATGGCGATCGACGATCTGCCCAAAAAAGGCGATAATTGCGATCAAGATCGCGCGATCGCGATCACGATTCCCATCCATGATAAGCAGTGTTTTCCTGTTCCAACAATTTTGAACCTGTTCCTGTTCCTGTTCTGTTCTAAAATCTTAGAACAGCCTGTCTGTTCTGTTCCTGTTCTGTTCCGACCTCGGGAACAGAACAGGAACAGGAACAGAACAGGAACAGAACAGAGTTAACTGTTCTTAGACTGTTCCAAATTAAAAATTTTCCGAGTGAAATTCAGTCTGAAATTTTAATTGATGATGCATTGGACAAAGTGTTCAATCACTTCCTAGTGATGCTCGAGACCTAACCTTACCAAGACTTTACCCCGAGACTCGAGATTGACCCTCAAAAACACGAGACTTAAAGGAGGTTGGGGTTGGTCATGTCGAAGGTCGGGGGCGACCCAATTTTGAGAATGGGGAGCAACTCAAATTCAAATTGAGAATTCTGCTTTACATCAGGGGGGGGGGGGTCGGCGGTGCCGATAGGCGCCGCCGAGAAAATTTTGAATTTTTGACTTAATTTGTTAAGGGATTTGCAACCATTTTTTGAAGATTTTGATGGAATTGTTAAAAAAATTGGTCTTGATTTTTAAAAACAAAACAAAAGGGTCCCCCTATGATTTTTTTCTCAAGTTTAATGAAACAAATAAAAAATTTATATGTCTTCAAAAAATATTAAATCTAAAATATTTTTAATTACCATCAAAGTTCATAAAAAGAGAGAAAAAAAAATCATTTACAAAGTCGGGGGTTCGAACCCACAGCCCCAGGCATCACATATCACTCACCATTACACCACACCAGGGAGTAAAATAAAAAGAATAAAAAAGATTTTCACTAGGGAAAGTTGAACCTTAGCCAAAATTGAATCACGTCACACAGTTTAACCACTACGCCACCTGAGATCATACTGAATAGTTGGAAAATTTCAAATATATACTCAATAAAGTTCAATTCTTCAATTTTTACCCTGTTCTAGCTTGGCCTGTTCTGTTCCTGTTCTGTTCCTGTTCCAAGGATTTTGAATCTGTTCCTGTTCCTGTGCTGTTCTAAATTCTAGAATAGAACAGGAACAGGAACAGGAACAGAACAGGAACAGAACAGGCCAAGCTGGAACAGGAAAACACTGATGATAAGTAGAGCCCGGATTTTTAAAAAAGCGAAATCCCGATCCCGGCTTTCACGGTCCCGGCCAATCCCGGTCCCGATTTTTCCCAAAAATTCCGGTTCCGAACCTACTCTACTACTGATCGCGAAAACACCTAAATTTTTCGGACATTTTATTTATGACAGTCTCAAAGTTAATGAAGCATTGAGTCCGCTTAATCATTAATTCTACAGCACTCAAGCTTTTGAATGTTACTAAATTTGGTTGCCAAAGAAAGGAGTTTATTAAGTTAGAAAGGCGTCAAAAATCGCTCGGGGGGAGGGGGGGGAGGGAGAGCAGTGCCGGAGTTAGACAGTTAATTTTGACTATTTTATAAAAAGAAATTATATTTCTTATAATAAAATGGCACAATGCCAAAAGTGGTCACCAAAGTGCATGAAAGTGTAAAATTTATAATAAAAGCGAATATGCCAAAAGGGCAAACAAACAAAGCATATTTTATAAAAAGAAAATTATATTTCTTATAATAAAATGGCACAATGCCAAAAGTGGTCACCAAAGTGCATGAAAGTGTAAAATTTATAATAAAAGCGAATATGCCAAAAGGGCAAACAAACAAAGCATATTTTATAAAAAGAAAATTATATTTCTTATAATAAAATGGCACAATGCCAAAAGTGGTCACCAAAGTGCATGAAAGTGTAAAATTTATAATAAAAGCGAATATGCCAAAAGGGCAAACAAACAAAGCATATTTTATAAAAAGAAAATTATATTTCTTATAATAAAATGGCACAATGCCAAAAGTGGTCACCAAAGTGCATGAAAGTGTAAAATTTGTGCATAAAAGCGAATATTATTTGTTTAAAATTACATAGGTAACCCATTTTTTCTTTTTATTAACCCATTTTTGCGTTATTCACTTTTCTTTTTGTACTTTGTACATCTGTAGTGATAGATTTGTTCATTCTTAATGCAACCGCAGAGCTAACCACAACTTTTCTCATTTGTTTTTTAAATAAATTTAGTTTCCATTTGGGTAGGACGCCGCGGATTTTTCCGGATAAATCCGGGTCCAGTAAAAACGCGGCCGGACTCCGGTCCGGCACCGGTACCTAATTTTGGGCTTTTAGACATCTGGAATTTATATGAAGTTCTATCCCAGAAAGTCATTTTACTATCATTCGGTACCCCGTTTCGGCGCGGCACGATTCGACGCCGAAGTTTGTAACATTATAACTTAGTTCAAAGTCAACCATCAAACATTCTTGGTATCATTCGAAAGCATGCAATGAGTAGAAGTTTACATAGGCAAAAGCTAACCGATTCGACTTAAATAAAAAAAGTTATGACTCAACAGCGCAAAAAAAGCACGGAAAATTGAGATTTTTACACGTTTTAAGCTATAACTTTTTTTTGAAAAGACAAATCGGTTAGCTTAAGCTTGATCAAAGGTTCAGCAGCATACTACGGGCTTTCGAATGATACCAAGAATGTTTGGTTTGGATGACTTTGAACTAAGTTTATAAACGAAAAACTTGCCGGCGCCGAATCGTGGGCGCCGAATCGTGGTGCTCCGCTATTCATTAAAAAAGCTTAAGAATAGAAAATGTATAAGAAAAAAGTAAATGTATCGGTTTTCTCTCATTAGCCGAGCTTTAGGACATAATAAAACAATTTTATTCAAAAATTTGTAAAAGCAACCGAATTAAAATGCCAAAAAGTTTTATTGTCGCGTTTTGCTTCTGCATCATTATGCTCAACAACTTGGCTCCCGGATGTTTTGGGTCATCTTTAAAATTCTTTAAATTTGCTTATTCATTTATTTTCTTAACATTGCGTTATTATATGATTTTCTAATTTAAACTAGAGTTGGTCGTGACCGGGACTGGTTTGAAGTCTCCAATTTTGGGGCTGAATTTCCCTTCATATAAAATCCCGTTTTTTTTTAAATTACAAATCTTTGTTTCCGACTCCATTAGTCTTGGTTTTTTGACCGGGATTTGATTCATTTTCCCCCTTATATAAAATCCCGGATTTTCTCAATCCCGGCCCCCTATTTTTCCCATAAATCCCGGTCCCGGTTTTCCCCAAAAATCCCGGTCCCGGTTTTCCCCAAAAATCCTGGTCCCGGTTTTCCCCAAAAATCCCGGTCCCGGTTTTCCCCAAAAATCCCGGTCCCGGTTTTCCCCAAAAATCCCAGTTCCGGTTTTCCCCAAAAATCCCGGTCCCGGTTTTCGCCAAAAATCCTGGTCCCGGCTTTCCCCAAAAATCCCGGTCCCGATTTTCCCCAAAAATCCCGGTCCCGGTTTTCCCCAAAAATCCCAGTTCCGGTTTTCCCCAAAAATCCCGGTCCCGGTTTTCGCCAAAAATCCTGGTCCCGGCTTTCCCCAAAAATCCCAGTTCCGGTTTTCCCCAAAAATCCCGGTCCCGGTTTTCCCCAAAAATCCCGGTCCCGGTTTTCCCCAAAAATCCCGGTCCCGGTTTTCCCCAAAAATCCCAGTTCCGGTTTTCCCCAAAAATCCCGGTCCCGGTTTTCGCCAAAAATCCTGGTCCCGGCTTTCCCCAAAAATCCCGGTCCCGATTTTCCCCAAAAATCCCGGTCCCGGTTTTCCCCAAAAATCCCAGTTCCGGTTTTCCCCAAAAATCCCGGTCCCGGTTTTCGCCAAAAATCCTGGTCCCGGCTTTCCCCAAAAATCCCAGTTCCGGTTTTCCCCAAAAATCCCGGTCCCGGTTTTCCCCAAAAATCCCGGTCCCGGTTTTCACCAAAAATCCCGGTCCCGGTTTTCCCCAAAAATCCCGGTCCCGATTTTCCCCAAAAATCCCGGTCCCGGTTTTCCCCAAAAATCCCAGTTCCGGTTTTCCCCAAAAATCCCGGTCCCGGTTTTCGCCAAAAATCCTGGTCCCGGCTTTCCCCAAAAATCCCAGTTCCGGTTTTCCCCAAAAATCCCGGTCCCGGTTTTCGCCAAAAATCCTGGTCCCGGCTTTCCCCAAAAATCCCGGTCCCGGTTTTCACCAAAAATCCCGGTCCCGGTTTTCCCCAAAAATCCCGGTGCCGACCAACTCTAAACTCATGGAAAATTCAGGAAGTCTGCAAATGAAAAGGAAGCGAAACCCGTAGAAGAAGCGAGAGCCGAAGAAGCCGATGAAGCTGAAGCCTTTTGCAACGAACAAACGGAAGATGAGTGTAATGATCGTTCTGTTGAAAAAATGTTCTTTACTTATTACTGCGAAATGGATGAGGGGGTATGCAGCGCGCGTAGAGTAATGGATGATTAGCATTTTTGCTTTATAACATTTGGCATGGATTTGTTCAAATTGTTATGTTTATTTTGCTATACCGGTTTTTTCGGGTGCGGTACGTTTTGAGTGCGGCAAAGTTTGGAAAGCTATAACTTTTTTCAAACCTAACTAAACCAGTCATTTTTGGTACCTCATGAAAGCTCTAAGCCTTTAGAAGTTTTCATTAAGAAAAAGTTAAGCGATTCGAAACTTTTCAAAAAAATTACAGGTCTAAAATGAGGTTTTCGGCCTAATTTTGTTCGTACGGCTACATCTTTTTTGAAAAGTTTCGAGTCGTTTAGCTTTTTCTTAATGAAAAAATTCTAATAAATTAATTTTCAAAAAGTATCAAGCATTACGTGGTTTAGTTAAATGTGAAAAAAAGTTAAAGCTTTCCAAACTTAGCCGCACTCAAACGTCCGGTACTCAAACGGAGGATGAATTGTTGTGCCTTGTTATTGTTGATAAATGTTATCAGAAATTTACCTATGCGGCTGTTCGACTGGGCGGTGCTTATATTTGTCTTACAAATAAGCTAAGAAATTGGATTTTTTAAAGTTGGAATTTTGCAGGGCTTTTGATGAGCGAGGTTTATTTTGGCCAAATTAAACAATTTGGAGCTATTTTTTTTACATACATTCGCTTTCTGAAAAAATTATACAGAGAGTTAGTTATTCTTGACAAATTGTATTTTGGGTCTCGTGCATCACTACCGTATTTCCTCTATTAGAGCCCCCCCCCCCTCTAATAGAGCCCCCCTTTTTTGGGGGGGGGGGGTTGAAAAATAGAGCCCCCGGGGGCTCTATTGGAGGAAATACGGTATGTGGATGGAACCATTTGAACGGGCGCAATTCTGTCTCGGCGAACATTTTGCACGCCGTTTTGTGCTGTTGCGACAGCGTGACCAGCTTTAAGACCAACAACTGTTGCCAAATGTTGAGTTTGTTGTTCTGCTGATCGGAAAAGCTTTTCATTGAATGCCTTCCGATAATCCGAACTGAAATAATAATTTCACTTATCAAAATGAGTTTTTTCCATTTTTTGATTTATGGTAGAGTTGGTCGGGGCCGGGATCCCGACCGGGACAGGTCGGAAAATTCCCAGTTTTTTTGAATCCCGATCCCGGTCGTAATCCCGATCCCGATCCCGGTTTTTGAAAAATCGTAATCCCGGATCCCGTCCCGGTCCGACTGGGACTACCCGGGAAAAAATTACACCCCTAAGAATAGGATTTTTGAGCGCGAAAATTCATTTATGGCAAGCCGCCGCTACCTGAATTTGTAAAGGGTCGGGACGGTGCCAATGCCGGAAATGGTGGTGAAAATGCCGAGAATGTAAATGGCAAAAACAATTTGCACTTGGCTCAACGAAATTCTGGTGAGCAAAATTAGAAAAGCGACGTTGAGAAAGTAACCGGTGGACACAAACATCACATTCACCAGCAAACACTTGAATATCCGCTTCGTGTAGTCAATTTGGGCTAAATTTTATTGTTGTTAATAGAGCCCGACATTTTGAAAAATCCTGGATCAGATTCTAGATCTGGATACGAAGGTCTGGATCTGGATTTCACGAAGGTCTGGATCTGGATTTTCTGGACAAAAATCCAGAAAAAATTCAGGTCGTCGGCCACCTGGATCCAAGTCCTGGATCTAGATTCTGGATCTGGATTTCACGAAGGTCTGGATCTAGATTTTCTGGGCAAAAATCCAGAAAAAATTCAGGTCGTCGGCCACCTGGATCCAAGTCCTGGATCTAGATTCTGGATCTGGATTTCACGAAGGTCTGGATCTAGATTTTCTGGGCAAAAATCCAGAAAAAAATCCAGATCCAGAAAATATCCAGGTCGTCGACCACCTGGATCCAAGTCCTGGATCTGGATTCTAGATCTGGATTTGATGGAGGCCTGGATCTGGATTTTCTGGACAAAAATCCAGAAAAAATCCAAAATCCAGGAAAATCCAGGTCGTCTGAAGCCCCCGTTGGATCTGGATTTCTGGATCCAGAAAAATCCAGGTCGGGCTCTAGTTGTTAATATTAATAAATAATTACATTTTCCCTAATTACTCTCTAAATTAATTAGGTAATTAGTAGGTAATTCACTTTGGGCAATGTTCTGTTTGACTTTCTTGAAGCAAAGCGTTGCCCAAATAATTGCATAACACAGAATTGTAAGCCCGGTGAAAAGCATGCAATTTGCAAGCAGTGCCGTGCCCACCACGCCTTGGTAAAGGTCGTTCATTGTGCATGCCACTGGCCTGTGAAAATAATTTTGATAATTTAAAAATTTTTTCTTTTTAAACAAATTTATGTTTTGTACATGTCAGGAGTTTCGATCAGACTGATCGGGTAAAGTCTGACCATCGCATAAACGGCATATGCAAAGCATAGCAAAATCAATGTTCCCACATAAAGCGTTGAATTGAGTGTATTCACCCTGAAGTAAATTGTTGTTAAATAGTGAAAAACACTTACATACCTATTTAAATCAGGGGTCGTATCGAAATTTTTTTCAAAAATAAGGACAGCAAGGGCAAAAAAATAAGTTTTTGGGGGTCCGAAATAAGGACATTTTACAAAATGTTTAAAAATGCAGCAAAATGTATATATTTTTGGCTTGTAATGTGCGCTTTTTGCCAACAATTTTCCAAAAATTCGGAATAAATGAAAGACAGAATTACAGTAAAGCTGTGGGGGTCCATCCCAGGGAGAGGGCTTGGGGGGAGCTTATCGGGTTGGAGAGATGATGGAGTTGGTCAAGGGAACCGGGCCTTGGTGGCGGGGGACAGGGAGTTATTTTTTTAATTTAATAATTAGTTCTTACAAAACATCACTCAGAAAACCTTATGAAATGTAATTTTTTTTTTTGCAATTTTTTTAACAGAATTCAAAAAAACTTTCATTTTCCTCGGCGGCGCCTATAGGCACACCCAGGGATGCGATGGCCAAAACCCAAAAACGTGGAAAACGAGTTCAAAAACGTGGAAATTTTTTTCAAAAACGTGGAAAATTTTTTAGGCCTTTAATTTAATATAAAATTGCTCGAACTGGGTCTCGATCTCCGTCTCGAGTCTCGGGGTCATTTCCGGTCTCGAGTCTCGGTGTCATTTCTCGGTCTCGACTCTCGAGTCTAGGTAAATTTCGGGTCACGTGCAGCACTAGTGAATGGTATTCAATCTTACATTACCACTTTTTCACTGTCTCTACTTCAAATCAATGATAATTTTTGAAAATTTTAACGACTTTTGTGAAGAAAATTTGTCCAAAAACTGCAGAATTTTGCTCACTTTTTCATTGGGGGAGAGGCTGAAAATCAAAATTTCGAAAAATAAGGACAAAAAAATAAGGACAAAAAAATAAGGACGAAGGCCTCAAATAAGGACAAATCTTACAAATAAGGACATTTTTAATTATAAGATTGGCACACCTCAAATAAGGACAAATCTTAAAGGACAGATACGACCTCTGATTTAAATACTAATTAATATTTTTACCAAAACGGCGCCACAACACTGACAAGGCGTTCAATGCCAACGGCTAGCATGGCATTCAGCAATAAATTCAGGCAAATTGTTGGCACAAATTGAAGCCAAAAACATTGTCGAAGTTTGATGAATTTCTGTGCCGAGCACACGACGGCAAATGTGACAATGTTAGTGACAAATGCAATTCCGGCACAAGCAGCGTCAAATGCCAACAACGCATTGCAGCGACTTCGAAGGCGTCTGAATGGCGAGGAAAAAGCCATTGTTTTTGTTCAGTTACCGTAAACACCCTTGTAATCCCTCACCCTCCAATAATCCCTCACCCTCCAATAATCCCCTACCCTCCAATAATCCCCCAACCTACAATAATCCCCCCAACCTCCAATAATCCCCTACCCTCCAATAATCCCCCAACCTACAATAATCCCCCAACCTCCAATAATCCCCCACCCTCTGAGTAGAGTGAAAAATAATCCCCCGGGATTACAAGAGTTTCAAGTTTAACCAAATTAAACATTTTCGATATCATTCGAAAGCTTACAACTAGTAGAAGCTTACAAAAGCAAAATGGCCAAATTTCAAAAAAGTTATGGCCAATTGTGGCCAAAAAAACGGTTTCTGGCCATAACTTTTTTGAGATTTGGCCAATCGCTTAGCTTTTGCTTTTGAAAGCTTCTATTAGTTGTAAGCTTTCGAATGATACCAAAAATGTTTGATTTGGTTAGCTTTGAAAGAAGTTATAACGAAAAACTTTTGAAAAGAGAACGAATCGGGGGTGAACGAATCGGCCGGGAACGAATCGTCTTTTTACCCTTTGAAAGCATCGTAAAACTAAAATAAATAGGTAATTTAATTGGCCCTACGGGGTTAAACAAAAGAGACTTGCCGACGGATCATCTTCCGTTGAATTCATGCCAAAATATATTTTACAATTAAAATGGTGTTTCCTTAATTTAAAATCTTTTTTTTCTTCTAAATAAACGACAGTAGAAGAGAACAAACCTTTGAATGCAACATTTAATTTGCAATTTCTATTATTTTTATTCGCTTAATAAACCCAAATAATTACATAAATTTAATAAATATTAAAAAATTTGCACCTTAAAAATGACCATCTTTTGAAAGATTATTTAAATATATCTACCTCTGTAAATATATGGCCATAAAATATGGACGAAAAATATGGATAAAAAATTTTCAAATATAGCAAAAAAGGGGCAAGATTTTCCTAATTGAAGTAATAAGAGCAATAAAAAAAAATTTATATGCAAATTAAAGGGGCATTTCAGAGAAAATTTTTGAAAATAAGCCGAATTTTAAAAATTTTCATTTTTTGGTGGCAGAATTTTTAGTTGCAAAAATGGCAAAATATGGAAAAATATGGATTATAAAATGGGCTCTAGAAGCTCCAAACAAAGCTAAAAACACTATTTATGGTATTTGTACGCTGTGCAAAATGCGCAAAAAACAAAAATGGATTTCCATATAATTTGTGGCCCTAATAATAATATCAAAAGATTTACCCTAAATTATAGCTTAAGGAATTTCTGTTAAGCTCATTGCTAATGTACTAATTATATGTTTTATTCATAGCAATCAAACTGAACGTGATTTAATGCATATTAAAATTTAAAGTAATTTTTAGTTTAGAATAACGAAACAGTCAAACAAAACATAATATTATTTAATTTGAACACCTGCGTTATTAATTAGTAATGCCCAAGGCAATTCCAACAATGACAAAGATTGCAGCCGCTTCGTGTCGGCACTTTTTGAATAATTAAAGAAACATAATATTATTTAATTTGAACACCTGCGTTATTAATTAGTAATGCCCAAGGCAATTCCAACAATGACAAAGATTGCAGCCGCTTCGTGTCGGCACTTTTTGAATAATTAAAGAAACATAATATTATTTAATTTGAACACCTGCGTTATTAATTAGTAATGCCCAAGGCAATTCCAACAGTGACAAAGATTGCAGCCGCTTCGTGTCGGCACTTTTTGAATAATTAAAGAAACATAATATTATTTAATTTGAACACCTGCGTTATTAATTAGTAATGCCCAAGGCAATTCCAACAATGACAAAGATTGCAGCCGCTTCATGTCGGCACTTTTTGAATAATTAAAGAAACATAATATTATTTAATTTGAACACCTGCGTTATTAATTAGTAATGCCCAAGGCAATTCCAACAATGACAAAGATTGCAGCCGCTTCGTGTCGGCACTTTTTGAATGATTAAAGAAACATAATATTATTTAATTTGAACACCTGCGTTATTAATTAGTAATGCCCAAGGCAATTCCAACAATGACAAAGATTGCAGCCGCTTCGTGTCGGCACTTTTTGAATAATTAAAGAAACATAATATTATTTAATTTGAACACCTGCGTTATTAATTAGTAATGCCCAAGGCAATTCCAACAATGACAAAGATTGCAGCCGCTTCGTGTCGGCTCTTTTTGAATAATTAAAGAAACATAATATTATTTAATTTGAACACCTGCGTTATTAATTAGTAATGCCCAAGGCAATTCCAACAGTGACAAAGATTGCAGCCGCTTCGTGTCGGCACTTTTTGAATAATTAAAGAAACATAATATTATTTAATTTGAACACCTGCGTTATTAATTAGTAATGCCCAAGGCAATTCCAACAATGACAAAGATTGCAGCCGCTTCGTGTCGGCACTTTTTGAATGATTAAAGAAACATAATATTATTTAATTTGAACACCTGCGTTATTAATTAGTAATGCCCAAGGCAATTCCAACAATGACAAAGATTGCAGCCGCTTCGTGTCGGCACTTTTTGAATAATTAAAGAAACATAATATTATTTAATTTGAACACCTGCGTTATTAATTAGTAATGCCCAAGGCAATTCCAACAATGACAAAGATTGCAGCCGCTTCGTGTCGGCACTTTTTGAATAATTAAAGAAACATAATATTATTTAATTTGAACACCTGCGTTATTAATTAGTAATGCCCAAGGCAATTCCAACAATGACAAAGATTGCAGCCGCTTCGTGTCGGCACTTTTTGAATAATTAAAGAAACATAATATTATTTAATTTGAACACCTGCGTTATTAATTAGTAATGCCCAAGGCAATTCCAACAGTGACAAAGATTGCAGCCGCTTCGTGTCGGCACTTTTTGAATAATTAAAGAAACATAATATTATTTAATTTGAACACCTGCGTTATTAATTAGTAATGCCCAAGGCAATTCCAACAATGACAAAGATTGCAGCCGCTTCATGTCGGCACTTTTTGAATAATTAAAGAAACATAATATTATTTAATTTGAACACCTGCGTTATTAATTAGTAATGCCCAAGGCAATTCCAACAATGACAAAGATTGCAGCCGCTTCGTGTCGGCACTTTTTGAATAATTAAAGAAACATAATATTATTTAATTTGAACACCTGCGTTATTAATTAGTAATGCCCAAGGCAATTCCAACAATGACAAAGATTGCAGCCGCTTCGTGTCGGCACTTTTTGAATAATTAAAGAAACATAATATTATTTAATTTGAACACCTGCGTTATTAATTAGTAATGCCCAAGGCAATTCCAACAATGACAAAGATTGCAGCCGCTTCGTGTCGGCACTTTTTGAATAATTAAAGAAACATAATATTATTTAATTTGAACACCTGCGTTATTAATTAGTAATGCCCAAGGCAATTCCAACAATGACAAAGATTGCAGCCGCTTCGTGTCGGCACTTTTTGAATAATTAAAGAAACATAATATTATTTAATTTGAACACCTGCGTTATTAATTAGTAATGCCCAAGGCAATTCCAACAATGACAAAGATTGCAGCCGCTTCGTGTCGGCACTTTTTGAATAATTAAAGAAACATAATATTATTTAATTTGAACACCTGCGTTATTAATTAGTAATGCCCAAGGCAATTCCAACAGTGACAAAGATTGCAGCCGCTTCGTGTCGGCACTTTTTGAATAATTAAAGAAACATAATATTATTTAATTTGAACACCTGCGTTATTAATTAGTAATGCCCAAGGCAATTCCAACAATGACAAAGATTGCAGCCGCTTCGTGTCGGCACTTTTTGAATAATTAAAGAAACATAATATTATTTAATTTGAACACCTGCGTTATTAATTAGTAATGCCCAAGGCAATTCCAACAATGACAAAGATTGCAGCCGCTTCATGTCGGCACTTTTTGAATAATTAAAGAAACATAATATTATTTAATTTGAACACCTGCGTTATTAATTAGTAATGCCCAAGGCAATTCCAACAATGACAAAGATTGCAGCCGCTTCGTGTCGGCACTTTTTGAATGATTAAAGAAACATAATATTATTTAATTTGAACACCTGCGTTATTAATTAGTAATGCCCAAGGCAATTCCAACAGTGACAAAGATTGCAGCCGCTTCGTGTCGGCACTTTTTGAATAATTAAAGAAACATAATATTATTTAATTTGAACACCTGCGTTATTAATTAGTAATGCCCAAGGCAATTCCAACAATGACAAAGATTGCAGCCGCTTCGTGCCGGCATTTTTCTCTTTTGGCATACGGCGCGCAAATGCCTTCAATCGCCGTTACTCCGCACATTGTCGCCATGCCACATAAACTTGGCCGTCAGAAAAGTACTGTCGGCCATATCCCCAAATATTTTTTTTCACAAATTACAAAATTGTCTTTACTCTTATTTTTTTAAGAATGATGAAGGGATTTAAAAATAAAATTGTAGTGTAGACATTGCTGAAATTTTTATGAACAAAATTTTCTTCAACCCCGACGATCCCCGACCCCGACAATTTGGTCGTCCCCGACCCCCGACTGTTCCGCCCCCGAGGGGTCGGGCTGTGAACCCTAGTTGAGCGTTTGCAACTTTGTTAGCAATAATTTCATTGGAAAGTAAAATAAAAGTCTTATTTATTCATATTCATTCAATCAAAATGGCTCACAGTTATAATAAAAGCTAACATATATAGAGACCTATATTATTTAGTTTTATTTTCTTTAGACAAAATAATACAGCGATTTATTATGCTTCAAATAGTTTAGGCAATTTTTAAATGTGATGCTTTTTTGCATTAAAAACTAGTGGAGATGAGGGCCTGCGCAGGCGGTTCCGATTCCGAATCGGTTCCGGATTTTGGCGCTTCCGGAAACCGATTCCAAAATCGGTTCCCGAATTTTTCGGGGTTCCGCGGTTCCCGGGTTTTGAGGAGACGATATCGACATCCCTGCTATAGTAAAGAATAGGCAAAATGTTAGCCCCGGGTGGGACTCGAACCTACGTCCTCCACCCAATCCGTGGGCAGCTCTTCCAACTGAGCTACCGGGGCGTCCCATTTGCCTTCTTCTTTATGGATGATCTTTTGCCCCCGCCATAGGCGTTTTAACCGTTCGCTTCCAACCAGCGGAACACTCAAATCCTTACACTATTCACATACTCTTCCCCTGTTAATGAAATATTTTTAATAAATTTTCAAGTAATTTTTAATTAAAATGCGCCAAATTTCTTAACAAAGATTGACAATTTTTGTAAAAAAAAAATTTTCCGGCGGCGTGCCGGAATTATACTTTTCTATATATTAGCCCCTCTAAAAATGTTTAATTTTTTTTTGAATTCGGGTTCGAACCAGGGCTGTCTCGAAAGTCTTGCAAACTTTTGGACAATTTTCAAATTTTCACATGACTCTGCTTTTTAATGATTTTCAAATATTTTTAATTAAAATGCGCACAAAAAAAGACCGCCGGATATCCTACACGCTAATGTAAACCCATTTTTTCCCCCGAAATTACGAAGAAAAATGCTCAATTTTGCGGAAATTTTGGTGAAATTTCTTAACAAAAATCCCAAAATTCTCCCGACGGCGCTTATCGGCACCGCTGGGACCTCAATTAATCAAAAGCGTAGACAAAAAAAATTTACGGGTTCTTATAATAATGGCACCAATGCCAAAAATGGTCACAAAAGTGCATAAAATTGTAAAATATATAATAAAAGCGAATATGCCAAAAGGGCAAACAAACAAAGCATATTTTATAAAAGAAATTATTTTCTTATAATAAAATGGCACAATGCCAAAAGTGGTCACCAAATTGCATAAAAATTGTAAATTTATAATAAAAGCGAATGGTATTTGTTTAAAATTACTTTAGGTAACCCATTTTTTCTTTTTATCAACCCCATAAATCGATTTATTTTCGATTTGGGTAGGACGCCGCGGGCGTAGAAACTCGCTGGCATAAAGGGTATTTTTTATTTGGTAAAATTCAATAAATTGAATAATATAATTGCTCCAGAGGCATTTTGCTTTTTTGTTCGATTTTAGCTTTAGCAAGGTTTGTCCATCCATATCCAACTCATCCATAGAGCATAACTTGCTTCAACCTTAACCAATTCAGAAAGCCTTAACGCCATTCGATAGATCTCGAAGAGTTGAAGCTAACATAAAATTAAAGCTTTGTGATCGGACAATTCGCAAAAAAGTTATGGCCAGAAAACCGCCAAAAAAAATCGGGATTTTTAAATTTTACCACGTGATAAGGCCATCTTTTTTGCGAATTGTCCGATCACATAGCTTTAATTTAATGTTAGCTTCAACTCTTCGAGATCTACCGAATTGTGTTAAGGCTTTCTAAATCGGTTATGGTTGATGCAAGTTATGCTCTATGGATGAGTTTGATATGAATGAGATGGGTTTACCCCGTCGGTGCTGTTTGGCACTGCCGTAAAATTTTTGAAAATTTGCAAAAAAAAATCCGCTAATTTATTGGCGGCAGGGCTTTTAGTAGAGACGAGATTTTCAGGTTTTAACCTACCTATTTTTTTTGCGAATAGGGAATCATGAGAGAAGCCCGGAAATAGCATTCATTTTGAAAATTTTACAATTAGAGCGACTTTTTAGTCAATATAAATCAATATTTTGGCTATTTTGAGAATAAATCAATATTTCGCCATTTTTCTTAATAAATCAATATTTTGGGCATTTTTCATGAGAAAAATGCAATTTTTAGGCATTTTTCCGAAAATTCTTGAAGAAATCCAATATTTCAAGCACTTTTTCCCAAAATTTCTTCAAAAAAATGCAAAAACGATAATGTTCTTTTAAAATCAAAAAATTTTTCAAGAACAAAAATGAACCCCTAAAAAAAGACTCTTTCTTTGACCAAAAATCCACACCCAAAGATCGACATTTTTCTTATTTTTTTATTTGATATTTTTTATAAAATTTTCAAAAACGTAAAAAATAATACATTTACAATTGTAAGAGGAAAATTGATAAAGATTGACGAAATTTGAAGGTTTTTACGCAAAATTTGACTGGATTTGGTCAGTTTTTGCACATTTTTTAATCAATATTTTGGCACTTTTTTGGGTTTTTGGTCCATATTTTTGGGGGTTTTTTGGTCAATATAAATCTCGGCTCTAACTTTTAGACATCTGGATTTATCTATCCCAGAAAGTTAGTCATTTTACTATCATTAAAAAAGCTTAAGAATAAAAATGTATGTAAGGATTTGAGTGTTCCGCTGGTTGGAAGCGAACGGTTAAAACGCCTATGGCGGGGGCAAAAAATCATCCATAAAGAAGCAGGCAAATGGGACGGCCCGGTGGCTCAGTTGGAAGAGCTGCCCACGGATTGGGTGGAGGACGTGGGTTCGAGTCCCACCCGGGGCTAACTAACATTTTGCCTATTCTTTACTTGTATAAGAAAATGTATCGGTTCTCTCTCTCTCATTAGTCGAGCTTTAGTACATAATAAAACAATTTTAGTTCAAAAATTTGTAACAGCAACCGAATTGAAATGTCAAAAAGTTTTATTATCGCGTTTTGCTTCTGCATCATTCTGTCCAACAACTTGGTGTCTGCTGGATGTTTTGGGTAATCTTTTAAAATTATTATAATTTGCTTATTCATCTATTTTTAATTTAAACTAGAGTAGGCCGGGACCGGGATTTTTGGGAAAAAATCGGGACCGGGATTGACCGGGACCATGAAAGCCGGTATCGGGACCGGGACCAGAATTTTGAACCGGGAAACGGGAAAACCCGGGACTGGCAGTAAAAAAAAATTTTTAGTGGTCAAAGGTGAAAAAAATTTGTTTTTATTCAAAATCATCTTCCGCATTGTCCGATTGTATAATCAGCAATGTTTGAGAATGGTATTGAAGTCTACAATTTTGGGACTGAATTTCCCCCTTATGAAATCTCGGGTTTTTAATTTTTTCAATCCCGATCCCGTGTTTTTCCAAACCCGGACTGGTATTGAAGTCCAATTTTGGGACTGAATTTCGCCCTTATAAAATCCCGGTTTTTTACTGATTGGTACTGAAGTCTCCAATTTTGGGACTGGATTTCCCCCTTATAAAATCGCGGTTTTTTTCAAAATTACAAATCTTTGTTTTCGACATTTTTTTTCGAAATTTCAAAAATCAATTTTGGCCTCAAAATCATTCAAAAAGGGCTGGGTTTCCTTATTAGGCTTAGGCCTAAGCCGAGCTTAGGCTTAGGCCTAAGCAAACCTGAGCTAAGCTTAGGCTTAGCTAAGTCTATGTCATCCTGAGCTTAGCGTATGCACTGTATATGTTTAAAAAAAAGCCAAGACGAAGATGTAAAAGGAATAAGAAGTAACAAAGATAGTGTTTTTATTTTATCTTTGGAGCCGAAACGGCGGGGCCGAAAGGGCAGGGCCGAAACGGCGGGGCCGAATCGTCAGGGCCGAAACGTCCCGCTCCCCTCACCAACCCTAATTTAAACTAGGGTTGCACGGGACCGGGACTTTTGGAAAAACCGGGACCGGGACTAAATTTGGTCCCGGTCAAAAAAAAAACCGGGACCACTGAACAAAAACAAGAAAAAAAAATCATTTTGTTAAAACCGGGACTTTTATACTGGGATTTTAAAGTAATTTTGAAAAACCGGGACCAAAATTTCAGTACCAAAATTTGAAAAATTGACCATTTCAGTACTGGTCCCGGTCCCGTGCAACTCTAATTTAAACTCATGGAAAATTCAGGAAGTCTGCGACTGCGGCAGAAAAGGAATTGAAAGCCGTAAAATTTGAAAAGGTTTGCGAAAAAGGCACAAAAGAAGACTGCCCGAGGTTTATTATAAAAAACAAACGTATTTATTACTGCCATGTTGTTAACGACAAATGCATTTTGGATAGTGTTAAAACCTATTAATTGTTAAGTGTGATAAAAAAAAAGGTTATAGCTTTCCAAAGCTAGCCGCACTCAAACGTCCGGGGTACTCAAACGGAGAACCGTTTTTTTTCTTCTTCTGTTCGGTGATGAATTGTTATGCTTTGTTATTATTGTTGATAAAAAGTTAGAGCTGTTCGAGAGTCTCGAGTCGAGAAATTTCTCGGTTTTTTTTTTTTTGGGTCTCGGTCTTGGGGGTTTTTAGTCTCGGAAAACGAGACTTTTTTGCACTGGTAAAGATTGGTTTTTTCTAAAGTCACATTTCACCATTTGAAGCAAATTAAAATTATTGTGGTGTCATTTCGCCAATTCAATTTAAACTAAATTCATTACAGAATTCTGGGCTTAAAAGTAGGGTTGCACGGGACCGGGACCGGGACGGGATTTACCGGTTTTTTTAGGTCCCGGTCAGGACGGGACTTTTCAAAATCTGAAAGTCCCGATTTTTTGGTCCCCGCCGGACCGGGACCAACCGGGACTAAATTTACACCCCCTAATGATGGCATCATCGTGCGAATTTCAACTTTACTGATGTCTCCCAAGAAGGTCGATGGCCTAGTGGTTTGCCTTTTTGGTAAGTCTTACGAATGATCGGCCTTTGATCAGCCAACCGACAACGCAATTTTCCCCTCTCGCCTTCTTTTCTCCCATTTCTCTCTAACGGCCTTTCTCCCGGTAGGGGACGACTGAGTCTGTCCGACTGAGACTGGGCCAACTGGGTCTGGCCGACTGAGTCTGGCCAACTGAGTCTGGTGGCCAGCCTGGCCAACTGAGTCTGGTTGGCAGGAAAAAATTTTTGAATTTAAATTTTGTAAAATAAAAGTCAAGAAACATATATGTACTAAAAAAAATATCTTTCTTAAACAAAAAATGGTAATGGTGTCTTATATTGGTCCCCGAATTTTTTTTTTTTTAAATCAGTTTTATACCCTTCATTATGTTTTGTGCCCATCCCCCGAACAGTTGTCGTGGGCCAAATCCCTCCCCATTGTTCGTTTATAAGATTGGCTCTTTTTGTGATCGGAGTCAGTCAGTCAGTCAGTCAATCAGTCGTTCTCCGACGAGTTCGGCTTTCTTCCCCCCCCCCCCACTTCCTCTTTGTTATGTGGCGCAAAATTTTATGAATTTCACAAAAAAAAATCGGCAAAAAGAAAGAAAGAAATGATCAGGCAAAAACAATGCACAAAAAAAAAATGGAGTTGAACAAAAACAAAAAAAGACGCATCGGAAAATGGAACAAAACAAAACAAATGATGAAATAATATAATTTAATTTTGTGGGATCAATCACTTTCCCCGTATCACAAACACGCTTTGGCTTTTTGTTGAGAGAGAGAGAGAGTCATGTAAATAAATTAGGTACCAACAAACACAAATCTTTGGAGACGACAACAACAAAAAATGGGATACCGTATATACTGTCTTAATCCCCCATGGGGCATTGTTTTTCAACCTCCTCAGAAAGGGCACCATTATTAGAGGGGTGGGAGATTATTACAGGTGAAAATGGCTGCGTTTTGTGAGTTCAGCTACTCAGTGTGTGCGGGATTATCAACAGGGTGGGGGATTATCAACAGGGTGGGGGATTAAAACAGTGTATACGGTAGATTTTTGTTTGGAAATATTCCCCGTATTATATATTATATGATGGGCTTTGGTTGGCTGTCTACTCTCGAGCGAAGAAGCACAACACAACAATTTTCAGCGGGTAATGAAGCGAAAGTTGCCGTTCTCGGCCAACAGTCGCTGCAGCTCAACCGGTGAACACGTGTAGTGCAGCGCCAACTCGTCCAGTGAATGTTCACCGTCGCACAGCGAGGCAATTCTATGCGGGATTAGGCGGGATTAAATAATTAAAATTGAAATACATCAAACTAAATTTTATAAAAATAAAATTGTTAAAAAGAGATAACAAATCAAAGAAATTAATTCAAAAAAGCGTTTTAAAATCTACACTGTAGAGACCGGAGACCGGGCCAAATACAAATATTTGTACAAATGGTAAACCAAATATTTGTTTGGTCAAATTTTAGGAAAACCAAATATTACCAAAATACCAAATAATGACCAAATATTTGTTTGGTCTACTGGTTTTCCCGTCTCTATATCTACAGCATGCCATTTTCGATCTGATCTAAAAAATTGTTATTATATTGTCCTCAGATTTGGATCTGATCAGGCCAGCAGATTTGTAACAAAAAAAAAATGCCGTTCGTTGGACCAACTTTGTGCCATCATCGCGTCGAATTGCCACCGGGTAGATGTGCTGCTTGCGCAAGATGCCGTAGAAGAGGCCGAACTGGACCAGCTTGCGCTCGTCCACATGCAGTTGACGGGGACGCATTCGGAGCAGCCATTCACCGAGCGGGGAGCCGGTCTGTATAAATGAATGAAATATGAGAGCCCCACAAAAAACATGGGGCCGTCGATGTGGGCATGGTCAGTCTCTGATGCGCGGAATCGTGCCAAGAGCATGAACCGATCGAGATTCTCAATCGAAATCTCGGTAAATCTTGATCGACGAAATTTTACCGAGATCTTCGAAATTTTCGGTGATCTCGATCGTTTAATTTTTTTTTTCGAGATTCTCGATTGGTCCTCAGGTCTGGGCTCTATGCCAAAGGCATATGCTACGGATGGAGATTAAATTTATTTTAAAAAATTTCAATGCTTTTTGATAATCAAAATCAAAATGTGATCACTTTGAGGCCCAAATACAGACGAGCCACGTCACTGAACAGAACGGGCGGAGAATCGTGTCGAAGGCGTACAAAATTGCGACATTTCTGTATCGAAAATTGCTATTTTAAGACAAAATTTGTGATAACAACAAAACAAAAAAGTGCCAATGCCATCGAATTCACAAATCCTTAGTATATCACTTTTGAGTAGAGCGAGGACGATCAAGATTTTTCGAGATTATCGATCGAAATCAATCTCGATCGAACAAAATTTTAGCGAGATTTTTTCGAAATTTTTTAGTGATCTCAACGCGAATCTCGATCGTTGAATTTTTTCGAAATTTATCGAGATTTCGAAATCCCGATCGATCTCCTTGCTTTACTTTTAAACGCCTGGAATCAATTGGTAGAGGGCAAAAACATTAATTTAATTGTCCCCAAAACAAAAAAACACCTCCACAATTTGCGGGCTGTCAAAGAAGTGGCGAAGACGTTCAGTGGGCACATAACAATTGGAGTACAGAAATTGGGGCAGCAGTGCCACACAGCCGTGGAAGCACAAATTGCGCACGCATCGGCCGACGAGGTCCGCTGATTTTAATACAAAAAATAATTAAATAAAGAATTGTATTTATTTAAGTAAAATGAAAAAATATTTGTAATCAAAAAATTGAGATCATTTTCAGGGACTAAAAAGCGCGAAATATTGACCAAAATCCCACAAATTCCAAAATACTGACTAAAACTTTACAAAAATTCCAAAATATTGACTAAAAACACCCAAAAACTCCAAAAAATGGACCAGGGACGTAGCTAGAAAAAATTTTCGAGGGGGGGGGGGGGGAATTGGTCCATCTGGGGGCGCTCAGATGGACCAATTCCCATCTGAGCGCCATGAGCGGCCCGGCGGTGCTGATATGCGCCGCCGGGAAAATTTTGTTGATTTTTGATGGCAATTTGTTAAGAAAACTGATCAAAAGCAAATAAGATATAAAATAAAATTAAAAAATGTTTATTCACTGTCAATTTGGACAGCGCACGCAATGTCTTTGATGCAGCGAACGCCGTCAATCTGAGGACAAATCTGGAAGAGCAAAAAATAAATAAATAAAACATTTAATTAATAAATAAAAATGTTTTATTTTTTATTTTTTACTTTCTGCGAAAGGACATCCATTCGATTGAGCGCCCCGCGCGAGATTGGCGGCGGCAAACGCGTGAAAATTGGCACGAGGAACGGGCTGAGCGGATGCGGGGGCGGCTCGCGGCACAGAAAAGCGGGACAAAGGCGAAGATAAATGGTGGTCTGATCAGTGATCGGACAAACGCACTCGCCTTGAGGAAAGGAAAGGAAAACATTGAACAGATATAGTCAGTGATCAGATAATTGAAGTCGCCTGGGGTCAAAAAATGTGAAAATGTTGAGTAAAATTAAACAAAAAATAATGGTGGCTGATCAGTGATCGGACAAACGCACTCGCCTTGAGGAAAGGAAAGGAAAACATTGAACAGATATAGTCAGTGATCAGATAATTGAAGTCGCCTGGGGTCAAAAAATGTGAAAATGTTGAGTAAAATTAAACAAAAAATAATGGTGGTCTGATCAGTGATCGGACAAACGCACTCGCCTTGAGGAAAGGAAAGGAAAATATTGAAGGTTCTTCAATTTACTTTATTTTGATCTTTTTCAAATAAATTATGATGTCCTGATCAGTGATCAAACAATTGAAGTCGCTTGGGGTCAAAAAATGTGTAAAAAAATGTTGAATAAAATTATACAAAAAATAATGGTGGTCTGATCAGTGATTGGACAAACGCACTCGCCTTGAGGAAAGGAAAGGAAAACATTGAACAGATATAGTCAGTGATCAGATAATTGAAGTCGCCTGGGGTCAAAAAATGTGAAAATGTTGAGTAAAATCAAACAAAAAATAATGGTGGTCTGATCAGTGATCGGACAAACGCATTTGCCTTATGGAAAGGAAAGGAAAATATTGAAGGTTCTTCAATTTACTTTATTTTGATCTTTTTCAAATAAATTATGATGTCCTGATCAGTGATCAAACAATTGAAGTCGCTTGGGGTCAAAAAATGTGTAAAAAAATGTTGAATAAAATTATACAAAAAATAATGGTGGTCTGATCAGTGATTGGACAAACGCACTCGCCTTGAGGAAAGGAAAGGAAAACATTGAACAGATATAGTCAGTGATCAGATAATTGAAGTCGCCTGGGGTCAAAAAATGTGAAAATGTTGAGTAAAATTAAACAAAAAATAATGGTGGCTGATCAGTGATCGGACAAACGCATTTGCCTTATGGAAAGGAAAGGAAAATATTGAAGGTTCTTCAATTTACTTTATTTTGATCTTTTTCAAATAAATTATGATGTCCTGATCAGTGATCAAACAATTGAAGTCGCTTGGGGTCAAAAAATGTGTAAAAAAATGTTGAATAAAATTATACAAAAAATAATGGTGGTCTGATCAGTGATTGGACAAACGCACTCGCCTTGAGGAAAGGAAAGGAAAAACTTGAATAAAATAAATGGTGTCCTGATCAGTGATCAGACAATCGAAGCTACCTGGGGCCAAAAATGTAAAAAATATTGAAGAAATTAAACAAATGGTGGTCTGATCAGTTGAATAAAATAAATTGTTTTCCTGATCAATGATCAGAAATTGAAGTCGCCTGGGCCAAAAAATGTGTAAAAAAATATTGAATAAAATTAAACAAAAAATAATGGTGCCTGATCAGTGATCGGACAGAACAGACGGTCGCCTGGAGGCAAATGAAATAGGAGAAATGGATCATCCAGTGCAATGATCAATAGTGATTGATCGGTAAGACATTAGAGGCAAAGATAGGACAAAAATTGTGATGGAATTTTAGAAAAGTTGATCAGTGATCAGACAGACAGCCATTCGATTTGGAGCAAAAATGCGAAAAATATGATTAAATCTAATAATTTATTACAATTCAAAAAACAAACAAAACAAAATCACCTTTTTGATTGAGTCCGTCAAAAATTTCGCGCATCAATGCCGGCAACCGATGCTTTTCCTCCGACAAAAAACAGCGCTCCTAAACCGATTATCAAAGGTTTTTTTTTGGCAAATAAAATTTAAATAAAACAAAAATAAAATGTTTTCGCCCCAGGGGTTAGGCCTAAGGTGGCACGGGACCGGGACCAGTACTGAAATGGTCAATTTTTTCCATTTTGGTACTGAAATTGAGTCCCGGCTTTTTTCGACCGGCACCAAATTTAGTGCCGGTCCTCCCGGTACCGGTACCATGCCACCCTAGTTAGGCCGAACTGCTGCTGCTGCTGCTGTTTGCTGCAACTGACCTGCTCCAACTCGACGAGATATTCCGCGCACTTTTGCACCAACGGCTCATAATAAATGGAGTCGTCGGTGTCGTCCTCCTCCGACGCCGCGACGACAAAACAAAGGTTGAAGATGAACACCTCGCGCTGGTACTTTTTGTCCTCTGAAATATGTTGACGAATAATAACAACAACAACAACAATAACAAATGTAAAAAAAAATATTAATAATTTAGATATTTTTTATTCCTCCATGCTGTCGACTAGAGACCGGACTTGAGCTTCGAGCGAGATCTCGAGTCGAGATTTTTCGAGATCTCGAGACGAGATCTCGTCTCGACCGGTCTCTACTGTCGACCAGGGTTGCAACGGATCATCCGAAATCCGTTATCCGAAATCCGGTGTTTTTCTCAATCCGATATCCGAAATCCGATCCGACAAATTTTGGGCGCCAATCCGATATCCGAAATCCGATCCGACAAATTTTGGCAAATCCGATCCGAAATCCGGATAATTGTCCGATATGATTGAACACAAAAAATGAACCAAAGAGTAAAATTAATAAATAGCATACCGAAGGGCTTATCAATAGGGTCGAGATTTTCAAGTTTTCATTTTTTTTTTGCGAATAGGGAATCATGAGAGAAGCCCGGAAATAGCATTCATTTTGAAAACTTTTAAAATTAGAGCGAGTTTTTAGTTAATATAAATCAATATTTTGGCTTTTTTGAGAATAAATCAATAATTCGCGATTTTTCCGTAATAAATCAATATTTTAAGCAATTTTCTTGAGAAAAATGCAATTTTAAGCATTTTTTAGAAATTTCTTGAAGAAATTCAAAATCTTTCCCCAAAATTTCTTAAGAAAAAACCAATAAAACCAGGGTTCGCAGATGAAAATTTTCAAAAGCCTCATTTGGTAGGCAAAAAAGCCTCATTTGGGACCAAAAACCTCATTTTGCTAAAATCATGTTTTTTTTTTGCGCGCGGTTGCCCCCCAAATACTTTTTTTATTGGGGGGGGGGGGGGGGGGGGGGGGTCGGCGATGCCGATAGGCGCCGCCGAGAAAATTTTCCGCATTTTTTTACTCAGGTTACACTAAATTTGCAGAAGATGTGATGCTTTTTTGCTTTAAAAAAAATGAAAATGGCGTTTTCTTATTAAGAAAATTCCCAATTAGGTATTTCAAACCGGAAAACTATACATTTTTTTGACCAATTTTCTTAACAAATTCACATTAAAAATTCAAAATTTTCTCGGCGGCGCCTATCGGCACCGCCGACCCCTCCCCCACCCCGCAAGCAGAATTCGCAAAAAAAATTTGTATTTTTGAAAAATAAAAATCGACAAAATTTTTATTAAACTTCAACAAAACTAAGAATCTAAGAATCGACTTTTTTTTGGCTTGCCCCCCCCCCTCTAAAAATTTTTCTGGTTACGGCCCTGGATGGGAAGTTAAACTTTTTCTTCACCATAATTTGCCCATTTGCGATTTTTCTTATTGAACTTGAATGTTACAATGAATAAATTATCATTTCCCGGAAATCTTCTAAAAAAACCAAAATTTCAGTTTTTTCCACTAAAAAATTTTTTCATCCGAAATCCGTTATCCGATATCCGAAATCCGGTGTTTTTTCAAATCCGATATCCGAAATCCGATCCGACAAATTTTGGGTTATCCGATCCGAAATCCGTATCCGACTTTTTTCTCAATAACAATCCGATCCGAAATCCGTATCCGACTTTTTTCCCAATCCGTTGCAACCCTGCTGTCGACCCCCATGGTCTTCCTCTTACTGATGCCGACGGGGTGCCCGGTGATTTTGAAGTCGTACATGTTGATCTTGATCATCCGATCGCGCATCTCCTCTGACGGAATGATTGCGGACGAAATGGTGTCAAAGCGTTGTTTGTCAAAAATTTCGTCGGGCACCTGAAGTTTGACAAAACAAATTTTTTTGTGCCGTGCTTTCGACACTTTGTCATTTCGATTCGTTCGACACTTTGTCATTTCGATGAGAAATTTTGTGCACTTTCTACTCTTTGTCATTTCGATTCGACATTTTGTGCACGTTCGAGACTTTGTCATTTGGATCAGACAATTTGTGCACGTTTAACACTTTGCCAGTCATTTTCGTTGCTTATGGTGCGTCTGACACTTTGTCATTTTCGATTAGACATTTTGTGCACGTTCGACACGTTGTCAGTCATTTTCGTTGCTTAGTCATTAGGTGCGTTTGACAGTTTGTCTCAGTGCGCGACTCCATTATGCTTCAGTGTGCCAAAATTTTTCGGCACTTTACCCACCCCTCCTCCACTACCTGAAAGCGCACCACTCGTCCAATGTCGTTGTCGAACTCGGCATAAATGATGGCATGCAGTTTTGGTGGCTCTTGACTGAAGAAGTGGCGGCTGCAGCGTTGCTGTTGCTGTTGATGTTCGTCGCTGCTCAACTGCTCCCCCAACGACGACGACAACGACGACAATGATGACCCCCCATCGGGATGTGTTGCAGCTCCATTCATTGGCATTGGCATTGGCATCTGTGCCGCTTCGTTCCCCGCCTCCATGTTGATAAAGTATATACGGTATAAACAAAAACAGCCGCGATGTACGAGATGATCCGGTGTACTGTATACAAAAATAAATTTGTTATACTGTAAATTAGGGTAGGACGGGACCGGGACTTTTGGGAAAAACCGGGACTACTGGGCAAAAAAACAATTTTGAAAAAACCTTGACCATTTAAAACGGAGCTTGAAAATGTCCGGGACTAAATTTCAGTCCCAGAAAAGACATTTCAGTACTGGTCCCGGTCCCGTCCTACCCTACTATAAATCATCCATTATAGTAGTGTGCGGATTCATGAAAAGTTTTGCTCTGGAACAGGAAGAGATATAATATAGATAAAGCCTACTAAATGAACGTGTCGGGATTCAAGGGGCCCGGGAGTCTTGAAATAATCGATTGACGGGACCTGGGCAAAAAAGAATCCCGCAAAAACAAAATTCAAAAACAAAAAACGCATTTCCTACCGATTCTCCTCACAACTGCTTGACGCGATGACGACGCAACGAATTCTGCTGGGGATGACGAAACTGGACGAACGGCTCACTCTGGTATGGCACAACGGAGGGCTTCCTGAATATTTTTCCCATTTTTTTTGTTTTTTTTTTTGAAAAAATTTGATTACCGTTTCGTTGGACGAGCAAACGGAGGGTTAGTGAAAATGCGCAAATAAGCAGAAAGAGCGCCCAACACGATGCCAATCAACGAGCCAAAATGTGAAGAAAGGGGCCACACTTGCCACATAAAATATTAAACAATTTTAATAAAAAAAAATGTTCAAAAAACAAAATTTGTTTTTGTTTAATTTTGCAGAAAATCGGCAAAGTCTGCCACACACCACACCAGCAGGGAGGTAACTGGATGCCGGATTACCGGACATTTTTGGGTCCGACATGCCGATTTCCGGACATTTTTGGGTCCGACATGCCGATTTCCGGACATTTTTGGGTCAGATGCCGGTTTCCGGACATTTTTGGGTCCGACATGCCGATTTCCGGACATTTTTGGGTCAGATGCCGGTTTCCGGACATTTTTGGGCCAGGATGCCGGTTTCCGGACATTTTTGGGTCCGGCATGCCGATTTCCGGACATTTTTGGGTCCGGCATGCCGATTTCTGGACATTTTTGGGTCAGGATGCCGGTTTCCGGACATTTTTGGGTCAGGATGCCGGTTTCCGGACATTTTTGGGCCAGGATGCCGGTTTCCGGACATTTTTGGGTCCGGCATGCCGATTTCCGGACATTTTTTGGCATCCGGTTACATCCCAGCAGCTCCAACTGACTGACCAACAGTCCCAGTCCAACGGCACAACAGTTGCGCCCAGCCAAGCGCCTAAAACGGAGCCTAAGACGGCGCGCGACACGTACAACTGCTCGAGCGTGCGCGGACGGTTGTCCACACAGTGCCAAAACTCAGCGAGTTTCCACTGGCACACGAAACAAAGCGGCTGAAAAATGTTTTTAAATTTTATTGCGCTTGGCTTTATTTTCCCCATATATAAATATATAAACGTATTAAAGAATAAAATTAAATAAAACAAAATAATTACTAGAGAAAGGACCGATCGAGATTCTCGATCGACGAAATTTTACCAAAATTTTTTCCAGATTCAAGATACTTTTTTTCGTGATTTCACAGTGATTTAGAACAAATCTCGATTTCAAGATTTTCGAGACTGTCGATCGGTCTTCAAGTCCTTCCTCTAATAAATACAATATGGTTTTTTTAATTTTATATAAATTATTTGAGCATTGATGACACCAACAAAATAGGTCAAGAGGAGCTGATCGGCAGCAAACACTGCAGTCCTTGGGCTGAAATTTAGTTATATTTTCATTATGAATTTTAGTTTTTTAAAAATTGATCATTTGCATTGAGCCACCGTATTATTTATTATATTGTAGTCGGGTTACTGTATACAAAAACGTAAAAATCGTTCAGTCAAGTACTATATAACTGTTGCGTTGCCTGGTTCAAAATTTGATTTAAAATTTCGGCAATCCTTAAGAATTGGGGTCCCGACCAAAAAAAATTTTAGAAATTCAGAATGTATCTTTTTCTTAGATGAAAAGATGCTTAGAACACGAATCCGAGCTCGGATTTTGTGAATGACGAACCCCGAACCCGAATTCGACATTTTTCGAAATTTCAGACACGTGAAAAATAGTTTGTTTATGAACTCAAAAAGGTTTAAATCTACAAAAAATCCATGAAAGAGATTGTAAAAATGAGAAAACAAAACAATTCAATAGTTAACGCGGTTTAAAATGCGCAAAATAAAAAATTAGTCAACCCAAAAAAAAGTTGCATTTGAGATTTTTTAAATGTTCGAATCCGGGTACGGAGTTTGACATTCGCAAAATCCAAGCTCGGATTCGTGATCTACGCGTATTTTCACCCTAGAAAACATGCATAAATTATAAACATCCAAAAATTAAATTTTGTCGGGACCCCAATTCTGAAGGATTGCCAAAATTTCAACATTTTTTTTGTTTGTTCAAATTTGGGTTTGAAAAATCGGTTGAAAGAGCCATGCTTAGGTCCATACGATCGGAAAGACATTAATTTTTCGAAAAATTGTTAAAACAAAACAAAACAAAAAAAGGTGCTGGCTGTGCCCACCTCCAAATCGGTGCACCAAATGCGTATGCCACAAAGTAAATGAGGGCAAAAGCAATGCAAATTTCCTTAACACGTTTGTAGAAGACACGGAGCGGCGCCACCAGTCGGTGTGTTCTGGGCATAAAATGGATGCTAAAATTGGGACAACAAATAAATTAAATAAATTGGGACGGTTCAGGAAAAGCTAAAAGGGCAGGCAGTAGCCAGCAGACACGAAATTGGAGGAGTTCAGGGCGGTTTTTTTGCCATCATATTTTGTACAAAAAAAAAAAAAAAATTAACATAACATTCAGTAAAAAAAGTACGACGCTGATTGAAAAACTGATCAATGCGAAGGATACAGTGCAAATACATATTGATCGGAAAATAGCACAGAACAAATAAATCAACAACAAAAAAAAATAAAGAAAATCCAACAAAAATTATGATCAAAATGATCTACTGATCGATCAATCACACGCAACAAATTGATATTATTGTATTTGATCAATCCGGATTTGAGTCATCAGATCACAATGTCCAGCTCGTCCAGCTCAAAAATGGGCTGTCGCTGGAGAGGAATTGGTGGTGGTGCGGACACTTCCTCAACATGTTGTTGTTGTTGTTGCTGCTGATGTTGTTGTTGTTGTAATTCATCATCTCCCGTTATTTCACGTTTGATCTCGCGCAGACTCGTATGATGATGTTGAACTGGTTTTACCTGCAGAAAATAATGTTTCTCAAGGCCCGTATCAAAATTTTTCAAAGTCAGTAAATTTTTTGTCTTTATAAAATTCAAATTTGTTTAAATTTAAAATCTGTCATTTCTCAATTTTTTTCACCTGTTTTCTGGTCACCGATGGTTCTTCCTTCACCGAAATTCTGTCGATTGGCCTTACTCTGATCGGTTTTTGATTCTGAAAAATTGGTGGCAAATTTTAATTGGGGAAAAATTTTTTCGCAAAAATCCCCCCCACCTCTCCCCGGCTACCGGTCCGAAGGTCGAAAGGGGTTTGAATGTCGAATGCTTTATAGATTTCTATAACCTAACCCCATTAGGTCGAATATTATACCAAATCAAAGCTCTCGATAAGGAGAAGCAATTATAAGCAAAAACTAAGCGATCTGATAATTATGAAAAAAGTTATGGCCAGAAAACCTCCAAAAATCGACATTTTTGGAGTTTTTTACTTCTTTTTTAAGCATTGTCCAATCACTTTTTAACTTGATGATAACTCTAACTCATCGCAAGCTTTCACATTTGGTTATGTTCGACCTAATCGGTTTAGGTTGAAGAAAGTTACAACACTTCGACCTTCGGACCGGATGCGCCCCTCCCCCCCCCCCTTTAGGGACCTGTAACAGTTTGAACATGCCGGTGCCGATGCCCATCGGTGTGCCCATTATAATGCACTCGCTGACGCCCGAAATGCGGTCTTGTTGGCCAAAGAAGGCAGCCTCGTAGCTGAACATTTACAAAAAAAAAATTGTTTTTTTTTGTTTAAATCCCCCAAAAAAAATTCGTCGCGCAGCACCACTCACAGATGGTCAATGGTCCGTTCAAACGAGGCCAACAGCAACACGGACTCCTTCATTTTGACCAGCCCGTCGCGTGTAATGCCCAAAACTTGACCACTGAAAATTTTTTTTTGTTTTTTTTAAATTAGTTCTGCCCGAGGGAAGATACGTTTCGTACCCGGGGGGTCGTTTCGTCCCCGGGGGGTCGTTTCGTCCCCAAACATTTTTCACATATTTGTGGCATAATGTTGCAGCATATTATAAAATTATGTACATTCACTTCTTAATCCTACTATGTATTAGTTGGACCTCTATTCGTTTACGTATTGTCAGGAATGAGCTTAATAAATTTAAAATTTTCTTATTTAAGATTTTTTTTTATGGAAGTTGGGACGAAACGGTGGGGACGAGACGATACCCCCACTCCTGTGCCCGAGGCAACTTTAAATATGTATTTGCTAATCATTTTTTTTGTCTTGTCTCTTAAATTGCAATATGCTCAAAAATAAGTTGCATTAATAATCATTAAAATTAATATTTAATTTCTTATAATTTAAAATTTATTCTTTTAAAATTCGCGCGCGCCTGCGCCCCCCACCGATATGTCATCAGGTCGGCGAGCAGTTGCACATGCCGTCGGTCCAACTCAATGCCATGTTCGCCCATTGTGGTCAAAATTTCGGAAATGATCGCCCCGCGTGCCGACTCGATGCCAAGCACTTCCGCAATCACCAACGGGTTATTGAATCTATTACAATTTTAATTTTAATTTTAATTTAAAAAATAATAATTTTTGTTGTTTTAATCGCCTCAAAAAAAACTACTCACTTTGTCCGCACTCCGTTGATTTCGGTCAACGCCAGCACTTCCTTAAAGTTTGTGCCCTCCACAAACAGTTGAAAGGAGTCGCCGCGCTTCTCGTCCGCGTTGATCACACACCGGTTGATGCCCGCAAGGCCTTTGACCACCACTGAAAAAATTGAAAAACACCTCCCAATTTTTTTTTCTCTTAAATTTCAGTGCCTTTTGAATTTTTTAAAAATTTTTTTCGGGAGACTCGATTGTCAATGACTAGTTCCTTAATTTTAACCCTTTGAATTTTTTGAAAAAAAAAACATTCTGGGAGGGAAAGAAACATACAATTTTTATTGAGATTTGAAGAGGGGGGTCTCAATTAGAGACCGGTCGAGACGAGATCTCCTCTCGAAATCTCGACGACTCGAGAAATCTCGTCTCGACACCTCGTCTCGAATAAAACTGAGCTTCACGAGATTTTTCGAGATCCGAGATTTTTTCGAGAATCTCGTCTCGAGTCTCGCTCGAAGCTCAAGTCCGGTCTCTAGTCTCATTTGTCAAGGACTATTTCTCATTTGAATTTTTTAAAATTTTTGCCATTTTATGGCACTATGCCAAGTTTTTTTTCACACAAAATGGGTTAAAAAATTCCAACCCGACGGCAGGTAGTACTTCAGGTAGTGCATGTACATGGTTATTGAACACTTTGGCGAGCCCACTGGCCTCACCAACAGCATCGATTTGCCCACCGAGCGCACTTGGTCAAACATGATGCGCGGGACAGGCAATTTGGCGGTGCAAATGGACCCGATGATGCTGTCCATGGTCACCTGTCGTCGTCACAAAAAAAAGCAATTTTCAAAAAAAAACACAACGAATTTTTGAGGCACCGCATCGCGGAATCTTTCCTTCCATAAAAATTTGTGCTTAATTAAATTAGCAAAAAGTAGAGAGTTCGGAAGTTTTTTTTGTTGTTGTTGATAAAAATGTTTAAAAAAATCTTTCAGAACAAAAAAAGGACCACCTCCAATTGCAAGGCTCTGATTCGGCGGGTGTTCAGCTTGACCAACACGAACAGATCGTCCGGCAGAAACACTTGCTCCACATAGTCGCAAATGTCGCCTCAAAATTAATTTTTACCAAAACTCAGTTAAAAAAAATCCACAAAATAACTACCTAAATGCAATCAAATGCTCTATATATATATTTAAAATTCAAAAAATCTGTGAATTCATTGAGTAAAAGAAAGTTTAAACACACTCACTCAAAACAATTACTACCAAAAAATTAAATTAAAAAAATTGTCAAAAAAATTTGGCCTCACCCAGCGTCGTTCTTTCAATGCGTGCCTTCACCCGTCGTGCCAACTTTTCATCCTTCTCATCGGCAAGTGCCACCGTGATGATCGGTGTTGAAATGGAACGCACTGCATTGATGATTCTGTGAAATAAAATATGGCATTTTGTGTGTCCGTTCAGGTTGTGGTTGATGAACCGTCCAAAAAGGCCACCGAATGCAGCACACATTTGTAAATCTAAGGGGGAGAGTGGTGCACGTACTCCTTGATCCTGGGCACGCCCTGTGTGATGTTCATGGACGCAACGCCAGCAAAGTGAAAAGTTTTTAACGTCATTTGAGTTGAGGGTTCGCCTAAAATTAAATTAAATTAAATAAATCAAAAAAATGTGTACCCCTTACCCTAATTACATAATAATAATAATAATGATAATAATAATAATATAAAATTACCGATTGATGTGGCCGCAATTGCCCCAACAGCGGTGCCTTAAATTTTTTACATTTCTTTTTTGTTCCAAAATTATTCCCGGGCGGGCCCCACCTGGCTCCACCGTGCCCCGGCACACTCGTGCAGCGCAAATATCCAAAAATTGGCGCAGTTGACCAATGCTGGACAAAAATATTGAGAGTCATTCAAAATAATTTTAAAAAAGAGTTAAATTAGTTTTAGTTATTTTTCGATTCAAACATTTAAATTTGGATATGTAAAAATTTTCGATTGCGATTCAAAAACATTTAAATTTGGATGGAATCTAACAATTTTCCTATTTCGATTCAAAAAGACTGATCAGTGATCACACCACTCGCTGATCACCTGAAGCCGCCGGAGTGCAACAATGCCCGTCTCCGGGCTGCGATTGGTTCACAATCTTTGCAACGAGACGACTGACCACCGGAACGTGTTCTGTGTGAAAATGGAGGACACAAATGTAAAAGAAGCAAAATACGCAAAAAAAAATTTGCAACATTTTTTTGAAAAAAAATTTGAAAAACGACAAACACTCTAAAATCCGACTTTTTTTTTAGCAAAAAATTGCTTAATAACAAAAATGCAATAAAATCCAAAAAAGATGACTTTTTTTACAAATTAGCCCCCCCCCTTCCGAGAAAAAGTTCTAGGTACGCCCTTGTCACCAGTAATTCCAAATCTCGATTAATTCCATTCATTCAAAATTTTATGTGCTCACGTCGGCGACATGAGCCCAGTGTGTCGTTGGCATTGCGATGGTGAAGTGTGGAGAATGCGCAAATTGCGCGTGAACTGATCAGAGAAAAATCTGTAAACCGAACGAAAGTGAATATTTGTTAAATTTTATAACAAAAAAAAAAAAGTTTCAATTAATACAATATAAGTAATAAATAAATACTTCATCAACTCGTCCCCAAACTGGGCCGTGATGCGCGGCTGTTGTTGATGACATTGTTGTTGTTGTACTGCTCGAGTTTCTTCCCCACAATTTTGTTGCTGTTGTTGCTGCTTTTTGCGTGCCGTCGCCTCCACCCATTCCGTGCTGATGCCTTCACCGGCAACAACCACCTCCATCCGGTGCACAATCTCGGCCCTGATGGCATCCTCAAGTTCGGCGAGTGAGCCAAACTCGTACACATCCGCACCACCGGTGTTGTCCGACTTTCTAATGTGTGTGTTTTTGAGACTATAAAACTATAGTAATACAATCATTTAATTTGTCCAAAATTCGTCCAAATTTCTAATGTGCTATCGAAACTATATAGTAGTACAATAAATTTTAATTTTTTTGCCCAAAATTCTAACTGAAAACATTTTTTGGGCCCAAAAAAGGGGGGGGGGGTGAGGAGCATAAAGCAAATCGGTTACCATACGTTTTGCCAACTCAGCAAAAATGTTACGTTTTGCCAACTTTGCGTTTTTTGGATTGTTTTGAGCATGTTTTTGAATGTGTTTCAGGCCAAAAGATGCCGAAAAAAAAATTTTGAAATCGAAAAACCTTCGAATTCGGGGGTCCGGGGTTCAAAATTGATCGAAATTTAAGTTTTTAGAAATTCAAATTGAAACGGGAAAAATTGCTTAAATGGACCAAATGTCGCTCGCACACATTTAACTCCCTTCAATTGTTCAAAGTAGAGACCGGACCAAATACAAATATTTTGAATATTGTACAATTTTCTTATTACAAAAAAATACCAAATAATGACCAAATATTTGTTTGGTCTGGTTTTCCGGTCTCTAGTTCAAAGTTTAGAACCACCAAATTTTCCAACAAAAAAAAAACCCCCCAAGCCACCTGCTAACTCCGGCCATCGCCGAACTGCTGCTGCTGCTGCTGTTGTTGCGCACTTGAGCCAAAACGTGCGGGAGGTCCAACGGACGGCCGTCCTTGCCCTCCATGTACGCCGGGTCAAGGCCGTCGTCGCCAAACGTGAACTGCACAACCTCGTTGGTGGATGTGCGTACCGTGTTGTCATAGTTGACAGCCAAATCCTATAAAATTGGGATGCTTTTTATTGTAAAAACAAAAAAGACAAATAGTAGTCAAAAACGAATTATGCTAAAATCTTTTAAAGCAATTAAAAATTCACAAAAAGTAAAATCAAAACAAATTTTTTTTTTTAAATTGACAAAAAAAAATTATGCTAAAAACCTTTAAAGCAGCTAAAAATTCACAAAAAGTAAAACCAAAACAAAAATTTTTTTTGATTGAAAAAAATCGACAAAATTTTTTTTGTTTTGTTAAAAAAACCTCTAAGCATTTGACCAGCCGCCTCTGCATATAACCGGTCTCCGCCGTCTTCACCGCCGTGTCCACCAGCCCCTCACGGCCGCCCATTGTGTGGAAGAAAAATTCGGTGGGCGTCAGGCCGGAGAAGAACGAATTCTCCACGAAGCCTTTGGCGTCCGGTGCGCGATCGTTACGCTCAAAATGTGGCAGTGAACGCATCTAAAAATTGTTAATGATTTAATAGTAAATTAATCGAACACCCATTTTTTGTTATTGCTAATCCTCATGTTCAAGCAGTTATTAAGTAAAAAAGAAGAAGCAATTTCTACCCGCCGAGGAAAGAGTAGTACGAGGTCACTGAGTCTATTACGACTTCCAAAATTAAGAAATATCAAAAATAAAAAGAAAGAAAAAGTGTAATCAAATTTTGTTGAATTGACCTCAAACCCATCGGACGGCCGCTTTCCGGAGATGGACTGTTGACCAACCAGCGCGATCATTTGCGCAATGTTGATGAACGAGCCTTTGGAGCCGCATTGAGCCATCGTCAGCGGTGCATTCTTGCGGCTAACATAAAACAAATTTGGCGCGTCATGTGTTACGATTTTGTCACTTTTCTCGGGAGGTTTTTTTTAATATAAATTAATTAATACCATTTTCATAAATTTCAAGAAATGAGCTATTTTTAATTTGTTAATGCTAAATCTGACCTCAAGTACTGCTTGCAGGCCTTGCCCGCCTGATCTCGAATGCTGGACAACTCTTTCAGAATCTTGGACTCCAACTGCTCGACCACGCCGAGGTCCGGCTTGTCCTTCTGTCGTTCCAAGCGCATGCTTTTGTTCAGCTGATCACAAATTTTGTACCCCTGGCTCAACAGCACACTTTTCTCCTTCAACAGGTTGGCATTGGGCTTCACGTCACCAATTCCTAAAAATAGGACAAAAATTCCAAAAAAAAAATGATCAAGAAAAATTCCGAGACCAATTGAAAAGCCTCGATTGGACAAATAGATGGACGAAATGCGTGCCAAGCGCCACATCGCGTCAATGGCATGCTGTTCGCCCCAGTCGCGCAGCAAACGGTAGAAAATGGAACATTTACTTTCGGAGCCAAGCAACGCTTTGTCCAATGCACCGCACAGCAACTGATTGTTGCGGATGATCACAAAAGTGTCCTGATCAAAGAAAAAGCAATTATTTTTTTCCCAAAAACTTTATTTTTTCGAAAAACGACATTTGAAGAAGTTCAATGAAATTATTATATAAATACGGGTACATTTTGAGTGAACTCGCCCTCATCCGGATTGTGCATTCGGTTCTTTGTGGCCAAATTCAGGCGGACTTCCGTGCCCTGGAAGGGCGCAATAAGCAGTTCGATCAGCTTAAAGCAAATTGATTGGTCAAAAGCTTTTAAATTCAAATCTTAATTTAAAACAAAAAAAAATTTTTTTTATGTAAACTAAGGGTGGAGCCAGGAATTTTCGGGAGGGGGGGGGGGGTCCAAAAAGTCGATTCTTACAAATTAGGGGTGTATTTATTTGCTGTTTATTGCATTTTTGTTAAGCACTTTTCCCGAAAAAAAGTTGTAAAATTTTCAAAAAAAAAAATTCATTTTCGGGGGAGGGGGAAGCCGGGCCCCACGGCCCCCCCCCATGGCTTCGCCAATGATGTAAACTGTCTCCGACTTTTTCTGTTGATTTTTGAACTTGCTAAGAAGGACAAATAATTTTTTTTTGTTTAATTTTGGGCCATGCTTTTTACTTTTTTCTACTAATAAAACCCCACCTGTTTGCCAGTCCAAAGCTCTCTGGGCTTCAGCATCGCCGGCGGCGGCAAATGGATTCGCCTCTGGCCCATTGTGGCGCCGTTGTTGGCCTCCACGACGGCGGAAGCGATGCGTTGCACTTCGGAGCGTGGCAAAAACGTGTCCTTGTGGGTGAGGAGGTAGCCGGAGGTGATAAAATCTGAAAAAAACTAAATTTAAAAAAATTGTAAAAAATTTAAAAACTAAAACAAAAAACAGAAAATTGTAAAACTTCTTAAAATGTGTTAAGCCTCGGGCTTCGATCATTGAAAACAAAATTTTAAAAAATTGTAAAAATTTAAAAACTAAAACAAAAAACAGAAAATTGTAAAACTTCTTAAAATGTGTTAAGCCTCGGGCTTCGATCATTGAAAACAACAACAACAAAAAACACCTTGAATTGCGGCGATCAGCGGTTGACCTGCTCGAGGGCTGACCAAGTTGGACTTCAGGCCCATCAACAAGGAGGCCTCTGCCTTGGCCTCGTACGTCTGCGGCAAGTGCAGGTTCATCTCGTCCCCGTCAAAGTCCGCGTTGTACGGTGTGCAAGCGCATTCATTAAATCTTGAATAACATTTTATTTATTTTTTGTATTTAAATAAGAATTTTCTAATCATCACGTGTATCCAACCAACCATTCGTCCACTTTCCACCGATTTTTTTTGAGAAAGTTTTGTTAAAAATGTACAAAATTAAGAGAATTCCAACTTATAAATGCCACAAAACCTGAATGTCCGGTACGGCATCACTTTCACCCGATGCGCCATGATGCTGATTTTGTGCAACGACGGCTGTCGGTTGAACAGCACCACGTCGTCGTCGTTCAAATGGCGCTAAAAATGCGGAAATTTTTTAAAGAATTTTTTTTTTAAAAATAAATTTACCTCAACAATGTCACCAATTTGCAAATCTCTGGCAATTTTCTCACGATTGCCAAACCTGAATTGGGCCAAAGTTTGTTCAAATTTTTTTTTGTTAGTTTAAACAATTTACATTAAATAAAAAAAAATTTATATCAAAATTTGTGACACTTTTTATACAAAAAAAAAAAAATAGAAGAAAAAAATGAATGGATTTTGTCCAAAGTTTGACAATCCAAAATCGCGCGCGTTGCCAACCTCAAAAAGCGTTTGAAGCCCGTCTTGTCAATGTACAGATTGGCACCCGGGTGAACGGAGTCGCCGTTGCGCACAAGCTGACGCATCAGCTCAATGTTGGCACGGCACACCACCTCGGGGAAGGTGAGCGTGGTGGCAATGTGCCGTGGCACACCGACCTGATCAATCTGGACAAAAAAAATTGAGAATTATAAGTTTAAAAAACGATGAAAAAAATCAATGTGCCGTGGCACGTCAAGCTAATCAATCTGGACAAAAAATTTTTTTTGGGAATTATGAGTTAAAAAACGATAAAAAAAAATCAATGTGCCGTGGCACACCGACCTGATCAATCTGGAGGCACAAAAAAAATTGGGAATTATAAGTTAAAAAAAAAGTATGAAAAGAACATATGTAATTTCATAAAAAAAACACCCCAAAGCCACCCACCTTCAAGTTCGGGTCCGGCGAAATCACTGTTCGACCGCTGAAGTCCACCCGTTTGCCCGACAAATTGCCCCGGAAGCGTCCCTCCTTGCCCTTGAGGCGTTGCGCAAATGAACGCAAAAATTTTTTCGGTTGCATTTCGGGCGGCAGACCGCTGAGCTCCGAGTTGATGTACAGCGCGCATTGAATCTGCGCATTTTTAAAAAATTGACAGAATTTCAAAAAAAAAAAATGAATTTTGCCAATTTTTTAAAGAAAAAAAGAGAATTTTTTAAAGTTAAAATTGAAACCTGCAAATGATCCCATGTCTCGGCAACAGTCTTCATCGGTGCACCGTCTCGTTTGTGCTTCTTCAAGATGTCGTTGATCAGCATGATCTCCGTCAACTTCATGGTCAAGTCGTCCTCGTTGGAGCCCGACTTCAGCACCGACACCACCGACGGCCGAATGCACACCGGAGGCACAGGAATTCGCTATTTTTTTTTGTCCATTAAAAACATCAAAATGTTCAAAATAGAATAAATAAATAAATATTGTACATTAGCAAAAAAAATCTGAAAAAAAAATTCACATTCCGTTGTTCGGTCGCCAACACAAAAAAAAATTTTGGACCAGTTTTTGAACCAATTTTGGCTAACATAACAAATTTTTTTTAGTTAAAATTCTAAGGCTTTTTTACAAAATGAAGCCTAAAAAGGCCTATATAAATAGCAAAATTGGATAACTCGAGCGAAGCCCAGTGGAAGGCCTACCAAAGTTTTTTTTCTTTAATTTTTCTATTTTTTTTTCTTTCTGGTACCTGCCAGGCCCCCTCCAACAAAAAAAAAATTGTTTTCTAAACAAAAAATGGGAAAATTAAGGAACCTGAGTAAGAAAGTTCACGGGATGTTTGCATTCATCTGAGCCAATCATTAGAAATGGGATGTCCTGAAAAACAAATTATTATTTTTTTAAAAGTAATGAAATAATTTTGAATTTGAAAAAACCTTTGCATCAATTTTTCGGAAAATGTCCAACACTTTGAGCGGGTCCAACAGATTGTACTTGGCGCTGCCCATCAATTGGCCAACCTGTCAAAACAAAAAACAAAAAAATTAATCAAATTTTTGAGATTTCAAAATTTTAAAAATTTCCGTATTCATTTTTGAGTCCTGAATTCCGGTGAGCCGGAATTTAATTTCGGAGTTTTTTTTGTTGTTGCGGCCGGTTATGGTCCATATCAGAGTCCGGACTTGAGGACCGATTGAGATTTCGATCGAGAATCTCGAAAAAAAATTTAAACGATCGAGATTTCGGTCGAGATCACTGAAAAAATCTGAAAAAATCGCGGTAAAAATTGTTCGATCGAGAATCTCGATCGGCCCGTGCTCTAGTCCGTACCTCGCGCTGTCGTTCACCCTCCGCGCCGCTGCCGCGTTGTTGCGCATTCACAAAGTCTGTCACAGTCTCCGGTCCGATGGGCTCAGCGTGGGCAATCTTCAGAATGGCACCCACCGCCTTCTTCACAACGCCTTGAGATAAATGTGACATTTTTTTGCGCAATGTACTGCTCCAACCCCCTCCCCCCCCCTCCTCCCGTACCCAAAAATCAACAAAAAAATGTGGCACGTTAGGGGGCCTCGCCCAAAAAGTGGAGAGGGTCTAGAGTCCGAAAATGCAAGAGGGCTTTTTTAATCCTAATAATTCTGATCCTGATCATTCCCGAAATCCTGATCCTAATCATTCCCGAAATCCTGATCATTCCCGAAATGCTGATTCTGATCATTCCCAAAATCCTGATCATTCCCGAAATCCGATCGATTATTCCCAAAATTCTGATCCTGATATTCCTGAAATCCGATCCTGATTATTCCCGAAATCCTGATCCTGACCATTCCCGAAATCCTGATTATACCAGAAATTCTGATCCTGATCATTCCCGAAATCCGATCCTGATTATTCCCGAAATCCGATCCTGATTATTCCCGAAATCCTGATTATACCAGAAATTCTGATCCTGATCATTCCCGAAATACTGATCCCGACTTTTTAAAAATTCCGGTATCTACCAAAAACCCCTTAAAATTGGCGATCTGACCATTAAGTAAGCCGCAGTGGGCGCACAATGTGCACTTTTTACTCAACGCGAGCATTCGCTTGTGCAGCGCCTTTTTGCGCAAATAGTCCAAATTCGGTGTAAGCGCTTGGCGCAACAACGCCTCCTTCTGCTCGCCTTGTAAAAGTGTACGACTGCAAGCCTAAAAAAAAATTTAAGAAAAAAAAAATTGAAAAATCCTAAAAAAATTAATTCATAAGACTGAATAAGTGTTTACACAACGCGACCCAGTTTACAAACAATTTAATTTTGCATTAAAAGTAGATGAACACACGAACCCCCATGTAAATTTCGTGAATTTTTTTTGAACAAAAAAAAATCTAAAAAATCAGAAAAAGCCCAACAATTTTCGGAATTGAATCCTCAAGAAATTCAATCCTGTCTTTCTGAATTTTTTGAACAAAAATCTGAAAAATCAATAAAAGCCCAACAATTTTCGGAATTGAAGACAAGAAATTCACCTGTCTTTCTGAATTTTTTGAAAAATTTAAAAAAAAAATAGTTGAAAGCCCTCTCAGAAAATGTTCAGTGAAAGCCCAACCAACAATTTTCGGAATTGAATCCTCAAGAAATGCAATCCAGTTAAGCTTAAGCGTCGTTCAACTGTTGTGCACAACCTTGCAAATGCACTGGAGCGTCTGGATGACCAGGCGGAAGAAGCCGACATGGAACACCGGATACTCCAAGTCGATGAACCCAAAATGGCCAACACAATTGTCCAGTTTGAGCCCGCACGTGCTGCACATAATCGCTTGCTGGAAAGTGCCCTGAAAATCCATGGAAATGAATGTTGTTTCAAAAAAAAAAAAAAAATTTTTTTTCTGTTTGAAGGCTAAATGGAATTATTAGAATCGAGAACAATGGCAAATGCAAATGCAAATAAACCGGATTTTTGTGGTATTTTTTGTCGGAAATTGGTTTTTATTTTAAAAATTTGGACCAATCGCGTGTCGAGTGGGCCAAACGGAGCGGGCTGCCATTTGCCCTGAACGTCCTCATAAAGTCGGTTGCTGAAAATTTGTAAATGCGCTGCCTGACGGATCAACTCCGAGCTGCCGGCCGTAAATTTGACGCCAACCCTAAAGGATTAAATAGTAAAAAAAAAAAAGTGTTTTCAGTGTTATCGGAATATATTTTGTTCATTTTTCTCGAAAAGTTTTTTTTTCTGCGGTTCGGGGTGAGCAGTATTTGAACGAACTTCGGCAATCCTGCAGAATGGGGGTCCCAAATTTTTTTCCAAAAAATAAAAACATTGTATAAAGTCAGTTTTTAGTGCTTTTCTGATGCGTAGAATTCAAATCTGATATGTAAAAAGCCAAGGAATTAGTTTGATTGCTTTTTTTTTTTTGCAAAAAATTCATTTTTCGATTGGAGCACCCAATTTACTATTAGCGAAAATCAAGTACTTGATGAAAATCTTAGCCAATATCAGTGATTAGACAAAATCTGATGTCATATTCGTGATCAGCACCCCTAAAAAACCCCCGGATATAAATTTTTAGCTCAAATAACAAAAAATGAATTTAGGGACCCCCATTCTGCACAGGATTTCCACGACTTGCGCCGCTTCGACCTTCCGCGTGAACCTCGAATTTAAGCACAAAAATATTTGGTAAAAAAAAATCGAATCGAAATTCTGACAAAACAAAAACGTTTAGACACAAAACCATTCAAAAGCACGAGTTCGGCTCCACAAAAGTTCGAATTCGAGACAAGTCGAACCAGACCAAACACCACAAAAACTAATGGGTATTTTTTAAACAAGACGACAAAACATATAATAAAACAGGTGGTCGTCACTTACACTTTTCGGGTCGTGTCCGCCTCGCGAAATTGCTCTTTGCCCATTTAGGTAATTACAAAAGCCCGAAAATTCTGTATGGCAATGAACAAAAAATGAATACCAACCACCGAATCCAAAAATCATCAAATAAATGGTGAATTGACAAGTGTAAATGTGCAAATAAAATTTAAGCAAAATATATTTAAGACAAAATAATAAAAATGTACAAATAAAACAAAACAAAACAAAACGGCTGCACATTATGTGTGGTGTGTCTGTCATTTTTTATGCTTTAGTCTATATAAATTTGACAAGAAGAAGAGCTTGTTTAGAAATATACAATTATAAGTAAATATTATACAAAATAATTTAATGTATCAGAAGTAGTAGGTAGCAGCACCAACGGAAAGCCGGGCCATGTCTTCGGGTTTTTCTATCCGGCACCAGTATACAAGTATTCGGGCGTCATGGAACCGGTATCCTCCAAGGGGAGGAGGGACCGGGGACCACTTCCGGGTGTAGGGACCAATACGGGAAATGGTTTGGGTGCCATAGGATCGGTATCCGGAGAAACAGTTCCGGGTGTGGAACCAGTACCCGGGTGCCATGGAACTGGTATCCTCCGGGTGTGGAACCAGTTCCCGGGTGCCATAGGATCGATATCCGGAGAAACAGTCCCGGGTGTGGAACCAGTACCCGGGTGCCATGGAACCGGCATCCGGGTGTCATGGGATCGGCATCCGGGTGCCATAGGATCGATATCCGGAGAAACAGTTCCGGGTGTGGAACCAGTACCCGGGTGCCATAGGATCGATATCCGGAGAAACAGTTCCGGGTGTGGAACCAGTACCCGGGTGCCATGGAACTGGTATCCTCCGGGTGTGGAACCAGTTCCGGTGTCATGGAACCGGCATCCGGGTGTCATGGGATCGGCATCCTCTGACCAGTTCCCGAGTGTCATGGAACCGGCATCCGGGTGTCATGGAATCGGTATCCGGGGAGCACGTAAAACGAAAATGCTTCAGTTTTAATGGATATTTTTGGACAATTGAAATTAGAAATCTGTTCTAATCCACACAATTGGTTTGGGGGGGGGGCTCTTCTACGCTCTAGCTTCGTCCTCCGTACTGCGCCTCGTACTGAGCCCTGGCCGTAATGGCATCCTCCGAATCGCCCTGTTGACTGGCACACCACAACGCCACATCCACATCACCGTTTTGCTCAAACATGACAGCCCGTTGGAGAAATGGCTTTTCCTATTTTAAAAAAAAATTCATTTTTTTCCCAAAAAAAAAAAGAGCCCTTTTCCACACCAACAAAACAATAACAGCTGCTGTCGGTTCAAATTTGTCGCACAAAATATAACGAAAAGGCCAACAAAAAAAAATTTGGCAATCAATTCGTGATTTTTTTAAAAAAAATGATTTTTAGGGGCAACTTTGATTTTTGAAAATATGCAATTCTCGAAAAAATGTTCGAATTTGGGTTCGGGATTTAGAATTAGGCAAAAACGTAGATCAGACACCGACTCTACACCTCCGAATACTCCTAGAACTACAGCTCTAGCTAACCAAGGCCCCGGATTCCCGGCGACAAAATCTTCAAGTTCAAGATGTACATTGTACAATCAATACCCCAATCGATAAACAATCATTTTTTATCAACAAAATTAACCAATTTGAACCACCTACCAACAGTTCTTTGAACTTTGGCCGCCGATTCATGTCCTTCTGCAGACAATCGGATACAAATTGACAAAATTCGACGGAGAATTGTAGACCATCCTAAAAGAACAAAAAAAAAATTCATTTTAAAAAACAACCCCCTCCCCTACTTGATTGGGTTCAAGACGCGGTGGCTCATGGTTGTGAATGGTGATCATCAACTCGAGCGCGTTGGTCACACACTCGTAGGGGAAACGGCCGGTTGCCAGCTGGACCAGTGTGATCCCCAGAGACCTGCCAAATGAGTACAAAGATTAAAATTTTCGTCAATGTTCATCCCGAATTGAACATAATGTTCAAAAAAAAACAAAACAAAAAATTTTTTTTTGTTTCAATAAACATTCGACTCTAAAAATTCAAAAAAAAAAAAAACCAAGCAAAATCTGACCAAACATCCGCCCGAACGTCGTAAGGACATGACGCTCCGCTGTCAATGTTTATACGTTCAGGCTGAAATTGTGAATAAATGAATAAACAAAATTTGGCATAAACATTTTATGGGATACGAAATTTTTTGGATTTTTTTTTTGTCAAAAACAAAAAAAAAACAAACCGCCAAATACCCAGTGCAACCCGTCCGTGTGGAGGCTTAAAAAAATTGAGCAAAATGTTTTTATTACCAATAAAATTTTTTTCATCCCAAACCTTTGGACTCAATTAGTTTCCCGCTGATGCCAAAGTCGCACAGTTTGATGTTGCCGAACCAGTCCAACAGAATGTTGGACGGCTTCACATCGCGATGCATAATTTTCTGTAATTTTTTTTTTTTTTTGAAAAATAAAACATCAAAAAGGGTGTCCCTACGTTTTGCCAACCCAGCAAAAACTTAAATTTCGATCAATTTCGAACCCAGGACCCGAATTCGAAGGGTTTTCGATTTCAAAATTTTTTCGCAATCTTTTGGCCTTAAAAGCGTTCAAAAATCTACTCAAACTCATCCAAAAAATGTTAAGTTGGCAAAATTTAATAATTTTGCTGAGTTGACAACAAAGTTGGCAAAACGTAGTGTAACCATCAAAAATTATTATTTTTTTTTTGATCGTTGAGTGAAATTATGTCGTCAGAATTAAAATCTTTTGCACAAAAAGCTTCAAACTTTTCAAAAAATTAACAAAAAAAAAAAAAGTCACACACATGCGTCTCCTTCAGATAGTCCAGTGCGCGCAGCACACTGAGCGCAATGTGTCCAATGATCTCTTCGGGCAAGCCGACCTCGTCCGGGCCTCGGCTCGGGTCGGCACGTCGTCTGATCAACAATTTGTCCAAGCAGGTGCACATCAACTCCTGAAAATGGACAACAAAAAAAAAACATTTACAACCACAAAAATTGTAGAATAATTTAATGACACCAAGCCAGGGCCGTATGCTGCTGGAGGGACCAAGCGAGCCATGCTCCCCCCACCTCCGAAAAATTTTTTGAATTAAAAAAAAACCATAGGTAATAAGTAGTACCCTTTTGTTTTGCAAAATTATTAATTTTTGGGCCAATTTTCTTAACAAATTCCATCAAAAAACTCAAAAAAAATTTTTCGGACCTCGTCGCTCTTAAAAAGCTTAAAATTTTGGTTGCAAATCCCTTAACAAATGCAATAAAACCGAAAAATGCACCCCTAAGAATCGCCTTTTTTTGGCTTGGCCACGCCCAAAAAGTTGCTCTAGATACGGCCCTAACACCAACAACAAATTTGCGTTGTCAAAAAATGACAAAAAAAAAACAGCAAAAAATTTTGTGCAGTTTTTATTTAAACGTAACACAAAAGCTCACCATGCAAATGTACAAATAGTCCTAAAAGAAAAAATTAACAAATTTTAAAAAAAAAACAAAAAAATGTTTTTTCGTACAAAAGTGATGATGTAGCCGTAGTAATTGACAATGTAACGGCAGTCTTTGCACTTCGAAATCACTTCCAAATCCATAAAAATTCGTTTGGACTCGTCCACCGAATCTGTGCGCTTCATTTGCTGACAAAACAAAAAATTCAAAAAAATTAATATAAAAAAATAATGCAAAAAATAATTCCAAGGATTGTGTAAAAACCGTACCTTAACAGCAATTGGCCGACTTCTGAACTTGTATTTGCACACACTTCCGCTGGCCCCGGTGCCGAGCTGAGCGTCCTAAACATTGGCACACAAAAAAATAAATTAAATGCCAAAAAAAAAATTTCTAAATTAATTTACCCCCCCCCCCCACTTGCGCGTTGAGTATATTTACAAAATATGTGTAAAAGTCGAACCCCCCGATGTATCAAGTTCGACCCGATCATTTTTTTAATAATTAATTTTTTTTTGACATAAAAAAATGAAATTATTTGGCAAATAAATGCATAAAGAAAGTATTGAATTGGTTTTGAATGTTTTTTTTTTAACTATAATAATCATATAATAATTTTAAATTAAAAAACCTGTCCCATCCGTTGCAGGTCTTTCAGCTCCACCTTGAACACTTGGCCGCCAATGTTAAGCTGTCCAGACTTGGCCTGTATCAATTGGAAGCGATTCAACACCTAAAAAACGAATTAATTTATTTTTTAAAAATGTTGTTAAACTGTTTAATTCCTAGACTTGTTCAAAATTTTCCCGGATTAGGAACTTTTCCAAAAGCATCCGTTCAATAATTTTCTGAAAAAATTACCGTCCAAAAATAGAACTTTTTTTTAAAATTCAAAAAAAAACCTCTTCCGGACTGAGGCTGTCATTGGAGGACACCGCGTCCAGCTCCAGCCTGGGCCGTGGCCTTGAAAGTCCCTGCAGATTCACTGTAATGAAAAAATGTATAAAACGAAAAAAGCCCAAAATAACAAACAATCCAAACACTCCCCGAAATTCTTGCACCATTTAAAAAGGATGTTTCTGGGCATTTTCGAGGACGTAGAATCCGAATCCGGTCTCAATTTCGACCAGTTCCGAACCCGAGACCCGAATTCGAACAATTTTTGGGAAATTCTTTTCCAAAAAAAAAAAACAATTTTATTGCACAAAATATTCGAATTTGGGTACCCGGTTCAGAATTGGTCAAAATGGAGGTCAAATTCAGATTCTACGCCCTCGAAAAGCCCCCAAAACACACTCTTATCGACTTTGAACATTTTTTATTTTTCAAAAAATGGTGGGGGGGGGTGGGCAACAAACTACACTACTAAAGTATATTACCCACAGGCCCTAGAGTCCAGAACTTTTCAAAATTAAGGTTTTTTAAAAAAATATTCGAATAACAAAAAAAAAATTGTTCGTACTGTGCAATCGTTTTCTGGGCACTGGACAGGTTCGGCTGGACTCCTCGTCAAGCTCCTCGCAGCTTCGCAACAACAACAATTTGTTGCTGGTACGTCTTCGTGTCGGTGTTTCGCCTTTCTCCTCCTCCGGGTCGTGGGAAGCGGAACGACGACTAAAAAAGCATTGCTCAATTAGTCGTAACAACACACAAGTACGGGCCTTCTTTCTTTTTTAAGAAACCTTAGGGGAGTTCCCTGGTAATTTGGTCGTCCGAAACAGGAAATTTTTACTTTCCCGTATCCTAAATTCAACGGTAATAGAGTTTAATTGTGAACCCAGGATCCGAATTCGAACAATTTTTCAAAACAATCAATTTTATTGGACAAAACCGTTCGAATTCGGGTTCGGAATTGGTCGAAATGGAGGTCGGACTCGGATTCTATGACCCCGATACCCACCCCCCCCCCTTATCGACTGAAACAAAAAAAATTATTTTTTCGAAAAGGGGGGGGGGGACAAACCCTACTATTACCAATTAAACTTTTAGCCAAAAAAAATTTGCAAATTTTTCATGGTTTAAAACTAAGCATCGCAAAAATAAACATTCTTGCAAATTTAAATGTGTTTTTTGATCAAATTTGTCTATTCATAAATTTCATCACAACTCGGTCATCAGAGGTCACCTTGCTTTTTTGCTGTTGTTTATTCCGCCGCTACTCAATTGCTTAAACGTGATTCGCCAACTTCTCAGGCGCGCTTCGATGTCTAAAATTTTAAATTTTTTTCTCAAAATTTGTAAAACCGCAAAATTTTCCGTTTTTTTTTGGGGGGGGGGGTGTGGGTAGCGGCGGTAGAGGGGGTGGAGTGCTTCGGAAAATTTTAAATTTTTTTCTCAAAATTTGTAAAACCGCAAAATTTTCCGTTTTTTTTGGGGGGGGGGGGGTGTGGGTAGCGGCGGTAGAGGGGGTGGAGTGCTTCGGAAAATTTTAAATTTTTTTCTCAAAATTTGTAAAACCGCAAAATTTTCCGTTTTTTTTTGGGGGGGGGGGTGTGGGTAGCGGCGGTAGAGGGGGTGGAGTGCTTCGGAAAATTTTAAATTTTTTTCTCTTTCGTTGGTGTAAAAAAAAAATCAACAAGAATCCTCTCCCCCCCCCGGCCCGCCAGTCAAGAATCATGAATTTTGGGCCATTTTCTCGCTCGTGTCCTTTAAAGCATAATCCCAAATTTAAATGTGTTGCCAAGAGGAAGAAAAAAGCAAGAAGATTAAAGCCGAAGCCTCCGTATAAGATTTTGATGAAAAGAAAACATGCACTTTTAATAATTTTTTGTGTGTTATTAAAATGAAAAAGCAAAGAAACGTCGTAAAACATTCTCCAGACTTAAAAATGTACAAACAAAATGGAGAAAAGTTAGGGAAAGAAATTCCCACCCGAAACTGGCGGTACTTATCGGTTATTTTGTGACAACAACAAACTCCTTTTTGTTTGCTACAAATTGATCAAACGCGCGGGAAAAAAAGACTACATAATGGAAAAATGGAAACAAAAAAGGTCCGACGAACAAAATGTCCGGTAAGCCAAAATCGGACAAAATGTCCGGTAGCAGGGAAAAGGACAAAATGTTCGGTAGCAGGGAAAAGGACGAAATGTCCGGTAGCAGGGAAAAGGACAAAATGTTCGGTAGCAGGGAAAAGGACGAAATGTCCGGTAGCAGGGAAAAGGACAAAATGTCCGGTAGCAGGGAAAAGGACGAAATGTCCGGTAGCAGGGAAAAGGACAAAATGTCCGGTAGCAGGGAAAAGGACGAAATGTCCGGTAGCAGGGAAAAGGACAAAATGTCCGGTAGCAGGGAAAAGGACAAAATGTCCGGTAGCAGGGAAAAGGACAAAATGTCCGGTAGCAGGGAAAAGGACAAAATGTCCGGTAGCAGGGAAAAGGACAAAATGTCCGGTAGCAGGGAAAAGGACGAATGTCCGGTAAGCCAAAATCGGACAAAATGTCCGGTAGCAGGGAAAAGGACGAAATGTCCGACGACAAAAATGTACGGTAAGCCAAAATCGGACAAAATGTCCGGTAGCAGGGAAAAGGACAAAATGTCCGGTAAGCCAAAATCGGACAAAATGTCCGGTAGCAGGGAAAAGGACGAAATGTCCGGTAGCAGGGAAAAGGACAAAATGTCCGGTAAGCCAAAATCGGACAAAATGTCCGGTAGCAGGGAAAACGACAAAATGTCCGATGGTTTGCCCCCGATAAGTACTAAACCGGCTAGGGATTTTCGGGTTGACCTTCTGGGGCCCCAGGTCAGAAATTTGCATGTAGACCGTGCTTTTTGGGTCGATACGAATTTATTGTGCTCTTTTTCCCTGTTTTTTTGACAAAAGTAGTTTTATACGGTGGGATACATTTCTCGCATTTTTGAGCAATCATTCAAAATTTAAAATCGTTACGCCAAAAAAAAAATTTGTTTTTTAAAAAATTACCCAAATCTGTGCAGGCTTATCTAACTTTTTCTGCGGTTTTCTATGTATGTAAATTGCCCAATTTATATGGCTCATTAATAGGGCCAAAATTTTTAGGTACTAAAAACGTGAAATATTGACCTAAAATACGATGAACTAGATCCAAAAATAGGTATGGATCCAAAACTCACAAAAAAGTGCCAAAATCATAGATGGCCGAGGGGGGGGGGGGGGGTCAGACCCCCCCCCCAACGCCGCACTCGGGCACTCCCCACTGTAACAACCTCGCACCAAAATTCCAAAATTTTGAAAAAGAAAATTTTTTCTCAGCGTAGGAAAAAAAGAGAGAAATAACATCGCAAATGTAAATTTTGGACCAATTTTTCTTAACAAATTGAGCCAAAAACCCCAAAAAATTTCACGGCGGCGCCTATCGGCACCGCCGACCTCTCCTTTCTTAAAAACTTCAAAAATTACCGTATTTTTGAAATTTTAGTCGCAAATCTCTTAACAAATTGAGTCAAAAATTCCAAAATTTCCCCCCCCCCCGCCCCTCGACTAAAAAGTTGTTGAAAAAATCGCGCGCGAAAAAACGGACGGCGCTCAGTTGGCTTGCCATTTGAGCGCCGGCGCTCTGGCGTACAACATCGCACGCGAAATCGCGGCAACCCCACCCCTACCCCCCCCTAACATCGCAGCGCTCGAGCCGACCCCCCCCCCCTTGGCCATCTATGGCCAAAATAGGGATTAAAAAAATATGCTAGCACTGACCAAATTCCAGTCAATTTATGCGTGAAAACCTTTGTAAATGTAATATTTTTTTTAACGTTTTAGATAATTTTATTTAAAAAAATGTTTTTTCGGAAAAAATCGATTTTTTAGGGGGTGCATTTTTGGTCCAAGAAAAAGCGACGAATAGGAAGAGAGTGGAAACAAAATGATTTTATGAGCATTTTTATCTTCAGTTTTCAAACTAAAAAGTAGCCCGAAATTGGAGAGCAATTGAATGGAATGGGTTGGCATGAAACGTTTCCAATTCCCCCCCCCCCTTTTTTGTGATAAGTGAACATTTCGGCCTCTACTGCCTGGAGGGTGTGACGACGTATCAGGGGGGAGAAGAAAGCCTTTTTGATGTCAATGGCAACACAAAAATCTTTTCATCACATTTTTTTGTTGTTATATATACCAATTTTTATTTTTTTGTTCACTTACCGATGAAGCGTTGATGAATTGGTGAGAGGAGGCCGCCGCCGGCGGTTTGGAGATGGTGGGAGTAATAATTATGCCTGCTGCTGGCGGCTGACGACGACGATGTTGTTGCTGTGCCGGGCGTTGTCGCACTGGACGAGGAGGCGGCCGGCGTTGAAGCGGCAGAAGACGAACAACCGCCGCCTCGGGGCGTCGTTGGCGCACTTCGCATTGAATAAAAAAGACTAAAAAAAAATCGAAAATTTTCTGTAGCGCTGTGCGAGTACTTCGGCACGGGGGGGGGTCGAGTACTTCGGCACGGGGGGGGAGTACTTTGGCGGGGGGGGGGGGTCGAGTACTTTGGCACGGGGGGGTGGAGTACTTTGGCACGGGGGGGGGGTCGAGTATTTCGGCACGGGGGGGGGAGTACTTTGGCAGGGGGGGGGGGGGTCGAGTACTTCGGCACGGGGGGAGGGCGAGTACTTCGGCACGGGTGTGAGCTCGTACTTCGGGATACGGGGCGGGATCGAGACCCCGTCGTGATTTTCTCGGCATTCCGAGGAATTGAGTCGGACCCTGACATTTTTAGTCGGCTGTCTTTTTGGGATTGTTAAGGACTGATTGGGCTCGAGATTTGCTTGTGCAAGGCTTGTCCAAGCTGAACTCGTTTTTGAACTGAAATTTCAAAGAAATAGCGGGCGCCAAAACATTGGTGTAGATTTTCGATAAATTTTAGAAATTTGTTGCCGCCCTTCGGCGGTAGGAGGAAATGGAAAAATTTAAATTTGAAAAAATAAATTCTAAATCATCGGACATTCGAATACAAAAAAAAATGCATATTTTTGTGATCAGAATGAAATTGTCGACACAAATTTATTATTTTATTTATCGCCTACGACGAGGAGTGTCCCCCAAATTTCGTTTTTTTTTTTGCTCATTCCATAAATTTTTGTCATAACTTCCCCCCCCCCCCCAAAAGTTCACGCCATAAGGAAAGGGGGAAAAATGAAATGACGAAGAAAATGTGAAGAATCCATCAAAATGGGGGCGGCGCAAACCTCAATGGTGACGTCATCACTATTTTATGCAAATTTGAAACGCGAGCCTCTTAAATAGAGCAAGGACTTGAGGACCGATCGAGAATTGATCGAGAAGATCTCGATAATTTTCGTCGATCGAGAATCTCGAAGATCTCAATAAATATCGTCGATCGAGAATCTCGAAAATCTCAATAAATTTCGTCGATCGAGAATCTCGATAAATTACGTCGATCGATAATCTTGAAGATCTCGATAAATTTCGTCGATCGAGAATCTCGAAGATCGATAAATTTCGTCGATCGAGAATCTCGAAGATCTCAATAAATTTCGTCGATCGAGATTCTCGAAAAAAATCTCGATCGTCCGCGCTCTAATCTTAATAGGGGAGAAGCAGCAGCACATTTCAGAAACATTAGCAAAAGTTGAAGAGTTGAAAAATAATTTATGGACTTTTAGTCATTTTCGAAAAGAAGGCCTGAAAAATTGGATGAGTTGGCCTGGCGATTAAAACTAACGGAATTTTTTGAATTTCCAAAAATGCCAAAATAATACGCAAAAAGGCTTCGGCATATTTGGTGCATATTTCGGCATTTTTTGACATATTTTGGCCTTTTTTGGAGCTATCCGAGCCCTAATTGTCACCTCAAATGGAGTGGGGGGAGGGGGGGTGGGGGGGGGGAAGTGCCATATGCCGTTTATTCATGAAAAAATGCCTGATTTTTTGTTGAATATTCCTTTTAGAAAGAGTGGGAGGTTTCTTTAAAGCTTTAAAAGTTTATAAACAAAAGCAAAAGATGGACTCTTGCGGGCTGAAGTTGTTTGTCTTCCATTTCATATGCCGTCGAATGCTTTGGGGCGGGAGGTGGGGGGGGGAGGAATTGTGGCACAAAATGCCATTCTATTGACCTCATGGACGGCTTAAGGGAAAGGAGGGGGCTGTTTGTGTGGCTGTGTATGTTCCCCATAAATAGTCAGCGCCGCCAAATTTGCGCTAGCGGCGCTCGCGTGCCGAACAAGAAATGTGCCGGAGGGCGAGGGGGGGGGCGGCGTGCGGCGAAAGGCGCGTCGTTGCCTTAGGACATCGGCACATGGCGCAATTTCAGTGCCGTCGTTTAAAAATATGGAATTTTAAAAATTTTACATTTTTTTGGTGGCAGAATTTATAGTCGCGAAAAAAATTCAATTTTTAGTGGTGCATTTTTTGAAAATATTTAAAAAGTAGATCCTTAGGGGTGTATTTTTCGTTTTTATTGCATTTTTGTTATGAAATTTTTTGAAAAATGGCGAAATATGTGCTAAAACTCTGAAAAAGCTTAAAATATGTTAGTAAATATGTGCTAAAAAATACCCCCAAAATATGTTTTAATATGTGCTAAAAAGCCGCCCTAAACCGGGACTGGTACTGAAGTCTCCAATTTTGGGACTGAATTTCCCCCTTATAAAATCCCGGTTTTTTAATTTTCTTAATCCCGGTCCCGGGTTTTCATCAAAAATCCCGGTCTCGTCCTACTCTACTTATAAGTTATAACTGATTGATTGAAGACAGAACCCCAACAAAACCCACTTTTGCTTTAATAATTAGAGATCGGACCGATCGAGATTCTCGACTCGAAATCTCGATAAATCCCCAAGTCCGATCTCTATTAATAATCATACTCAAATATCGGGACGAGCATAGCTCTATACATACTCAGTCAGACTCGGCCGCTACGGCACCGTGCCAAACTGTTCTGGGACGTTGAATCCGAATCTGACCTCCATTTTCCCAATTTCAAACCCCGGACCCGAATTCGAATTTTTCAAAAAATCGATTTTCTAAATTTTACAATAAATATTGAAAAAGGTCGTTTCCGGGGTTTTCTGATGCGTAGAATTCGAATCTGCTATCTAAAAATCCAAATTAATGCGTTTGGTTGTTTGTTTTTGCAAAAGAATAGGTTTTTTTGAAAACGAGGGCTATTACCAAAATCAAGTAATTGATGAAAAAATCTTAGACAAAATCAAAGATTTGACAAAATTTAAGGTCAAATTCGTGATCAGCACCCCTGAAACCCCCCGGATATAAATTTTTAGCTCAAATAACAAAGTATGAAGTAGGGATCCCCATTCTTTAGGATTGCCAATCCTAGAACCATTCGATCATTTTTTATTCAAAATGCCCACTTTGGAGTGTCATGGAGAGAGAGTATCATCATATAATATGAATTGAGTCAGCAGTTGATCGCGAATATCATCTCACATCTTTCCATGTCCGTCAATTTTGAGACAATGGAAAAATTGACAAATAATAGTGAAAAGCGCGGAAACCCCAAAGTCTCGAAATTGTGTTCTTGATCGGGACCGGAAATGCTTTTTTTTTGTGAAAATATTGTTAATCCCGGTCACATTCCCCCCGCCTCCCCCCCACCCCCCAAATTTTAGGGTTTGACTAGAGACCGGAAACTTGGACCCAAACAATATTTGGTCAAAAGTATTGGTCCAATTTTTTGTACAAAAAACCCAAAAATTTTTTGGTTTCGGGTTTTGGTCCGGACTGTAGTTTGAACAATGCTTAATAAACAATCGTCAGCCCCCTCCCCCCTCCTAAATTGGGCTCGCTCTTTTCACAAAATATTGAAAATAATAATTTAAAAAAAGATATGCTTTGGCTAAGAGTGTGCATAAATAAACAAAATAATAAAAAAAGAAAAGAAACAATTTCAATGATTGGGACGAACTAAGCAAAAAATCGGAACAATTTTTGATGCAAATGTTTGATAAACAGCGGCAATGCATCAATTGTCCGGGGCCATCGCTCCACTGTTCCAACCAAATTGCCTTCACGAAATTCGTCAACCTTAATTGGACGGAATTCCGGATCAATTCCAATAAAAAATGTTCGAAAATTTGGACAGAAAAAAGTGTATTTGTTGTGTACTTTCTTTTTGACTGCTCGAAAGTTGGTACCGCACGCCCCCGGGGGCTACTAAAAATTAGATTTTGTTCAAACTTAAGGACGGACCGAGAGATGTTGATTTCGATCGAGAATCTCGAATCAAAAAATTATATCACTAAAATCAGTGTGATTGATGCCTTCGGGGGACAGGAAGAAATGAACAGCCAGCCCCACACGATTATCCATTTTTGATTCTTCCCCTTACCCGAATGTGATCCGTGCCGTGCGTAAGTGCCAACAATTTTCCGCCCAAATAATGCACACTTCCCTTGGGCGGTATGAAAAGGAAAGAACCGCTGGAATCAAAAAAAAATAATAAAAATAAAATGAGTTGTGATTATTTGATTATTAGAGAGCGGATTTATATTAAAAATCCCCAAAATATGTGCCAAAAAACCCAAAAAAGGGTTGGATTTTGGTCCAAGAAAAAGGCATTTTTTAGGGACGCATTTTTACGTAAAAACTTGCGCTCGGAACATTCCTTGGAGTCGGCAAAAATGTGCAAATACATAACACATTAGTGGTGCTCGGGAATTTATCGAGAACCGAGACTCTCGAACATCCCCCTAATATACATATCCATCCCCACCTCCTCTCCACCAGCGACACGCGTTGTTCTGCTCCAATTTGCTTCAACATGGCCATTGTGTCAGCGTCGCTCAAACTGAAAATGGGCTGCTGAATGACGACAGTGCCGAAGCCATGCTGGCGTAGCAAATCGTCAGCATGGAAGTGTGAACTGTGCTGCTGCTGCTGCTGCTGATGGTGGTGATGATGATGCTGACTTGTGGACGAAGACGGAGGTGTACAATGTTGAGTGCCAATCGGGGAATACGGATAGGGAGGCACATACGCAGAAGAAGCCGCAGGCGTCGAATGCGTCAACTGACCGCGATGATCAATGGGATGATGATGGTCAACCACCGCAACAGCAAAAGTCGAAGGCGCCGAATCCTTCAACTGACGGTGGTGATCAATAGGATTAGGATTTATAATATGCACATAAAATCTTGAAATATGCACCAAAAATTGCAAAATATGAGCATAAAAATGAGAAAAAAAATATGCACATGAAAGTTTTCCAAATTCAATATAAAATTTGCCCAAATCACGAAAAAAAGTCAATTTTTTTAGGGGTGCATTTTATGAAAATTTTTAAAAAGTCGATCTTTAGGGGGTAAATTTTTCATTTTTATTGTAAGGAATTTTTGAAAAATAGCGAAATATGGATAAAAATGGCGAAAATGCCAAAAATGCACATAAAATATGCACATGGAAATGCGTTCTAAACGCTTCAAACCAATTTGAAAACATGTTTTTCGTGCGTTTCAGACCGTTCCAAGTTCAGGAAAAAATATGCATGTGCATATAAATCCTTACTAGGGAAGGTATTCAGGTGACCGTGGGACTTCGGGATGATAAAATTTTCAACTTCTTCCTATTCGTGAAAATCGTCAACCCCTAGTCTAAAGAAGTGTCGAAAAATGTTTAACAAAAAAAATTCGAAGCTTCTAAAGCCAAAAAAAAATGTTTTTAAATCATAAAAAATCGATCTGCACCAACAGGGTTTGAACCCCTGCAGGGCAAAAAGTGAACGGAGCGCAGAGGCACTGCGTCACCGAAGCCGATGGATGCTTTACATCAAATCAAAATGTTGTGATGGCTCATAAACTTTAAAGCCTCATATCTCCCCTACGGGGCTTATTTAGCAGCTAAAAAATGTCTTAAAAATTTTTCCTGAAAATTAGCTATTTTTTGATACCAAAATCATCCCGAAGTCCCACGGTCACCTGAATACCTTCCCTAGTTAGTGATCAATGAGCTTCCGGTCTGATCCCCACCCCCCCCCCCCGCCCGAATCCCGCTACAGCCAAAATTTCCCGAAATCCCCTCAACGTCTTAGGCTAAGCCTAAGCTTGATCTAAGCTAAGCTTAAGCTAGCTTGGGCCTAAGCCTAAGCCTGACGAACCCCAAACCAGGGTGGCTTAGGCCTAAGTTAGGCTTAATCTTTGCTTCAGTACAAGACTGAGTCAGCCGTCATGAGGGGATTCAGACCGGTAGCCGATCAATTGGATGATGATGATCAGCCGCCGCTGTTGTATGTTTCAGTTCCTGAACCTTCTCACCCGTTGTTTCATCGTCATGTTCTTGTTGTTATGTGATTTTTTCGTGCTCATCAACAACGATCTCCTCTCCTGTCCTCTGTCCACTACTGTTGTAGTATGTGTCGTGGGTTTTGTAGCCGTTTGAACAGCAGTTGTGATTGTGCGCAACTTCTTTCGAACAACACCAACAACAACAGCTTCTTCCCGTGCCGTTGTGCGCTGTTCTACGCTCCGTTTAAGCGGCAACCGTTTCCGGACCGGCTTCTTCGTCTTCTTCATTCCCGTCCCTTTCTCACTGATCAACTTCACCGCCATCCTGACACGGGTACTTCTTCCTTTTCGACGCGTATTGATCATCTTCTGTTTCGGTTTGTTGCTGCTTCTGCCCACGCTTCTGTTGTTGACGGTGTTCGACCTCTCCATCTGCATCATTGTCCGATCGTCCGGAAGATCCTCTGAATTCATTTGCAAAACCCCATTCAAATCATTCATTCTTTTCTTACCTTCCCCAACTACCAGCTCGCAGTTGTTGTTGTTGTTGATCATGCCCTTGTTCATGTCCTCCGGGTCCACTTTGAACGAATGTCTCATGGCAATGCCTTCAAAATTGGCAATTTCGATCACCGGTGAAGCGCGCATTCCAACAGCAAATAACATTTGTCGATCCCTTTCTTCAATGGTCGGAACATTTGGTGTTGATAGTAATGGACGTGGACGATCATCATTATCATCATGTTCAGAAAGTGTCACCGTCTCAATGCTTGCATGTTGATCAATTCGTTGTTCCCCCCTTCCCGTGCCGTTTTCCTTATCAGTGTCATCCTCCAACAACTGATCAGGACATGGACATGCGTGAAAAGCGACGACAAAATCATCGGCAAGCGATACGTTAAGTGCGTTGTCCACTTCTTCATCAGGACACACTTCCGCTTCATCCGACGACGAGTTGTCCAAATAAGTGCCACCGCTTGTGCCAATACCAAGAAAAGAAGCCCTCCTCCTTTCTCTTTGTGGTCCCACCGCCGCCGGCGCTTCATCATCCGACGAGCTGTCCAGCACGTAGGCGCCCATCCGTTGGCTAACAAAATCACCGCCGCTTCCTCCTGCCACATAGTCAATGCCGTCGTCTCCTGCTTCCATCTTGCTTCTTTTGGCAGCACTTCGAGTCTGGACCGCCGTCCGTCGAAGCCGTCGTCCTCCTCCAATCTTCATATTCTGCTTCCTCTTCCGTTTCCGTCCTGCGACGGCCCCCGTACCGTCATCATCATTACGCTTCTTCCCCACAACAACTTGGCCCAAAACATCAACAAAACCGTCCAATTGGTGCACAACCGAAGTGACCATCGACTGAACAACCGCTTTCACGTCGCCACGCAGTTTTTGTTGCAAGCGCTCCCGCCGGCGATATTCAATGCGCGACGACATTTTGATCCGTCTGCTCAACGCATTCGTGAAATGACAACGATTTGGGCCTGAAAAAAAAATAATAAAAAAATCAAATTTTGTATACAAGAAAGAAGACCTCTGGCCATTTCAGGACACCAAATCACTCATTGGCGGCGCCAGGGGGGGGGGCGTGGGGCCCGGGCTCCCCCCCCCCCCAAGGGTTTTGAGTGCGGAATGCTTTATAACTTTCTACAACCTAAACCCATTAGGTCGAACATTATACCAAATGAAAGCTCTCGATGAGGAAACTAAGCGAACTGATAATTATGAAAAAAGTCGCTTAGCCTTAACTTAATGATAACTCTAACTCATCCTCATCGCAAGCTTTCATTTGGTATTATGTTCGACCTAATCAGTTTAGGTTGAAGAAAGTTACAACACTTTCGACCTTCGGACAACTCTGAGGTTAATGCACCTTTAAAAATCGAACATTTTTTTTGGAAAAAAGAAAAATGCAATAAAAAAAGCAAAATACAGCCTTAAGAATCGACTTTACGGATCGTGCCCCCCGGCGCCGCCCTTGCAATCACTTACGTATTGGTTCGCATGGTTTTAACATTGGCGGCTGCTCGTGCACATGGGCACCCTTCTCGTACACTTTCAATGGGCCGTCCGCAAATTCTTTGTAGATTAACATTCTGAAAGTATTTTTGACTGTTTGGAAGCACAAACATGTACGGGTGAAAACAAAAAAAAAGAAGTTGGGGTTGTTAGGGGGAATGTCATGTCAAGGGTCGGGAGTAAGGCACCAAATTCTCGGGGGGAAGCGGTCTGAAAAAGCCGTCAACATGAGCGGATTCAGAGGGACCCGCGGTGGCGACTTGGCGGAAAATTCGGGATGGCAAGTCAGGGTCAGGAAAACCAGTGCCGTCGGCGGGAGGCATGAGCTCAGGGCCGTAGATCCCCCCCGGGGGGGGCATAATGAAACGGTATGTTGACGACGCTTGTTAGCTTGGAGTCGGGCGGGGAGTCTCTGTACGTCTCCAACCTGTACGGGCACTTCAGGCACTTCAACGTTGCGTCCTTTCGTTGCCTCTGTTCCCACTGGCACGCCAAAGTCCCTTGGACCAGCAAATCAAAATCGTCAACCGGCGCGTGCACATAATGAGCGCGTCTTAAATACAAAAAAAAATTTTTTGTTTGATCAAACAAAATGCTGCTGAACAATTTGCTTGCCTAAATTTGTCCAAAGTTTGCGGGTCGTCAATTTCACGCAAAAAGTCCCATTCAAAAAGGCGCACTTTCTGCAGCACATTGCGTTTGCGACGGACCATTTCCGTTTGATGCGAGTGCCATTCCAACGATTCGCTGATTGTATATGTGTCCGTTGATAATGGCTGAAAAATTGAAAAGTCCAAGCGTGGCACATCGCAAACAAAAATGCGTGCCGGAATTTTGAAGCCAGGAGAGGGAGGGGAATGCCGACAATTTGGGTAATCTCGAATAGAGACCGGACTTGAGCTTCGAGCAAAACTCGAGACGAAATTCTCGAAAAAATCCCGGATCTCGAAAAATCTCGTGAAGCTCAGTTTTATTCGAGACGAGATTTCTCGAGAATCTTCTCGAGAAAACCCCGGGAGGTACACTTGTGCGTTATGTGTCAACAATTAAAAACATTTTTTTTAAGTGATTAAAAACGATAAATAAAATTTTCTAGGTTTTTGGGAGCGTAAAATCTGAAGATGTCCTCTATTTCGACCGATTCCGAACCCGCATTCGAACAATTTCACGGGAATTTTTTGTTGTTGCATTTTTGCCATTAGAAATAGTCGAAATGTCGATGAATTCGATTAAATTTTGCAAAACATTGCTGAATTCATGCTACCAAACTGATATTCTTTAGTCCGCACAATGCAAATTGAAAATAAAATTTAATGAAAAAATACAACAAAAAAAATTTAGAAAAAATTGTTCGAATTCACGTTCGGGGTTCGAAATTGGTTTCGGACACTACGACCCCGAAAACCTCTAGAAACACCTTTTAACAAGAGGTTTTTTGTTGACACATAACACATCATGTGCCAGGATGCCGTCCAGTGGACGGTCGTTAGAGGGGTCGTGTGCCGAATATTTTTTGTCGATTTATAAAATGCCGAGAGGCTTTTTGCATGTTTAGAAACATTTTGTGCCATATTTTGAAACACATTGTGCCATGTTTTGCTCGGTTTTGGCGGGTTCTTGAGTTTGGTTTTTTGTCGGCACATCCCCGGTGTGGTTCCTCTCCAAATGCCATAAATGCCAAGGCACACACCTCATTGCCCTCTTCATCCTCCTCCCTGTTTAGCGTTGCTCTGAGGCGAAATGGGCACGGAAAGTCGTTGGGTTCCGGTCGTTTAGTGCACCGGTAGTACAGCTTGCTGAGCCCTAGCCATGTGTACAGCTGCAGCTCATGATGCTCCACGAATTGGTCCAACTCCTCCTTGAACCAACTGTTCGACACGCACAACCATTTGTGCTCAAAACGACGCCTCGCCATACGACACGTCCGCTCATCCAACTTTCGATGTTCTTTGTTCACGCGCTTCCGTACACACTCGGTGGACAAACTGTGACAAAAACAAAACAAAATGCCAGAATCAATTTCATTAATCAACAACTCGTCCACTTCCGAAATAATCAACAGTATTTAAGATTTAAGGAATTTTCTGAGAGATACAATTTTTTGAGTCTGCTTTACCTTTTTTTGGTGGGGGGGGGGGGTTGGGGGTGCGATGGTGATACTACGTTTTGCCTCCGGTTATTTGAAAATGATTTTGAGGCCAAAAAATTCCGAAAAACTTGTAACCAAAAGATTTAAAATACGGTAGTAACACCACACGAGCTGATGGGGTCGTTGTTTACCAGGGATGGGCAAAATTTCGGATTTTGCACCCCTAAGAATGGGATTTTTAAGAGTGCCATAAAATGCAGAAAAGCCAATTTTCTTAACAAGATTCATTTTGGTTGCAAATCTTTTAACAAATTGAGTCAAAATTCAAAATGTTCTCTGGCGGCGCCTATCGGCACCGCCGACCCCCACCCCTCCCCCCAGATCTAAAGCAAAGTTCTCAAAAGCCTTTATTTGCTGACCAATTAGACGAGAGGAGTTGAATCGTAATAATTATTGCATATCGGAGTGAAGCACAAATAAGATAGAAAACCCTTTTTTTTAATCAGAAATGCAAAAATTTCCTTGAAAAAATTTCGGATTTCGGAAAAATTTCCGGATTTTCGTGAATTCGGATTTTTGGGTTTCCGGAATTCGGATTTTATTTCCCGATTTTGCCCATCCCTGTTGTTTACCTTATTCCGCTTTTCTTGCCATGTCTGCTGGGGGACAACGGATGTTCACCAGAATGGGTGCCCAACTCGTGAATGTTGAACGCGTCCCCCGCCACATAGCGAAGACGACTGGCACGCAATTTGTACGCGCACTGCTCCGCATAACATTTGTAGTAGTAGGAGATGTTGCCGTTCTTCCCGAACAGCTTCAACTCCCGCTTGACCACCTCTTTGAACAGTTCAGTTCTGCCCCAATGCCCAATGAGTGTCCATCGCAATTTTGCCCCACTGCTGTTGACATTATTATCGGCGTTGGCCACAACACCCAGTTCTGTAGCAGTAGCAGTAGTTTGAAAGACAGACGAATGTGCATCGTTGTTGTTGTTCACCACCAATGCATTCTGTTGCTGCACTTTGTCATTATTGTTGCTTGATGAAGGAGGAGCTCGAGCAGTAATAACATCGCCATCATCGACTTCCATGCCACACCCAGCAGCGCCGTCCACCACCATTTCGTTGGAAACCGAATGCACAATGGACGCGATGACCGCTTGAACTGCTGCTGCAGCTGCGGCTGTTTCATCGCTTTCTTCATCATTATCGTCAACAGTTTCTGTTCCGTTGGCTGCTTCAACATGGACAACAGGCTCAACAATGCCATCACTTGCGCTGTTTTGTCCATCAAATTCGGCATGTTTGTGGACGCCGTCGTCGCCGCCTCCTCCTCCTGCCATCAATGAAGCTCGTCGTGCCTTGAACGATTCAATGCGTCGCTTTCGGATCCAAATGTTGCGCATGCGAAAACCCCGTGCAATTGTTACGCCCAAAACATTCACATCGATGCTTTGGAGAAGAAGCGACGATGATTCTAAAAATATTTGAAAATGCCAAGCAGCAAAAGCTAGAGATGTGCTCAAGAGTTGAGACCGGAAAACCAGACCATGGTAATATTTGGTTCTTCAAAAATTTGACCAAGCAAATAGGTAACACTACGTTTTGCCAACCCAGCAAAAATATTACGTTTTGCCAACTGTACATTTTGACAACTTTGCGTTTTTGGATTGTTTTGAGCATGTTTTGAACGTTTTTAGGCCAAAATATGCCGAAAAAAATTTTGAAATCGAAAAACCTTCGAATCCGGGAGTCCAGGGTTCGAAATCGATTGAAATAAGTTTTTGCTGAGTTGGCAAAACGTACCATTTTTGTTGGGTTGGCAAAACGTACCATTTTTGTTGGGTTGGCAAAACGTACGGACACCAACAAATATTTGGTTTACTATTTGTACAAAAATATTCCAAATATTTGAAACTATATTCTAGGAAAATATTGTCTGAAATTTTTTTCAAATATAAACAGTTTCCAAATATTTGTATTTTTGGTCCGGTCTCTACTCGAGAGTATTGACTTCAGGAAATTTCTTGACGGTTCCGAGACAGACAGATCCTAAATATGGCAGGCAGTTTGGGGGGGGGGAATGCTGCCGTATTCAAATTTAAACCCGGATTTATAACAACAACAAAAAAAGAAGGCCGAGACCAGCAAATCGAGAATGGCAAAAAGTCTCAAGCCCGATTGGTCTCGACTAGTAAATTTGTTTGTTGATCAAGATTTCAATCAAGAATCTCGAAAAAACTTGACTGTCCGTGCACATTAATTTTTCCGAAAAGAAAAAAACAATGTTGTCTCTCGAGCCATTGGTGCCAATTCCGGGTCTCAAGATCTCGAGTTTCGGTAATTCAGTCTCTCTCGAACATCCCCAGAGAATGCGCGACACGTTTACCATCATTTTCCACCGCCGCATCCTCCTCCAGCGGCGCCTCGTCGTCGCTCTGCTCAAATCCCATATTGGTCATCACCACAGCTCCGGGATCTGCTTGAACATCCTGCTGATCAGCAACAGCATCATCAGGACCATTTGCATTATCCGGATGAGCCATGGACTCGTCCACACCGTCGTTGTCGTCCTCCTCCTCCGCTTCTTCACCCAAATCCTCCTCTCCATCCATGCCAGGCTCGTCCTCAGCACCTGCTGTGCCATGGTCATGGCGTGCCTTCGACTCGTACACCGTGTATTTGTCGTCATCATCACCCGCCGCCGGGTTCGTCTTGTGCGATTTCATTCGATATCCGCAAACGTGCCCGTCCACTGTGACAAATCTGCATCGATAATATTTGTGTTGTTCTCGACGACCGTAGTTATTCAGTGTGACGCCATAACGTCGAATCCAGTTCCGTATTTTGCTCTTCGACCTGAAAATTGATTTTTTTTTTTTTTTAAATCGTGTAAATCTTAACTCAAGGATTGATTTGCCTCTACCAGGAACCACAGGGATGGTCAGAATTCCGATGATTTCCGACTTTTTTGGGGTTAGAATTCCGATGATTTCCAAAAAAATTTTAGACGCCTCGCAATTCCGATTTCCGAAATTTTTTGAGCTCGTCACGGGGTTACACTACGTTTTGCCTCCGATCATTTCGCCTCCCCAGCAAAAATGGTACGTGTTGCCTCCGGTACGGTTTGGCAATGTTACGTTTCTTGAATGTTTTTGAGGTCAAAAGATTCCGAAAAAATTTTGGAATAGAAAAACCTTCGAATTCGGATCCGGGGTTCGAAATTGACCGAAATTTAAGTTTTTGATGAGTTGGCAAAATGTAACATTTTTGCTGAGGAGGCAAAACGTACCGGAGGCAAAATGATCGGAGGCAAAACGTACGGACACCTCGTCGCGGCTCCCATCCCTGCTAGGAAAATGTGCGGCAAATGTTGTGCAGTCAATTTTTTTAAAATTAAAACAAAATTCGTTCAAATTTGCCCCGCGGCGCCAATCGGTACCGCCGGCCTACCACCCTAAAAGCTTGTGTGAAACAGCCGCCCTAAAAGGACCAAAAATGCCAAAATCCTTAAAGCGGTACTCTTAACGTTTTTTTGTTTTTGCCCTTTAAAGAATTTGGTTATTTGTTTCAAAAAACCCCAAAAAATGCCATCCATAAAAAGCAATTTCCGAGATCTAAGCATAAAACATGCGGTGCAACATTTTTTTTTGTTTGTTGTTAAATTTGTGGTGCAAAATACTAAAGTCGCATTCAAAAAACGTGCTTTAAAAAAATTCCGATACCAGGCCGGAACGGAATTTTAACGGGAACCCCGCGCCCGAGCACCCGTTTTCTGTGTATCCCGGGGGGGGGGGTAATTTTGCCATGCACACCACCATGATCAGAAGACCTTGAAAGAATCACGGTTTGAAATCCTGGTAAATATCTACGGGTTTGTATCGAATTCATGTTGTAATATAATAACATGACCCCGGACGGACCAGAACCCCCCCCCCCCACCCCCACCCCCACCCCCCGGTGTTCCAATTGTGCACGGAACGGACGGACCAGTCACGGCCGAGGCAGTGCCAGTCCTGCTGCTCCGCGTGCCAGTTGAACGCGCTGTGGTGCGGCGAGCGCTTTGGCGTTGTGCCATTGTTCGGCTGTTGCACATGCTTGTGGTTGTGCTCGTTGCGCTCCCACAGCAGTGCCGTGCCGCCGCCGTCCGGTGTGGCGGGCGTCAGCAGCGGCGCCGCCCCCCTCAGTGCGTTCAGTTGTTTCTGTTCCTGCACATTGTCCCGCCCGTCGCCGGGCCGTTGCAACAACATTTTGTACGGGCAACGCTTGTTCACATAGCGCGTGCAACGCATGTTGCTCGGCTTCTTCACCACGTAGGCGTACACGCTGTACTTGCTGCGAATGTGCGCCTCCAGTTGTTCATTGACGGGAAAGGCACCGACAAGACGCCAAACGCCTCCACGGCGATCCCTCAAAATAATAATAATAAAAAAAAATTTTTGCTTTTTTTTTGTAAATCTCAAAACCCAGGGTGGTAGGGGGCGGTGCCGATAGGCGCGCCCTAAAAAATTTTAAAATTTATTTTTTGCCTTGTTAAAATATGTGCAATTAAAATGTTTCAACAAAAAAAGAAGTTAATTTTGTTAAGAAACAAAAGGCTTCCCACCCCCATCCTATAATTTGTTTTCTAATCCAAAATTCTGGGAAGGGGGGGGGGGGGAGGAATATTCCCCATAGTTACGGGTAAATACCCAATTTTTGTGAAAAATTCACCCCCGAACCCCCCCCCCCCCTCCCTTAGTCCCCGAAATTTTTTTTTTGTGTCTGGCTCAAGGCCAAAAAATACGTCCGCCCCTAATAGTAAGGAGACGACTTTTTTGATTTTTAAAAAAACACACCCCTAAGGACTCGATTTTTTTGATTTTCAAAAAAAAACCCCTAAGGACTCGATTTTTTTGATTTTTAAAAAAATACACCCCTAAGGACTCGATTTTTTTGATTTTTAAAAAAATACACCCCTAAGGACTCGATTTTTTTGATTTTTAAAAAAATACACCCCTAAGGACTCGATTTTTTTGATTTTTAAAAAAATACACCCCTAAGGAATCGATTTTTTTGATTTTTAAAAAAATACACCCCTAAGGACTCGATTTTTTTGATTTTTAAAAAAATACACCCCTAAGGAATCGATTTTTTTTGATTTTCAAAAAAAAAATACACCCCTAAGGACTCGATTTTTTTGATTTTTAAAAAAATACACCCCTAAGGACTCGATTTTTTTGATTTTTAAAAAAATACACCCCTAAGGAATCGATTTTTTTGATTTTCAAAAAAAAAATACACCCCTAAGGACTCGATTTTTTTGATTTTTAAAAAAATACACCCCTAAGGACTCGATTTTTTTGATTTTTAAAAAAATACACCCCTAAGGACTCGATTTTTTGGATCCCCCACCCCCCGAACTTGAGAACCTGTATGTTGTTGGCTCCTGAGAATTGTTGGCCGAATATGTGATGTTGGAGCTTCTGTTCACTTTTGTGCGCCGCTTGCCAACGCCCGACGAGGCTGGCATAGCAAAAAAAAAAAAAATTTTTTTTTTTTTTTAGTTTTTTATATTTGGCAAAAACCATTGGTAGATGAACTTGGCATTGGCTCGTTTGCCTGCTCCAAATTCCGACGACAAACCGGAGTAATAATATTGGCTGAAGTTGTACTGCTTGAACTCGGAAGAATAATTTCGCTTTCAATTTGCACCAAATTTTGGCCACTTTCGCTTTCCGATGATGCTGAAAATGGTACAATTACAATGTATTTAATTGTTTTATTTAAAATTAAGCCCAAACTTTGAGAAAATTACGTTTTAACCCTTCCCCCCCCCCCACAAATCGTCATTTCTTTGCATGCCGTGGCACTGAATCAGAGCTCGGAATTCTGTAGAAAAAAAAATCCGGGCACAATTTTCCAAATCAATGAGAACCTCGCAGGGTCATCAACAAACTCGGGAAGTCCAGATTTGTTCAAAAAAACAACAACATCCGTTTCGGGGCTATTGGACCCGGCAAATCCCGGGGTCCGACCCATAAAACAGCCGATCATTTGTGTAAAAAAGCGTCTAGAAAAAAAAGAAGAAGCAATTTTGCCAAGTCGTTCAAAAATGGGGGGGGGGGGAACTGCTTGAGAGTATTACGGGAAATTTAATTTATTGCATTTTTCTTAAGCAATTTTTTGCCAAAAAGTTGGATTTTAGGGGTGTCCTATGGTTTTTTTTCTCAAAAAACATTTCGGTAGGGGGTGCCCTGACCACCCCCCCTCCAGCCATCCCCCTGTGTACGTGCCTGGCGGCTGTTGTTCTACTGGTACGTCTTCGTCCACCACGGGGTTTCCGTTTTCGACAACCACATAAGTGTGGGTGGAATGCGTTGACGTGTCCATTTGTTGGGCCAAATCAAAAGACTCTTCAATGATGGTGAAAGCTGCTGAAAATACAATGAACAACATATGTACTGCTTGCTTATGACGGGCTCGGAAACTCATGGAAATTCATATTTTTACGAACTGGGGATGCCCTGAAATGCACGAAAAACACATTTTTAGCTTGATTTGAAGCTTCTAGGACCAATTTTTATATCCATATTTTGCGATTTATGTCCATATTTCGCCATTTTTCAAAAATTCCTTAACAAAAATGGAATAAATACGAAAAATACACCCCTAAGGATCGACTTTTTAAAACTTTTCAAAAAATGTACCCCTAAAAATTGACTTTTTTCGCGACTAAAAATTCGGCCACCAAAAAATTGTTAAAATTTTGCTTATTTTCAAAAAAATTTTTGAAATGCTTTTTAATTTACATATAAAATTTTGTATTTCTCTTACTATTTTTCATTCAAATTTGATAAAAAATTTATGTCCATATTTTCTATTTTTATGTCCGGTGTTATGTCCATATTTTGAGGATTTATGTCCATATTTTATGGCCATATTTTGAGGATTTATGTCCATATTTTGGTGTTATGTCCATATTTTGAGGATTTATGTCCATATTTTATAGCCATATTTCACGATTTTATATCCATATTTTTCCGAGCCCTACTTATGACGTTTTTTCAAAAATTGGCTAAATTTCAACCTGTCTTCTCCGGCGATTGTTGTTCGGGTTGGGTCAACTGCTGTTCATGTTCATTCTGCAAGAAATTTGCATCATCATCGCAAATATTCGGCACATAATGGGGCGAATCTGGTTGAAAATAGTCAAAATCCATGCCTACACAATTATCTAAACATACAGTGTGTAACAAAAGTATAAAATCACCCAATTTTTTGACGTTTTGCCCACTTATACTGACCCGAGCGAGCTGAAATTTTTACCAGTTGTGGCGTTTGCATAAATATTAAGATTCAAAAAGGAAAAAAGAAAAGTGCTGAAGAAAATTTTTTTTTAGAAATTTTTTTCCAAAATCGGGGTGTAACAAAAGTATAAAATCAGATTTTGTAAAGACTAGAACTTTTTTTTCTAGGCATTTCAACATAACTTTTAAGACTGATCAAAAAAGATAATTGCACCAACTTGATCAAACACCTCCTTCATGGAGATCCGAAAACCCCAAAATGCACTGAAAACGGGGTAAATTTACGGAGAAAATCCCCCAGGGCATGAAAATGTTTTGTGTGGAAAACGACTAAGCCGGCCTGATAGCTGCAATTATCTTTTTTGATCAGTCTTAAAAGTTATGCTTACATGAATTTTTTCGGAATTTTGAAATGCCTAGAAAAAAAAGTTCTAGTCTTTACAAAATCTGATTTTATACTTTTGTTACACCCCGATTTTGGAAAAAAATTTCTAAAAAAAAATTTTCTTCAGCACTTTTCTTTTTTCCTTTTTGAATCTTAATATTTATGCAAACGCCACAACTGGTAAACATTTCAGCTCGGTCGGGGTCAGTATAAGTGGGCAAAACGTCAAAAAATTGGGTGATTTTATACTTTTGTTACACACTGTATTTTTTTCCATTTGGACCAAAAGAAATTGCACAAATTCCAAAAGGTTGATTTTTGTTAACCGATTGTGTTTGATTTGGTTTGGCTTCAGAGTGCGGTCAAATCTGATTTGGATTGAATTGGAAAAAGTTATAACTGTCGGCACATATCGGCACATTGATTTTGGCCTAAATGACTATAAGTCTCTTCAAACTTAATCGAATCAGATAAATTTGGTGTCATTTGAAAGCTCAGATTATTTTATAAAATATGTTCTACCTATAGCGGAAAAAAAGTGATGGGGTAATAGTGCAGAACATTGGTCCCTCAAAAAAAAGGGGTTTATGAGGGCTTTACGTAATTCTGAGAAGTACTCGTGGGTTATCGAGGTCGCCGATCATGGATATGACATCAGATTGATCATATGACATTGTCTAATCTATGATTTCAACATCTAAGATTTTTGAAAAAAATAAAAAAAATTCAAATTCGCTCAAAGGGTGTTTCTAGGGGTACTCAGGGACGTAGAATCCGAATCTGAGCTCCATTTCGACCAATTCAAACCCCGGAACCGAAATCGAACAATTTTCCAAAAAATTTAAAAATTTTCAAAAATTAATTTCACTAATTTTTGAATGATTTGCCCCGCGAATGAGTAGGGGTCAATCGCGTCTGGCCAGTCGCGTCTCGCCGGTCGCGTCTCGCCATTCGCGTCTCAGGGCCAGTCGCGTCTGGCCAGTCGCGTCTCAGTACAAAAAAAGCCGACTAAGTCCCACCAACAAAAAATGTTTCTAGAATTTTCATTAGCAAAATTTTTAACAGATTGTGAAGCATTTGTAAGCAAATAACAGTTAGCATAACAAATTAAAAGGCAAAACTCAGTAATTTTACTAGAACTACACCCGATTTTGTTAAAAAATGTTTCAGAAACAAATCAGAAAACCTTGGATTTGGGGTTCATTAGGCTTAGGCCTAAACCACCCTAGCTTGGGGTTCGTTAGGCTTAGGCCTAAGCCACAATGAACTTAAGGTTCCTGCCCTACTGCATGAACTTTGGTAGTATACTGAACGATGTCACTTTATAAACAAAGACAAAGCAAAAAAGCTATTCAAAATCGGTTAGAAGCTTAAAGATGCAAAATATTATAAATTGTATTCGAAAATGTAATTTTGGTTTATATTTAATCAAATTTTGTAGTCCAATAAAATATAAAAAAAGTGGCTGGGACGGGAGTGACCTTTTTTGTACTGGGACTCGCCTGGCCAGACGCGACTGGCCCTAAGACGCGAATGGCGAGACGCGACTGGCCAGACGCGATTGGCCAGACGCGATCGGCCCGCTTCGCCCGCGAATAGAGCTTTTTCTTCCCATATAATCTGTAAAAAAATAAAATGATGTCTTTCTGAGCAAAATTTATCGTGAAACTACTTATTTTCACACCTAAACGACCTACCTACCTATTCTGCATTTCCTTATTTTGTTTCTAGCGATGGTGAAAATTTGGAGAGGATCGGTAGATGTAGAGAAAAATTCTTAGATCCGAAGTGCGGGGAACAGGACGTTTCGGCCCCGCCGTTTCGGCTACCTTTCGGCCCCGACCTTTCGGTCCCGACGTTTCGGCCCCGACGTTTCGGCTCCGCTCTTTCGGCCCCGCCCTTTCGGCCCCAAGGACGTTTCGGCCCCAAGGAAATGCATATCAGGGTTTCATCGAAAGAAAATTTTCTTAGTCCAAATTTTTTTATTTCGGTTTTCGACATCGAAACGAGAGAAAAAGCTCGAAATTATCGAAATCGAAAGGTTCGTCGCAACCCTGATGCATTATAAAGAAAAATCCTCATTGTTTTCACATATTACGTACTTTTTGCATTTTTAACTTAGGCCTAAGCTTAAGCTTAGGTTGGCTTAGGCCTAGGCCTAATAAGAAAACCCTAGCACTTTTGAATGATTTCGAGGCCAAAATTGATTTTTGAATTTCGAAAAAGTGTTCGAAGTTGGACCTGGGCTTGAATTTTTCTACTCGGGTTTCTAGTAATTACTAATTACCAATGAACCCTTAAATTTCTTGCAAATTTTCAGATTATAATTATTAATTTTGTTATGTTTTAGTTCATCTGATAAAAGTTTCTAAATAAAAATTGTTCGGTTGAATATGCAAAAAAAGAAATTTACACGGTGGGGCCGAAACGTCTGGGGCCGAAACGTTGGGGCCGAAACGTCTGGGGCCGAAACGTCTGGGGCCGAAACGTCGGGGCCGAAAAGACCCCCACTCGAAGTGCGGGATGGTCAAAATTTTTATTAAAAAAGGTGAGAGAGAACGAATTATGTTTATATTTGTCGACATATGAAACGGACACATCCGCGGATATCCGTGATCAAATCGATTGATATGTATAATTCAACACGGAGCCGGATCCCAAATATTAAAGTAGAATTTTAAACATTTGATGGAAAATGCAAACAAGAGTTCAACGACCAACAATAATTGTCCGATGAGCAAAAGATAAAATTATTCAATCATCCAATAATCCGTTACGCCGCTTCTTCCTTTTGTCGGCGACTGTGCGCCGTTCGTCCCTTGGCTTTGCTTGAACGGTGTTAAGCGATCTGAAATTCAAAAAACATTCAAATCATCAACCGATCAACACAAAAAAGGCTGCAAGGGATGTAACCGGATGCCGGATTTTCGGACATTTTTGGGTTCGGCTTTGCCAGATTTCGGTCTTTTGAGCTGGAGTTTGGATGCCGACTTTTTTTTATTGATTCCGGCTTTCAAAAGTCCCGAGAGGCAAAATCGATAACTACGAAAAATCGATGAAGTAAATGCAAAAAGCGCCAGAAAAGCTAACAACACAAAACTCACTGTTGTCTCTTCAGCAGTGCCGGAATGTGTTCTTCGATGGCGAACATCATTTTGTCCCGATGCGCAGAGTCCGCACCGTCCACCATTTTGAGCACGACGTCGTTGGCGAACTGTTTATGCATCATTTGCAATAAAGGCGTCTTTCCAGTGCCGTCGCTGAACAGAAAACAGCACAAATTCAGTTTTTCGGATTCCCGGAAAAAAACTCACTCCGCACAAACTTGGTCGATCAGCGCATTTTTCTGCTCCGTCGTCCCAAAAATCAAACACTTTTCGATTATGCTGCAAATGCTTTTGTAATGCGTCTTCAGAATGTCCCCCTGCAAACTGCGCACAATGCGCTCCCGGTCCTCGGGACGTCCATGTTCAATCACGTGTTGGATCACGTAGTTGCCATACTGATCCGCGACCAAAGTGGGCACATTGTCAAGCAGTTGTTCCAACACGGGACGCTTTTGCTGTTCCGTGCAGTGTTCAATCACACGTCGGATCACCCAATTACCGTATTTATGGAGAGACAGGGAGGCAACCTGCAGGGATGCGAAGGATGCTTTCAAGATTTTGAAAATTACGAAATGTACCGAATCCGACGGACTGGACAGTATGGCATCAACGACAAATTGAAGCCGTTGTGGTTCGATGAGTTCGAATATCTGTGAAGAATCGTTAACAGTTTCCAATGAAGCTCCAGACCCGTGAGCCCCGGTTAATCAAACAACACATTTTAATAAAATTGTTGTATATTTAATCACCATGTTCATGACGTGGCTTCCATACTGATCTTTGATGCATCTGATCACACACGAACGGGGCGTCAGTTCTTCGATTATCTTTAAAAGTATTTAATTAATAATTTTTAAATCCTCGAAAATGTAATTTAATTATTTCCAATAAATTTTGCCTCAATTTGTGACGCTTTGTCCACCGATTTCAACGCTGCTCGGATCACGTGAGAGCCGTACATTTGCAGTGCCAATTCCAACACGTGGCCACGCAATGCGTCCACCAGCTGAGCCTTCTGATCCTCCGTGCCGTACTCAAAAAATTTCTGAATTTTTTTTTTCTTAATTAGGTAATTTCCCTTTTGTTCTTAATCAGAGGACTGGAATTCCGGTTAACATATACACCCCTTAAATATCAAATCGTTACCCTTTTCGGAAGTTTTTTCTTTATAGCTTCTTTCAAATCTAACCAAATCATTAGTATAGCTTCTATTAATAGTATGTTCGATTTGGTTAAATTTGAAAGAACACCCCACACAAACGTTGTCGAACAGCGCCTTTTTCTGATCCACCGTCCCGCAGGTCAAACACTTCTCGATGACGTTGGAGGCGAATTTGTCCTGTGCATATTTCATAATGTCGCCCTGCAGACTGCGCACAATGCGCTCCCGGTCTTCGGGCAGTCCATGCTCAATCACGTGTTCGATCACGAAGGTGCCATACTTATCCGTGACCAAACTGGGCACATTGTCAAGCAGTTGTTCCAACACGGGACGCTTTTGCTGCTCCGTGCAGTGTTCAAGCATACGTTCGATCACCCGACAACCGTATTTATGGAAAGACAAGGGAATCACTTGCGCCGTTATCTCATTGATTATCTAAATAACATTTTTATATAGTCAAGCATATGAGTCCCGAGGTAAACGGGACAATTTAAATTAAATGATTTTGCCTCAATTTGTGACGCTTTGTCCACCGATTTCAACGCCTTTTCGATCACGTGAGAGCCGTACACTTGCTGGGACAATGTCAACACGTGGCCACGCAATGCGTCCACCAGCTGAGCCTTTTCCGTCGGATTGGCACGCTCCAACTTTTGCTCGATGAACCTGGCGAAATGTTAATGAAAAATCGATATTCAATCAATAATAACTTTCTTTGTTTGTACTAAAATGGTAATATTTGATTAAAAAGTTTGAAAATGACTGTCTGGCGCTGGATGGCCAAATGGCGATGAGCAAGGCCTAGCGGTTAAAATACTGGAACTTTTTCAAATTTATCCGTTTTCCAAAAATACCAAAATAATACGTGAAAAGGCTTTAAATCCACTTATTATACGTTAAAAGAAGAGAAAAAATTAAAGTATTAAGCAACTTATTGCACTAAAAGTGCCATTTTTTGGTGCATATTAAGGCATATTTAGTGCATATTTCGGCATTTTTGGATGAAATTTGAGAAAAAACAACAAGCAGGGTGGCCGCCTGTCAAACCCAAAAATCAGGAATTGAAGCTGAAAAATCAGGATCAGCCTTAGCCAAAATCAGGAATATTTTTTAAGCGCCTAATTATATGAATTTTTATGCCAAAACTTTATTTTTTTTTTTTTGTATTTCTCGACAAGGCATCCAAGTGTTCGGCATCGCAAAAATCCCTGTTTTTGTTAAGAAATTGTGTTAAATTTCAAAATTTTGCCGATTTTCAAAAATGCAAATTTTTTTATGAATTCTGCTTTAGTAGGGGGGGGGGGGGGGTCCGGCGGTGCCGATAGGCGCCGCCTAGAAAATTTTGAATTTTCGATTCCGATTTGTTAAAAGATTTGCAACCAAAATTTTAAAAACGATCATTTTTTGAAGCTTTTTAGAATGGGGGGAGGTCCGTCGGCGCCGATAGGCGCCGACGGGAAAATTTTTTTAAGATTTTTTCGATATTTGTTAAGAAATTGGCCATTTTCGCTTAAACTTTTCAAATTTTTGAAAAATTAGGAGAAAATATCAGGAAAACACCCAAAAATCAGGCAAAATCAATGGAAAATCAGGAAAACACCCAAAAATCAGGAAAAACCTGACAAATCAGGTACTCTGGTCGCCCTGACAACAAGAGGGGGGACCCTTTTTTTGCAAATTTTTGACCAATTTTTTAACAAATTGCCATCAAAAATCAAAAAAAAAATTGCCTTTTTGAAAATTCCTTAAAATAAAATACCTTGGCGCTCAGATGGGAAAATCATCTGAGCGCCGCGCTCAGATGGTTCAAATTCCCCCTCCCACATTTTTGAAACGCATAATGACACCCCCATATGACATATCATGGGCGGCACATGATTTTCATACGATTTAATTGAAACAGAAATTTTGCATACGATTTGATATCGTATCATAGGATCATATCGGAGATATGATCCAATTGGAATAGGCCCCCATGGGTTTTCGACCAATAAAAATCTGTTAATTTTCTTCAGAACCAAGCGATTGGGCAGAGTTCCGTCCAAAAAAAAAAACAGGCTTTTTCACTTCAGGCAACGACATTTAATGGTTTGTTTAATCGTTTAGCTTTGCGGGCTGTTCAAATCGTTCACCCTCAGCAATTCTCACCTTGAACCGAGCGGGTCCAGCGCAAACGCCACGGCGTCCTTGCCCAAATCGGCGAGTTGAAGGTTGGCTGTACGCTTGTTGCGATACGCGTCCAACAGCTCGGAACTGTGGCTTGGCCGGTCTGAAATTGCGAAACTTTATGAAAAAAAACTCCAAGCGCCTAAAAAAAAATTGAAATTTTCTGTGAATTAATTTTTTTGGGGGCCCAAATGTCCAAAATTTACTGGACGACGACGACGAGGACGCCATGCGAGCGACGCGAGAAAGAACGGCTGCCGGGCACACACTGTTTTTGGCGCATTGATGCAAAAACGTCACATGAACAGCTTGAACTTGTGGAACCTAAAAATATTTTGAATTTCAAAAAGAAAGGACTTTCATTATTGCAATTCTGATTAATCCATCGGTACAAAAATCTGAACCCCTCCAAAACTTTTATTTGTTATAGCATCTTTGTGCGTTTTTCCTAATAGTGTGCGCAAAAAAAGCACAAAAAATTTCAGGAATTTGTGTAAAACCCTCTTAAAAAAACTTTGTTTTTGTGTGGAACTAGTAAAATAACTCTACCCACTATTACCGTTTAACTATTTGTAAAAGGCATTTTGATGATAAAATTAAAACAAAATTTACCCAAATTAGAGACAATTTTTGGAAGCTTCAAAATTTTGCAAAAAATCAAATTTGGCCTTAAAATCATTCAAAAAGCACAAAATTACATCGAAAACGCAAGTAATGGTCGAATTCTTTCTTTTTGGATGAAAAATTTATCGAAAAACGAAATAAATGTTGAAATGTTTTTACGCTTTTTCATAATGTCTCCCGTGGCCAAAACGGAATCAAAACCTAAATTAAAAAAAAAATAGCAAACCTTGCAAATAATGTGTTGGCCGTTCAGAAAATTGCGAATGAATCGATTGATCATTTTGAGCGATTGCTAATTTATAAATGCTAAAAACACCAATTAAAAAAGAAATTTGGTTCGATTCTTGAAAGCGTGTAACACAGGATAACGCGTATATTTCGCGACCAAATTTTGCAGACGAGCTTCTAGTGCTCTCTTCTTAGCCTTACCAAAATTTGGTGGAGTTTGAGGAATTCCGAAAAAATTTGGTCGGAAAAATTTGAACGTTTTTGACTATAACTCGAAAAAAAACGTATAAAAACAAATAAAATTCATATTAAATAATAGAGCATAGTGTTTAGAAGCTCTGTGCAAAAAATTAGGCAAATCGGTGTCTTTAATCAAAAGTTCTTGTTTTCGATGTGCGAGATGCTTTTTTGTTGGTTAAAAAAGGTGAGAGAGAACGCCAAAGGAAGAGAACATGTTAGAGATAAAGGAAAAGTGAGATAGTACAGGGGTTTTCTCTGCTGCTGGGCTTGACCCATAGTGCCATAATGAAAGACGAAACGGGTCAACTCGTCCCGCCAACTCCCCAACTCCGTCCCGACCCTGCTTTCCAAACATTTCCCTTGTTTTGTGTGTTTTTGTTCGGTTTAAATGACTGAATGTTTTTGCTTTCCAAACATTTCCCTTGTTTTGTGTGTTTTTGTTCGGTTTAAATGACTGAATGTTTGCTCTACTCACTATCATCAGTGCAGGATATCCTGATCCCGGTCATTTCGCCAGGAATTATTTGCGGGAACGCGTAAAATGCTAAAAAATTGCGGAAGCGGGAATTTCAAACCTCCAATACGGAGATACCGGGGACGACAAAACGGGGATCCCCGTTTTCGGGGATGAGCAAACCGGGGAACGGAATCTCGCACTTTTCCCGCAGGAATCCCGTTTCCGCCGGGCTTTAATTGGCACACACATTTTTTTTTTGCAAATTTAAACGCCGTTTTGTATTCATGCAGTGCTATTCCAACTATTTATTGACTCTGGCATTTGACGCTTCAACAAATTGCCGAAATGTACATATTGACCGGCCCGCTGTGGCGTCCCCCCATTTGGCCAATGCCAAAATCCATTCTCAGACTTTGCTCAGGTTAACTTTTCTTTTTCATTTTTTTTTAATTAAAAAAGGAAGAAACGTCAAATAATGCATCAAATTATCGCTTACAATATTTGAAGAAGTATATATAATAGCGTGTGACTTTTTGGCTAGTTAAAGTTTTTCAAATTTAAGCCTAAGCCTAAAAAAATGCGGATTTTCAAATCTCCAATTATAATAGCTTATTACGTACGGCCTGCCTAGGCCTAAGCGAGTCTAAGCTCAGGCCTACCAAGCTAGGGGGGGGCAAGAGACCCCGAATTGTTTTTTGTTAAATAAACCGTACGGGGACGATGATTCAGAACTCTCAAAAAAAGAACTTATTTTTTAAAATTTGAAAATTGGCAAAATTTTCGATATTATAAATTCTATAAAAAAAATTTGCTCCTACCAACAACGAAATCCACGGATAGTTTACGGCCCTGGTTTCGGGTAGAAAAACAAAATGGAAAAAGTTGTTATATTTGACGGTGATTATTTGATCGAATGATTGTGTTTTATCAAAAAATTTGTTGTTTTTTTTAAAAATAAAATAAAAAAGATCACATTTTTTATGCTTTGACCCAATGCCTTACCTTGTACTATATATGTGAAAAATTGTTGGGAACGAAACGGGCGGGGACAACGAATTGAAATTCATGCAATTTTTAGTGCTCAAAAATGTGTCAAATTTGCACCATTTGTCCATCGCCAGCGCTTCGTCGTCGTCGTCGGTGCCGTCGCTTAGCGACGTAAAGCGCAAATATTCGGCAGAAATTGATCAGCTCAGTGCGTCGATCACTGAATTTTGTTCAGAAAGTTTTGAGCGGAACAAAAAGGTAATTTGATTGGTTGGTTGGTTGTTCTGCTAGTACAACATGGGCACACACAAATCCATTTAAATCCAGGCCCGTAGCCCCCGCGAAATATTTTTTGATAAAAAAAGACCCATAGGGGACCCTTTTTGTTTGTTTTGTAAAATTCGTAATTTGTTGTCCATTTTCTCAAAAATTCAATCTTTTGCAGCTCAACGCCCGAATTCGTCCCATTGTTGCGGACATGGAGCGCGTTGTGTGCGCCTCCGGCGGCCATTGCCGATTGGTGCTGATCGGTTCCATTGCCTCCGGCATGGCATTTGACGCGTCCGCCGACCTCAATTTGGCCATCGTTTACGCTGGCGGCACTCAGAAACAGCGGGAGAAATTCATGCGAGATTTTTCGGCAGCATCGGACGAGCTTACGCGGTTCGTCAACAAATTTTTTAAAATATTTTATTTAACTTCCATTTTAAAAATATTTTTTTAGATTATTAGTTCTGGAGGCAATTGCTGACACATTGAAGAAGAAATTTGATGACACAAAATCGTCCAACGACCGCATGTCTCGACTGGCGTCAGTCTTTTCAAGCGAGTTGGTGTTCTTTTTTGTGCACAAAATATTTTGAATGGAATAGAAAGTCGGTAGGTGGCCGGTTTGACGACGGACTCCGGTTTGAGATTCGATTCCAACGGGCGGACTTCAAGACGGTGCGCAACACGATGATGGTCCGTTACTATGTGCAGGTTGGTCCCCCCATGACGATGGTTGAGCATTTTGTTATTGTCATAATTACAAAATTTGAGGGGGGGGGCAAATGTTCCTTCTCTGTAGGGTTGGACAAAACCGGATATTATCTGGGTCCCCGGATAGCAGTTCCACCGGGTCCTGGACACCTGGGTACAGCGGTAAATTTTTTGAAGCAGCAGAGAGTAAATGACATAATTTGATTTTGTTTGCTGATCCATTCATTGTGTTGTTGTTGTTCATAGATGCCCAAGGGGGGGGGGTCGGCTCGAGCACTGCGAGGTGCGATGTTAGGGGGGGTAGGGGTGGGGTTGCCGCGACTTCGCGTGCGATGTTGTACGCCAGAGCGCCGGCGCTCAAATGGCAAGCCAACTGAGCGCCGGCCGTTTTTTTCGCGCGTGATTTTTTCAACTACTTTTTAGGCGAGGGGGCGGGTGAGTCGGCGGTGCCGATAGGCGCCGCCGAGAAAATTTTTGACATTTTGGCTCAATTTGTTAAGAAAAATTGGTCCAAAATTTACATTTGCGATGTTATTTCTCTCTTTTTTTCCCCTACGCTGAGAAAAAATTTTCTTTTTCAAAATTTTGGGATTTTGGTGCGAGGTTGTTACAGTGGGGAGTGCCCAAGTGCGGCGTTGGGGGGGGGGGTCTGACCCCCCCCTTGGGCATCTATGTTGTTGTTCATTGATTGATTGCAGGCTGATCGTCGTTTCCTGCTCCTCTTCCACTGGTTGCGCCGCGTGTTCCAACAAATGGGTGAGTTTTGGTTGGGGTGGTTGGTCAAACTTGGAGGCAATGTCCGGAATTCCGGGTCTAAAAAAAATCCGGAATCCGGTTACATCCCCTGGTAAGTAGTCAAACTGGGGGGCAATGTCCGGAATTTCGGGTCTAAAAAAAATCCGGAATCCGGTTACATCCCCTGGTAAGTGGTGGTTGGTCAACTGGGAGGCGTCTCTTGGTAAATATCTGCTTACAAAAATAGGCCTGACGACTAGACAGCAAAATGGGATGTTCTCCAGCTATCACACCCTGCTGCTTGTCCTGCACTTTCTCAACCGAAAAGAGGCGAGTTTGGCACGAAAAAAGTGAATTTCGAATGTCCAAAATTGAGAAATCAGTCGCATTCTCAATTTTTGGGCTCCAAATTCGGAAAAAAGTTGGCCTACGAGGCAAAATTTACAAATGCTGACAGGTGCCGGACAATGTACTGCCCGCATTTGTCGACTTTCCTGCCGAAATGCGGGACCAAATGTGTGCACCCGACGTGGCCAACATTGTGCAGCAACTTGACGAGCCTCCGCCGTTGGGGCGATTGCCATGTGAAATTTATAAAAAAAAATAAATTAATTTTTTAAATTTTGTTTTTTTTTGGGTTCAGTTTGGACGAGTAAATGTGCAAAAAGTGTTGGGGAATTGGCTGTCGAGTTGGTGGACTATTACGCGCTGTTTGACCCACAGACAACGGCCATCTCCATTGAGCATGGGCGCACAGACAAAATAAAACAGGACGCAAATTTGAAGGACCGGCCGTTTCTCTACGTGTACGACCCGTTTCACAAGGAGCCGGTGTGTGTTCATTTTTTTTTTTTGAATTTTCATAACAAATTGCCATCAAAAATCAAAAATTTTTCTCGGCGGCGCCGACTATCGGCACTGCCGGACCGCTTGGGGTGCATTTTTGGTTCAAGAAAAAGCCTTTTTTTGGGGTGCATTTTTAGTTTGAAAAAAAAATTGATTTTAAAAAAGGTCCCCACAAATTGTATTTCTTATAAATTGCCGACTGCCCGCAATCAAAGTTCGATTGGGTGCAGGCACTGATCAGAACCAACTTTGTGAGTCCCCCCCCCCCCCATCCCCCCCTATTTTAGGCAACGCGTTCAATTCCCGGCAAGGCGCTTTTCTTGGCCTTCCAGTTTTTGCGCGGCCAAATGATGGATGGCAAACATTTGGCCACATTTCCCTTGCTGGACGGCCTTGCCGAAGAGTTTGCTGCACATGCGCGCCACCGGCGCTACCGTGACATCCGCTGGGCCAACAATTTGAAGCAGGGTGGCGTAAAGATGAAACAGAAGTTGAAAGACGGCAGCAATTTGAAGCAGGGTGGCGTAAAGATGAAACAGAAGTTGAAAGACGGCAGCAATTTGAAGCAGGGTGGCGTAAAGATGAAACAGAAGTTGAAAGACGGCAGCAATTTGAAGCAGGGTGGCGGAAAGATGAAACAGAAGTTGAAAGACGGCAGCAATTTGAAGCAGGGTGGCGGAAAGATGAAACAGAAGTTGAAAGACGGCAGCAATTTGAAGCAGGGTGGCGGAAAGATGAAACAGAAGTTGAAAGACGGCAGCAATTTGAAGCAGGGTGGCGGAAAGATGAAACAGAAGTTGAAAGACGGCAGCAGTCGCGTGAGGAAAAGCAGGGGGACGAAGAGAAGGGGCAAGAGATAAAAGAGACGGGCCGCAGTGGCCGACCATTTGTATTTTTTGTTTTTGTTTTGTTGATATGGTAACTGAGCTTTTTTCTATTGTTTTTGAATTGAAGCCATCAGCTTTGCAATTCAAATTTGATAATCCATCCCACCGATTTTTTTTTGAACATAAATTATTCCGAAGTTTAAAAATGGTCAGACTTCAACACGGCATGAGAGATCAGAATCGCTAATAAAATCACCTTAATCCGCAAAATTCATAGTTTAACCGTTGAAAACAATAATGAAAATGTTGATAGCACAGCAGACGATGCTCGATTTTGTCCCGATCAGAGATTTTAAGCGTGATTTTGTTCGCTTTTAAGCTATATCTGTTATTTCACGGCTTCCATACGTCCTTGGATGCCAAGGACAGTCCTTGGAAATGTATTTCCAAATGTCCTTGGAAAATGAAGAGTTGGCTGGAATTTAAATATTTGTAAATTTTGACAAAGGAATTTTTGTTCAATTTCTTTGGTGGTCTTGCGAACTTTTTGAGTCTCCACAACTAAATCCAATGTGGCATGGCTTAGCGGTTTGTCTTTTCAATTGTCTTCTTATGTCTTTAGTTCGACTCCGCTCGAGTGCGCAACCATTTATTATTCTTTCTTGGTCTTCACATTCTACACGGCATTAGCGTGGCACATTTTTAATAAAATTTACATTTTTTTCAATAAAAAAAACTACGCAAAAAATTTTTGAAAAATGCACCGCTTGGCCGCCACTAGAGAAGCCTAAAGTTGACAAATTTCTGCTGTTTTGGACCATTTTTCTTAACAAAATTGAGTCAAAAATTCAAAAATTTCTGCCGACCCCCACCCCCCTCTCTTTCATTTTGTTTTCTTTTTTGCCGTCTATCAACAGGGCATATAGGACGCGTAAAGATTTTTGGGTTCTACTTTAGTGTTAAGAGATTTCCAACCTAAATTATAAAAAACGATCAACATTTTTTTTGACTTTTTTTGTATTCATGCAGTGCTATTCCAACTATTTATTGACTCTGGCATTTGACGCTTCAACAAATTGCCGGAATGTACACATTGACCGGCCCGCTGTGGCGTCCCCCCATTTGGCCAATGCCAAAATCCATTCTCAGACTTTGCTCAGGTTAACTTTTTTTTTTTCATTTTTTTTTTAATTAAAAAAGGAAGAAACGTCAAATAATGCATCAAATTATCGCTTACAATATTTGAAGAAGTATATATAATAGCGTGTGACTTTTTGGCTAGTTAAAGGTTTTCAAATTTAAGCCTAAGCCTAAAAAATGCGGATTTTCAAATTTAAGCCTAAGCCTAAAAAATGCGGATTTTCAAATTTCCAATTACCCTATATGATAAATTATTACAGCCTCGCGTTACTTGTTTGTTATGTGACAACAGAGAAAAAAAGAGTTTTTTAAGTTGACAGAAAGGTGGTTTTCGGAGTTGTAGAATCCGATGAACCCCGAATTCGAACATTTTATGAAAATTCAAAATTTTCCAAAAACAATTTTATTTGGGAACGAAACGGGGCGGGGACAACGAATTGAAATTCATGCAATTTTTAGTGCTCAAAAATGTGTCGAATTTGCACGATTCGTCCATCGCCAGCGCTTCGTCGTCGTCGCTTAACGACGTAAAGCGCAAATATTCGGCAGAAATTGATCAGCTCAGTGCGTCGATCACTGAATTTTGTTCAGAAAGTTTTGAGCGGAACAGAAAGGTTAATTAATTAATTAATTATTGGTTGGTTGGTTGGTTGTTCTGCTAGTACAACATGGGCACACACAAATCCATTTAAATCCAGGCCCGTAGCGTGGCGGGGGGGGGGGTCCCCGAAATGTTTTTGATTATTTGTAAAATTCGTAATTTGTGGACCAATTTTCTTTTACAAATTCAATTAAAAAATACAAAAATTTGACCTACTCCCGCCCTTCTCAAACAAACAAAATTGCTTGAGAAAATGCATTCATAAAAATCGATTTTTTGGGGGGTTTTGGTCAATATGTCAATATTTTGGGGGTTTTGGTTAATATCTTGGGGTTTTTGGTCAATATTTTGGCACTTTTTGGGGTTTTTGGTCAATATTTTGGCACTTTTTGGGGTTTTTGGTCAATATTTTGGCACTTTTTGGGTTTTTTTGGGCAATATTTTGGCACTTTTTGGGGTTTTTGGTCAATATTTTGGCACTTTTTGGGGTTTTTTGGGTTTTGGCACTTTTTGGGGTTTTTGGGCAATATTTTGGCACTTTTTGTGGTTTTTTGGTCAATATAAATCCGTTTTCAAGTAACTTGTTGACCGGTTTTCTTTAAAATGCCATCAAAAAAATTCAATTTTTTGCAGCTCAACGCCCGAATTCGTCCCATTGTTGCGGACATGGAGCGCGTTGTGTGCGCCTCCGGCGGCCATTGCCGATTGATGCTGATCGGTTCCATTGCCTCCGGCATGGCATTTGACGCGTCCGCCGACCTCAATTTGGCCATCGTTTACGCTGGCGGCACTCAGAAACAGCGGGAGAAATTCATGCGAGATTTTTCGGCAGCATCGGACGAGCTTACGCGGTTCGTCAACAAATTTTTTTTTTTTATTATTTTATACAAATTTTTTTTTAAATTTTTATTTACAACCCCCATTTAAAAAATATTTCTTAGGGTAGTTATGGAGGCAATTGCTGACACGTTGAAGAAGAAAAAATTTGATGACGCAAATTCGTCCGACGACTGCATGCCCCGACTGGCGTCGGTCTTGCTGGTCAAGCGGTCGGTGGTGGCCTTTTTTACTATTTTGTTGATTTAAATGGAAAAGAAAATGATGTGATGATTGTTTTTTCCACAGAAAACCGGTGGTCTTTGGCCGGTTTGACGACGGACTCCGGTTTGAGATTCGATTCCAACGGGCGGACTTCAAGACGGTGCGCAACACGTTGATGGTCCGTTACTATGTGCAGGTTGGTCCCCCCATGACGATGGTTGAGCGCATTTTGTTATTGTCATAATTACAAAATTTGAGGGGGGGGGGAGGACAAATGTTCCTTCTCTGTAGGGTTGGACAAAACCGGATATTATCTGGGTCCCCGGATAGCAGTTTCACCGGGTCCTGGACACCTGGGTACAGCGGTAAATTTTTTGAAGCAGCAGAGAGTAAATGACAGAAATTTGATTTTGTTTGCTGATCCATTCATTGTGTTGTTGGTGTTGTTGTTCATTGATTGATTGCAGGCTGATCGTCGTTTCCTGCTCCTCTTCCACTGGTTGCGCCGCGTGTTCCAACAAATGGGTGAGTTTTGGTTGGTGGTGATTGATCAAACTGGGAGGCAATGTCCGGAATTCCGGGTTCAAAAAGTCCGGAATCCGGTTACATCCCCTGGCAAGTGGTGGTTGGTCAAACTGGGGAGCAGTCCGGAATTCCGGGTACAAAAAGTCCGGAATTCCGGGTCCAAAAAAATCCGGAATCCGGTTACATCCGGAATTCCGGGTTCAAAAAGTCCGGAATCCGGTTACATCCCCTGGCAAGTGGTGGTTGGTCAAACTGGGGAGCAGTCCGGAATTCCGGGTACAAAAAGTCCGGAATTCCGGGTCCAAAAAAAATCCGGAATCCGGTTACATGGGGCAATGTCCGGAATTCCGGGTTCAAAAAGTCCGGAATCCGGTTACATCCCCTGGCAAGTGGTGGTTGGTCAAACTGGGGAGCAGTCCGGAATTCCGGGTACAAAAAGTCCGGAATTCCGGGTCCAAAAAAAATCCGGAATCCGGTTACATCCCCTGGTAAGTGGTGGTTGATCAAACTGGGTAGCAGTCCGGAATTTCGGGACCGAAAAGTTCGGAATCCGGGTTCAAAAAAATCCGGAATCCGGTTACATCCCCTGGTAAGTTTGTAGTTGATCAAACTGGGTAGCAGTCCGGAATTTCGGGACCGAAAAGTTCGGAATCCGGGTTCAAAAAAATCCGGAATCCGGTTACATCCCCTGGTAAGTTTGTAGTTGATCAAACTGGGTTGCAGTCCGGAATTTCGGGACCGAAAAGTTCGGAATCCGGGTCCAAAAAGTCCGGAATTCCGGGTCCAAAAAAAATCCGGAATCCGGTTACATCCCCTGGTAAGTGGTGGTTGATCAAACTGGGTAGCAGTCCGGAATTTCGGGACCGAAAAGTTCGGAATCCGGGTTCAAAAAAATCCGGAATCCGGTTACATCCCCTGGTAAGTTTGTAGTTGATCAAACTGGGTTGCAGTCCGGAATTTCGGGACCGAAAAGTTCGGAATCCGGGTTCAAAAAAGTCCGGAATCCGGTTACATCCCCTGGTAAGTGGTGGTTGATCAAACTGGGTAGCAGTCCGGAATTTCGGGACCGAAAAGTTCGGAATCCGGGTCCAAAAAGTTCGGAATCCGGTTACATCCCCTGGTAAGTTTGTAGTTGATCAAACTGGGTTGCAGTCCGGAATTTCGGGACCGAAAAGTTCGGAATCCGGGTTCAAAAAAATCCGGAATCCGGTTACATCCCCTGGTAAGTTTGTAGTTGATCAAACTGGGTTGCAGTCCGGAATTTCGGGACCGAAAAGTTCGGAATCCGGGTTCAAAAAAATCCGGAATCCGGTTACATCCCCTGGTAAGTTTGTAGTTGATCAAACTGGGTTGCAGTCCGGAATTTCGGGACCGAAAAGTTCGGAATCCGGGTCCAAAAAGTCCGGAATTCCGGGTCCAAAAAAAATCCGGAATCCGGTTACATCCCCTGGTAAGTGGTGGTTGATCAAACTGGGTAGCAGTCCGGAATTTCGGGACCGAAAAGTTCGGAATCCGGGTCCAAAAAGTTCGGAATCCGGTTACATCCCCTGGTAAGTTTGTAGTTGATCAAACTGGGTTGCAGTCCGGAATTTCGGGACCGAAAAGTTCGGAATCCGGGTTCAAAAAAATCCGGAATCCGGTTACATCCCCTGGTAAGTGGTGGTTGGTCAACTGGGAGGCGTCTCTTGGTAAATATCTGCTTACAAAAATAGGCCTGACGACTAGACAGCAAAATGGGATGTTCTCCAGCTATCACACCCTGCTGCTTGTCCTGCACTTTCTCAACCGAAAAGAGGCGAGTTTGGCACGATTTTGAGGTGGAAAAAGTGAATTTCGAATGTCCAAAATTGAGAAATCAGTCGCATTCTCAATTTTTTGGGCTCCAAATTCGGAAAAAAGTTGGCCTACGAGGCAAAATTTACAAATGCTGACAGGTGCCGGACAATGTACTGCCCGCATTCGTCGACTTTCCTGCCGAAATGCGGGACCAAATGTGTGCACCCGACGTGGCCAACATTGTGCAGCAACTTGACGAGCCTCCGCCGTTGGGGCGATTGCCATGTGAAATTTATAAAAAAAAATAAATTAATTTTTTAAATTTTGTTTTTTTTTGGGTTCAGTTTGGACGAGTAAATGTGCAAAAAGTGTTGGGGAATTGGCTGTCGAGTTGGTGGACTATTACGCGCTGTTTGACCCACAGACAACGGCCATCTCCATTGAGCATGGGCGCACAGACAAAATAAAACAGGACGCAAATTTGAAGGACCGGCCGTTTCTCTACGTGTACGACCCGTTTCACAAGGAGCCGGTGTGTGTTGTGCGTCCAATTTTTTTAAACCTTTTTCAGAGGCTGCTCGCTCTCTCTCTCTTTCTCTCTCTTTCTTTCTCTCTCTTTCTTTCTCTCTCTTTCTTTCTCTCTCTCTCTTTCTCTCTCTCTCTTTCTCTCTCTCTTTCTTTCTCTCTCTCTCTTTCTTTCTCTCTCTTTCTTTCTCTCTCTTCTCTCTCTTCTTTCTCTCTCTTTCTTTCTCTCTCTCTTTCTTTCTCTCTCTTTCTTTCTCTCTCTCTTTCTTTCTCTCTCTCTTTCTTTCTTTCTTTTCTTTCTCTCTCTTTCTTTCTCTCTCTCTTTCTTTCTCTTCTCTCTCTCTTTCTTTCTTTCTCTCTCTCTCTTTCTTTCTCTCTCTCTCTCTTTCTTTCTCTCTCTCTCTTTCTTTCTTTCTCTCTCTCTCTTTCTTTCTCTCTCTCTCTCTTTCTTTCTCTCTCTCTCTTTCTTTCTCTCTCTCTTTCTTTCTTTTCTCTCTCTCTTTCTTTCTTTCTCTCTCTCTCTTTCTTTCTCTCTCTCTCTTTCTTTCTCTCTCTCTTTCTTTCTTTTCTCTCTCTCTCTTTCTTTCTCTCTCTCTCTTTCTTTCTCTCTCTTTCTTTCTCTCTCTTTCTTTCTCTCTCTTTCTTTCTCTCTCTTTCTTTCTTTCTCTCTCTCTCTTTCTTTCTCTCTCTCTCTTTCTTTCTCTCTCTCTTTCTTTCTTTTCTCTCTCTCTCTTTCTTTCTCTCTCTCTCTTTCTTTCTCTCTCTTTCTTTCTCTCTCTTTCTTTCTCTCTCTTTCTTTCTCTCTCTTTCTTTCTCTCTCTCTCTTTCTCTCTCTCTCTCTCTCATCCATAATGTCTATTGATTGACAAAAATGGGTTTTTTTCCAGGGTTCGTAACTGTCCTTATTTGTAAGATTTGTCCTTATTTCAGACCTTCGTCCTTATTTTGTTCTTATTTTTCGAATTTTGTGAAGATTTTCATAATATTTTGATCCAATTTTCAAAATTAGCGAAGCGAATTGGACCAATTTTCATTACAAATTAAAAAATTCCAAAAAATTTTCTCGGAGGCGCCAATTGGCACCACCGACCTCCCAGAACCCAAAAATTGTAAAAATTTATTCGCTTTTGGCCAATTCGCTTTTTACCCTATTCGCTTTTTGTGTGTTATAAGTATAGGCACTCTAACCTTCTTACTGTCTGCGCTCTTTCTATTTTGTATTAGTTTATATAGACAAAAAGCGAATAGGGTAAAAAGCGAATTGGCCAAAAGCGAATCGGGGTCTTGTCGAGAGAAATATGATTAAAAAAGTACATTTCATGCAAAAAAATAAAGATTTACTCTATTTTTGACCTTCACTGTCCTTATTTTGGAAAATTTTAGTTACGAACCCTGGTTTTTTCGATATAATCAATTTTGTGAGTCCCCCCATCCCCCCTAATTTCAGGCAACGACTTCAGACCTTCTCGGCAAAGCGCTTGTCTTGGCCTTCCAGTTTTTGCGCGGCCAAATGACGGCTGGCAAACATTTGGCCACATTTCCCCTGCTGGACGGCCTTGCCGAAGAGTTTGCTGCACATGCGCGCAAACGTGGCATTCTGTGGTTCAAAAATTTGAAGCAGGATGGCGGAGAGATGTTGAGGGATATGAAGAACGTCAGGTTCGAGCAGTTGCCGGAGGAACAGGGGGAGCGAGAGATGAAAGACGTAAGGTTCGAGCAGTCGTCGGAGGAACAGGGGGAGCGGGAGATGAAAGACGTCGGGTCCGAACAGTCGTCGGAGGAACAGGGGGAGCGGGAGATGAAAGACGGCGGATTCGAGCAGTTGCCGGAGGAACAGGGAGAGCGGGAGATGAAAGACGTCGTGTTCGAACAGTCGTCGGAGGAACAGGGGGAGCGGGAGATGAAAGACGGCGGATTCGAGCAGTTACCGGAGGAACAGGGAGAGCGGGAGATGAAAGACGTCGTGTTCGAACAGTCGTCGGAGGAACAGGGGGAGCGGGAGATGAAGGGCGGCGGATTCGAGCAGTTGCTGAGGAACATGAGGACGAAGAGAAGGCGGGAGATGAACGTCGGGTTCGAGCAGTTGTCGGAGGAACAGGGGGAGCGGGAGATGAAAGACGTCGGGTTCGAGCAGTTGTCGCAGGAACAGGGGGAGCGGGAGATGAAAGACGTCGGGTTCGAACAGTCGTCGGAGGAACAGAGCGAGATGAAGGACGGCGGATTCGAGCAGTTGCCGGAGGAACAGGGGGAGCGGGAGATGAAGGGCGGCGGATTCGAGCAGTTGCTGAGGAACATGAGGACGAAGAGAAGGCGGGAGATGAACGTCGGGTTCGAGCAGTCGTCGGAGGAACAGGGGGAGCGGGAGATGAAAGACGTCGGGTTCGAGCAGTTGTCGGAGGAACAGGGGGAGCGGGAGATGAAAGACGTCGGGTTCGAACAGTCGTCGGAGGAACAGAGCGAGATGAAGGACGGCGGATTCGAGCAGTTGCCGGAGGAACAGCGGGAGCGGGAGATGAAGGGCGGCGGATTCGAGCAGTTGCTGAGGAACATGAGGACGAAGAGAAGGCGGGAGATGAAAAACGTCGGGTTCGAGCAGTCGTCGGAGGAACAGGGGGAGCGAGGGATGAAAGACGTCGGGTACGAGCAGTTGTCGGAGGAACAGGGGGAGCGAGGGATGAAAGACGTCGGGTACGAGCAGTTGTCGGAGGAACAGGGGGAGCGGGAGATGAAAGACGTCGGGTTCGAGCAGTCGTCGGAGGAACAGGAGGAGAGCGAGATGAAGGGCGGCGGATTCGAGCAGTTGCTGAGGAACATGAGGACGAAGAGAAGGCGGGAGATGAAAAACGGCGGGTTCGAGCAGTCGTCGGAGGAACAGGGGGGGAGCGGGAGATGAAAGACGGCGGAGTCACTTGAGTCGCCGCCATTGGCTTTCCATCTTTTTTTGTTGATATCTGATTTTTTGATTGTTGGAATTGAAAGAAAAATTTCGTCGAGCTTTGGAATTTAAATTTTTGATACCTTTGGACCGACCCTGAACGGGGTTTAACCCGATTTGGACAAACTGCAGTGAACACTCCACTCGAAAATGGCATAAATGGATGTGCCAATCGCTTCGTCTTGGCACAAAAAAATCTTTAGATGCCTAAAATTGGTCGAGTCTCTCTATTTTGGAATGTGAAAATTCCAAAATAAGTAAAAGACGATATTTCCGACTAAAAACATGGTTTTGGTGCATAAGAATCAAATTTGATATCTTAACTTTTAAACGGTTTATTATCGTTTACTTCCTGCTAGATAATAGTTTCTAAACATATTTATAGTGCTTTCGATTGGTACCCAATTCGGGTCCGGGGTTCGAAATTGGTCTATATAAATATCAGATTCTGATCCTACGCCCCCGAATACCCCTAAAAACACCTTTTTCTCAACTTTGAAAACAAACATTTTTTAATTTTTTATAAAAACATAGATGTCGAAATCATAGATTAGAGGATGTCTTATGATAAATCTGATGTCATATTCGTGATCAGCTACCTCAATAACCCCTGAATACACTTAAAGAATTGCATAAAACCTTCAAATTCCGCTCATAAATGCTTTTTTCTTACTAAAAAACGAATCGTCCCTAAAAAAACGAATCGTCCCAAAAAAACGAATCAGGTCAAAAACGAATTGGGTAAAAAACGAATTGGCCAAAAACGAATCGGGTCAAAAATGAATTGGCCAAAAACGAATCGGGTCAAAAACGAATTGGCCAAAAACGAATCGGGTCAAAAACGAATTGGCCAAAAACGAATCGGGTCAAAAACGAATTGGCCAAAAACGAATCGGGTCAAAAACGAATTGGCCAAAAACGAATCGGGTCAAAAACGAATTAGCCAAAAACGAATCGGGTCAAAAACGAATTAGCCAAAAACGAATTGGGGTCCGTTCTTGATTGGGGAGTACAAAACACAACAGACAGACACGGAATCAATCAATAATCGATGAAAACCAACTTTCCTCCCAGTTTTGTTGTACTTTGTGCTGTTGTTGTTGTTGTTGTACACCCACCATTCATTCACCGATTGAAAACAGTCATTTTGGAGGATAGAAAAATTGGTGTCACCCCTCACAAAATGAAAAATGTGCATCATTCTTTGACCATTCCTACTACATACATAGAGGTACCTCTCTATATCTAAAATCTTCTCAAATTGAACAAAATAAAATAGGTAATTATTGTTGGGGTACCAATTAGAAAGCTTTTAACGAGTTTAATCTGTTGTATGTGTAAGCATAAACTAAAGTGTTTGGACAAATATCAAGTTTACACACCGAAAAGTGCAAAAAACTGAAAATTTAATTTCGAATTTCCGAATTTCGAAAAAAATCGATAATTTTCGGGCCAATCGACACCGCCGAACCCCCCTCCCTCCACCTCCCCAGTCCCAATTTTTTTTTTTGATTTTTTAAAAATATATTTAGGGATAGGATTTATATGTGCTAAAAACCCCAAAATATGTATGTTTTTATGTGCTAAAAATACGAAAATATGTGCTAAAAATCCCAAAAAATGCCAAAATATGTGCCAAAAATGGCCAAAATCTAGTCAGTTTACGCATAAAAACCTTCAAAATTCAACTATCTTTATAATTTTGCCCCTACAGTTTTGTAAATATAATATTTTTCACATGTTTTGGAAAATTTTATAAAAAATATCAAAAGTAAAAAATTTTAGGGAAAATGTCGATTTTTGTGTGAGGATTTTTGGTCCAAGAAAAAGTCATTTTTTAGGGGTGCATTTTTGAAAATTTTTAAAAAGTCGATTCTTTTTTATTGCATTTTTCTTAAGGAATTTTTTGAAAAATGGCGAAATATGTGCTAAAACTGAAAAAGCTTAAAATATGTCAGTAAATATTAGAGCTGTTCGAGAGTCTCGGTCTCGAACCGAGAAATTTCTTGGTTTTTTTGGGTCTCGGTCTCGAGTCTCGGTAAATTTCATGTCTCGAACAGCCCTAGTAAATATGTGCTAAAAAATCCCCCAAAATATGTTTTAATATGTGCTAAAAGTCGCCCTAATTCAAAAATTTTTCAAAACAAATACTATTTTTGGGCTTCTCTCATGGTAAGGAATCCACGAAAAAAATATGTTATAACATAAAAATCCTATCCCTAGATATATTATATAACAATTCAGAAATTTTTCTTTTTTTTGCGTTCGATTTTCTAAAATTATTTTGTTGAGCGGGAAGAGGGAGGTATCAAAAATGTTTTAAAAATAGGCCAATTTTGTTAAGAAAATTTTTCAGACTTCCAATTTCCGACTTTTTTGGGGTCGTCGGCTTCCATCCCCGGATGCTCAATTAAAGCTCTCTAATGGTACCAATTAATGGCGGGAATCCCGTCCTCAGTCCCGAAAATAATCGATCTCCCCCCCCCCCCTCGAGGCGGAGCAGGACGTTTGGGCCCCGCCGTTTGGGCCCCAGGGACCTTTGAAGGGCCATATCTTGGAACCAACCAAACTAAATAAATTAGGTACTAATCCAAAAGCTAACCGATTCGACTTAAATAAAAAAAGTTATGACTCAGCCGCGCAAAAAAAGCAGGAAAATTGAGATTTTTACACGTTTTAAGCTATAACTTTTTTTATTTAAGTCGAATCGGTTAGCTTTTGCCTTTGTAAGCTTCTACTCATTGCATACTTTCGAACGATACCAAGAATGTTTGGTTTGGTTGACTTTGAACTAAGTTATAACGAAAAACAAGCCGGCGCCGAATCGTGCGCGCCGAAACGCGGGGTACCGAACTTTTTTGAAAAGGATTTAATCACTTTATTGATTTGAATACAAAATCTACACAACAAAAGCTTTCGATTGATACCAAACTTGTTTCGTTTGGATAGTTCCAAGAAGAGTTATGGCCCTTCAAAGGTCTCTGGGGCCCAAACGGCGGGACCCAAACGGCGGGGCCCAAACGGCGGGGCCCAAACGACGGGGCCCTAACGACCCACACTCATGGCTATATCCTCCATATTAGTCAATCGAGGAACTTTAATTTTTGATCAAACAATGTCGACAAAACCAATTCTTTACTCATATTGGCGCAGGCGAGTGAATAAAAATGTGAAAAAAAAAAATTTGTAAAATTTCATTTCAGCTCATGCGCCTGGCGTGTCCGTATTGCGTTGCATTTGAAGGGCATCGAGTTCGAGCAGCGCATTGTCAATTTGTTCAACGGTGACCAAGTGCGTTGAATTAATCAGAGTGATCAGAATTTTTGATCAAAACACCATAGTAGCTGATCAGTAGGGCCCGGATTTTCAGTTTTTTTTTGTAGAATGGGGAATCATGAGAGAAGCCCAAAAATAGCATTCAATAAAATCAATATTTTGCTTTTTTTGAGAATAAATCAATATTTCGACATTTTTTCATAATAAATCAATATTTTAGGCATTTTTCATGAGAAAAATGTGATTTTTAGGCTTTTCCGAAAATTCTTGAAGAAATTCAATAAATCTTTGACCAAAAATCCACCCCCAAAGATCGTTAAACTAAAAATTTTTTATGTTTTTTATAAAATTTTCCAAAACGTGAAAGTTCATTTTCTATTTTGAGAGCAAAATTAATAAAAATGACGAATTTTGAAGGGTTTACGCAAAATTTGACTGGATTTGGTCAGTTTTTACGCATTTTTTAGTTCATATTTTATCACTTTTTGGGGCTTTTGATCAATATTTTGGGGTTTTTTGGTCAATATTTTAAGTAAGTCAATATTTCGCGTTTTTTAGTCAATATAAATCCGGCCCAAATGATCAGTCATTTTGGTCAAATTAAAAAAAAAAAAAACTTTGCTTTGTTTACATCTTTTAGAAAGTGTTTTCGGCCTCAAATCTTTAAAATTACAATACAATGAAAAGGCAAGGTGTTGATCGAATTTATGATTTGATTTTTTGAATTTTCGACAAAATGTTCGAATTCGGGTTCGGGATCGGTTCAAACAGATTAAAATGTTGTGAACTCTTCCAGCACAAGGACGAGGAGTGCTTGGCCAAGTTGCCGTTCTCGAAAGTGCCCGTTTTTGTGCATGGCAAATTCGCATTAGCCGAAAGTATGGCAATCATCGAGTATTTGGAAGGTGCGCTTTTTCAAAATTTTTTGAAAAAAAACAAAAAAATTTTTTCAGAAAAATTTCCCGAACCCAACGCGCTGTTGCCGCCGAGTGCCGAGTGCCGGGCCCAAGTCCGTGCGCTGGCATTGCAAATTGTTGCAAACACGCAACCGTTGCAAAATTTAGTTGTGCTCCAACATCTTTCTGATGACCCGGCCAAAAGAAATGTTCTCGAACAAAAAATTTTATAAATAAAAAATCCCAGGACGGGATCCCGTCGAGATTTTCTCGGCATCTCGCGGGATTGAATTCGGGATCCCGCTCAACCAAATCGGGATTTAGTCGGAATCAAGGCTGGACGTGATCACGGATCACGCCAATTACGGCGTTTTTGGGGGGCCGTGATCACGGATTTTTTTCCCCGACCGCCGAGCATTCTTCAATCCCGCGGGATTGATTGTTGCTTTCTTATTAACAAAAATGATCCAATTTTTCAAAAAAAAAACGATGCCTGAGGTAATTTTGAAAATGTTTTCGACCCCCGAGGAATCCCGAAAATTTTTTTGGTGATTGATCGAGATTTTGGTCGGATTCCGACCGACCTGAAATTTTCGGCTTTAGGTCCGATGTCGAGGGATGTCGGGATTTGGCACGTTTGAAGGGCCCAAAAACGTTGTCGGGGGAGGGGGGGGGGGAGGGTCATCCAATTAATTGCCACAATAAAAGAATAAACAATTTGCCTAATTTGTAAGCTATTTGTTTTTACCAATAAACAGTTTAGGCCTGGGCTCGTCATTGGATTGAACATTCATTCAACGCTTTCGAGAAGGCATTGGCCAAAACGGCGGGCAAATACGCCTACGGGGACAAACTCAGCTTGGTCAACAATTTACTGGGGGGGGGGGGAAATATGTTTTTAACAGCAATTGTTGTTGTTTTTGCAGGTCGATATTTGCATCCCGCCCCAGGTGTACAACGCAAAACGGTGAATTAAACCTCTAATATAATCCCCCACGAGGAACGATCGAGAATCTTAAAAAATCTCGAAGATATAAAATTTCGTCGATCGAGATTTCGATCAAAATTCTCGATCGATCCGTGCTCCATTCAAAACGCTTAAGAATGGTCCCAGGTTTAACCTTATTTTATCCAGCGCGGCGTTCAGATGGCATTTCCGTCTGAGCAGCCCGGAAATTTTTTTGATTTTTGGCGGCTATTTGTTAAGATAGGGTCCCCCCCCCCTTTTTTTTTTTTCAAATTTCATTTCGAGTCTATGGCCAGAAGGGGTGGGGCGAAATTTTAGAATGATTGGAGTCCGCCCCCTCACAAAGATACAATTTTAAAGCTTTTAAAAAAATGTTTTGCATGAATGATTGCGAGTCCCGCCCCTCACAAAGATACAATTGAAAATTTATTTCGAATTTCCGAATTTTGAATAAAAATCGAAAATTTTCGGGCCAAATCGACAGCGCCTAAGTCCATCCTTCCACCTCCCCAGTCCATATTTTAAGTTTTTTGATTTTTTTAAAATATATTTAGGCAATGTTTTAAGTTTTAAAATCCATAATTGATGTATTTTTTTATGTGCTAAATTTTGAAAATATGTTCTAAAATTTCCAAAAAATGCCAAAATATGTTTAAAAAATGGTCAAAATCTGTCAGTTTACGCATAAAAACCTTTCAAAATTCAACTAACTTTTTAATTTTATCTTTAAAGTTTTGTAATCCATATTTGAATTTTTTTAACCTGTTTTGGAAATTTTTATAAAAAATATCAAAAGTAAAAAATTTTAGGGAAAGTATGTCGATTTATGTGTGAGGATTTTTGGTCCAAATTAAAGTATTTTAGTTTAGGGGTGCATTTTTTGAAACTTTATAAAAAGTCGTTTAGTTTTTATTGCATTTTTTTTAAGGAATTTTTGAAAAATGGCGGTNCAAATATGTGCTAAAACTGAACAAGCTTAAAATATGTCAGTAAATATTAGAACTGTTCGAGAGTCTAGGTCTCGAATTGAGTCCTTTCTTGAAGTTTTTTGGTCTCTATCTCGAGTCTTAAATTTCATATTTCGAATCAGCCCTAGTAAATATGTGCTATAAAAGTCCCCAAAATATGNTTTTTTAATATGTGCTAAAAGTCTTTTTGCCCTAATTCAAAAATTTTTTAAAACAAATACGATTTTTCTTCTCTCATGTTAAAGATTCCGAAAAAATATGTTAAAATATAAAATCCATCCCTAGATATTTATATAACAATTCAGAAATTTTTTGTTTTGAGTTCGATTTTCTAAAATTATTGTTGAGGGGAAGAGGGAGGTATCAAAAATTTTTTAAAATAGGCCAAGTTTGTTAGTAAATATTTGAAACTTTCAAGTTCATTTTTGGAGGTTTTCGGTTTACATTCCAAGATCTCAATTAAAGCTCTCTAANTGTACCAATTAATGGCGGGAATCCCGTCCTCAGTCCCGAAAATAATCGATCCCCCCCCTCAAGGCGGNTAGCAGGACGTTTGGGCCCCGCCGTTTGGTCCCCAGGGACTTTAGGGCCATATCNNTNTGAAACCATCCAGACCAAATAAATTAGGTACTAATCCAAAGCTAACCGATTCGACTTAAATAAAAAAAGTTATGACTCAGCCGCGCAATNTTAAAAGCAGGAAATTGAAATTTTTTCACCCATGTTTTAAGCTATAAAGTTTTTTATTTAAGTCGTATCGGCCAGCTTTTACCTTTTTAAGCTTCTACTTGAATTCTTTCGAACGATACCAAGAATGTTTGGTCCATGGTTGAATTTTTTGAACTAAGTTATAACGAAAAACAAGCCGGCGCCGAATTTTGCTCGCCGAAATGCGGGGTTTCCGAACTTTTTTGAAAAGGATTTAATCACTTATTTGAATACAAAATCTACACAACAAAAGCTTNTTGATACCAAACTTGTTTCGTTTGGATAGTTCTAAGAAGATTTATAGCCCTTCAAAGGTCTCTTGTNGGCCCAAACGGCGGGACCCAAACGGCGGGGCCCAAACGGCGGGGCCCACAATGGGGCTCTAACAATCCATACTCAAGGTTTTTTACTCCATATTAGTCAATCGAGGAACTTTATTTAAAATTTTTTTGCCAAATTGGGTATTGGGACCGAAGGGTCCAATGGGACCCCGGGAAGTTTTCCTAGAGTTTTTCCTGAGTTTGCAAATAGAAAGCATTATAGTCTTTAGTTTTAGTCCATATTTGAAGTTTTTAGTCATATTTGAAGTTTTTGTCCATATTTGAATTTTTTATCTATTTGAGTTTTTTAGTCATATTTGAATTTTTAGTCCATTGAAGTTACCAATTTGAAGTTTTTAGTCCATTTTGATTTTTTAGTATTTGAAGTTTTTAGTCCATATTTGAAGTTTTTTTTAGTCCATATTTGAATTTTTTAGTCTATTTGAATTTTTTAGTCCATATTTGAAGTTTTTTAGTCCATTTTGGTTTTTTAGTCCATATTTGATTTTTGTCCATATTTAAGTTTTTTATATATTTGAAGTTTTTTAGTCCATTTGAAGTTTTTTGTCCATATTGAAGTTTTTTAGTCCATATTTGAAGTTTTTTGTCCATATTTGAAGTTTTTTAGTCCATATTTGAAGTTTTTAGTATTTGAAGTTTTTTAGTCCATTTGAAGTTTTTAGTCCATATTTGAAGTTTTTTTAGTCCATATTTGAAGTTTTTTAGTCCATATTTGAAGTTTTTTAGTCCATATTTGAAGTTTTTAGTCCATATTTGAAGTTTTTTATTTGAAGTTTTTTAGTCCATATTTGAAGTTTTTTAGTCCATATTTGAAGTTTTTTAGTCCATATTTGAAGTTTTTTAGTCCATAGTTTGAAGTTTTTTAGTCCATATTTGAAGTTTTTTAGTCAAGATTTGAAGTTTTTTAGTCCATATTTGAAGTTTTTAAGTCCATATTTGAAGGTTTTAGTCCTATTGTGAAGTTTTTAGTCCATATTTTGAAAGTTTTTTAGTCCATATTTGAAGTTTTTTAGAGTCCATATTTGAAGTTTTTTAGTCCATATTTGAAGTTTTTTAGTCCATATTTGAAGTTTTTTAGTCCATATTTGAAGTTTTTTAGTCCATATTTGAAGTTTTTTAGGTCCATATTTGAAGTTTTTAGGTCCATATTTGAAGTTTTTTAGTCCATAGTTGAAGTTTTTTAGTCCATATTTGAAGTTTTTAGTCCATATTTGAAGTTTTTTAGTCCATATTTGAAGTTTTTTAGTCCATATTTGAAGTTTTTTAGTCCATATTTGAAGTTTTTTAGTCCATATTTGAAGTTTTTTAGTCCATATTTGAAGTTTTTAGTCCATATTGAGAGTTTTTTAGTCCATATTTGAAGTTTTTAGTCAATATTGAAGTTTTTTAGTCCAGATTTGAAGTTTTTTAGTCCATATTTGAAGTTGTTTTAGTCCATATTTGAAGTTTTTTAGTCCATATTTGAAGTATTTTTAGTTCCATATTTGAAGTTTTTTAGTCCAGATTTGAAAAGTTTTTTAGTCCAGATTTGAAGTTTTTTAGTCCATATTTGCAGTTTTTTAGTACATATTTGAAGTGTTTTTAGTCCATATTTGAAGTTTTTTAGTCCATATTTTGAAGTTTTTTAGTCCATATTTGGAGTTTTGTAGTCCATATTTGAAAGTTTTTTAGTCCATATTTGAAGTTTTTTTAGTCCTATTTGACGTTTTTTTAGTCCATATTTGAAGTTTTTTAGTCCATATTTGAGTTTTTTTCGTCCATATTGGAAGTTTTTGTAGTCCATATTTGAAGTTGTTTTAGTCACATATTTGAGTTTTTTGTTTATAGTCCAGATTGAAGTTTTTTAGTCCATATTTGAAGTTGTTTAGTCCATATTTGAAGTTTTTTTAGTCCATATTTGAAGTTTTTTAGTCCATATTTGAAGTTTTTAGTCCATATTTGAAGTTTTTTAGTCCATATTTGAAAGTTTTTTAGTCCATATTTGAAGTTTTTTAGTCCATATTTGAAGTTCTTTAGTCCATATTTGAAGTTTTTTAGTCCAGATTTGAAGTTTTTTAGTCCATATTTGAAGTTTTTTAGTCCATATTTGAAGTTTTTTAGTCCATATTTGAAGTTTTTTAGTCCATATTTTTTAGTCCAGTTTGAAGTTTTAGTCCATATTTTATTTCTTTATTTTAGTCCATATTTGAAGTTTTTTAGTCCATATTGAAGTTTTTAGTCCATATTTGAAAGTTTTTTTAGTCCATATTTGAAGTTTTTATAGAGTCCATATTTGAAGGTTTTTAGTCCATATTTGAAGTTTTTAGTCCATATTTGGAAGTTTTTTATTGTCCATATTTGAATTTTTTTAGTCCATATTTGAAGTTTTTTAGTCCATATTTTGAAGTTTTTTTAGTCCTATTTGAAGTTTTGTAGTCCATATGTTGAAGTAGTTTTTTAGTCACATATGTGAAGTTTTTTAGTCCATATTTGAAGTTTTTAGTCCATAATTTGAAGTTTTTTAGTCCATATTTGAAGTTTTTTAGTCCATATTTGAAGTTTTATAGGTCCCATATTTGAAGTTTTTAGTCCATATTTGAAGTTTTTAGTCCATAGTTTGAAGTTTTTTAGTCCATATTTGAAGTATTTTAGTCCATATTTGAAGTTTTTTAGTCCATATTTGAAGGTTTTTTAGTCCATATTTGAATTTTTTAGTCCATATTTGAAGTTTTTTAGTCCATATTTGAAGTTTTTTAGTCCATATTTGAAGTTTTTCGTCCATATTTGAAGTTTTTTAGTCCATATTGAAGTTTTTTAGTCCATATTTGAAGTTTTTAGTCCATATTTGAAGTTTTTTAGTCCATATTTGAAGTTTTTAGTCCATATTGAAGTTTTTTAGTCCCTATTTGAAGTTTTTAGTCACTATTTGAAGTTTTTTGCAAGTTTGAAGTTTTTAGTCCATATTTGAAGTTTTAGTCCATATTTGAAGTTTTTTAGTCCATATTGAAGTTTTTTAGTCCATATTTGAAGTTTTTTAGTCCATATTGAAGTTTTTAGTCCATATTTGAGTTTTTTAGTCCATATTTGAAGTTTTTTTAGTCCATATTTGAAGTTTTTAGGTCCATATTTGAAGTTTTTTAGTCCATATTTGAAGTTTTTAGTCCATATTGAAGTTTTTTTAGTCCATATTTGAAGTTTTTTAGTCCCTATTTGAAGTTTTTTAGTCCATATTTGAAGTTTGTTTAGTCCATATTTGAAGTTTTAGTCCATATTTGAAGTTTTTTAGTCCATATTTGAAGTTTTTTAGTCCAATTTGAAGTTTTTTAGTCCATATTTGAAGTTTTTTAGTCCATATTTTGAAGTTTTTTAGTCCATATTTTGAAGTTTTTTTAGTCCATATTGAAGTTTTTTAGTCCATATTTTGAAGTTTTTTAGTCCATATTTTTGAAGTTTTTTAGTCCATATTTGAAGTTTTTTTAGTCCATATTTGAAGGTTTTTTTAGGTCCATATTTGAAGTTTTTTAGTCCATATTGTGAAGTTTTTTAGTCCATATTTGAAGTTTTTTTAGTCCATATTTGCAGTTTTTTAGGTCCATATTTTGAAGTTTTTTAGGTCCATATTTGAAGTTTTTTTAGTCCATATTTGAAGTTTTTTAGTCCATATTTGAAGTTTTTTAGTCCATATTTGAAGTTTTGTTTAGTCCATATTTTGAAGTTTTTTAGTTCCTATTTGAAGTTTTTTAGTCAATATTGAGGTTTTTTCGTCCATATTTGAAGTTTTTTTAGTCCATATTTGAAGTTTTTTAGTCCATATTTGCAGTTTTTTAGCTCCATATTTGAAGTTTTTTAGAGTCCATATTTGAAGTTTTTTTTTTAGTCCATATTTGAAGTTTTTTAGTCCATATTGAAAGTTTTTTAGTCCATATTGAAGTTTTTAGTCCATATTTGAAGTTTTTAGTCCATATTTGAAGTTTTTTAGTCCATATTTGCAGTTTTTTTAGTCCATATTTGAAGGTTTTTTAGTCCATATTTGAAGTTTTTTAGTCCATATTTGAGTTTTTTAGTCCATATTTGAAGTTTTTTAGTCCATATTTGAAGTTTTTTAGTCCATATTTGAAGTTTTTTTCCATATTTGAAGTTTTTTAGTCCATATTTGAAGTTTTTTGACCATATTTGAATTTTTTAGTCTATTTGAAGTTTTTAGTCCATATTTGAAGTTTTTTAGTCTATTTGAAGTTTTTTAGTCCATATTTGAAGTTTTTTAGTCCATATTTGAAGTTTTTTAGTCCATATTTGAAGTTTTTTAGTCCATATTTGAAGTTTTTTAGTCCATATTTGAAGTTTTTTAGTCCATATTTGAAGTTTTTTAGTCCATATTTGAAGTTTTTTAGTCCATATTTGAAGTTTTTTAGTCCATATTTGAAGTTTTTTAGTCCATATTTGAAGTTTTTTAGTCCATATTTGAAGTTTTTTAGTCCATATTTGAAGTTTTTTAGTCCATATTTGAAGTTTTTTAGTCCATATTTGAAGTTTTTTTAGTCCATATTTGAAGTTTTTTTAGTCCATATTTGAAGTTTTTTAGTCCATATTTGAAGTTTTTTAGTCCATATTTGAAGTTTTTTAGTCCATATTTGAAGTTTTTTAGTCCATATTTGAAGTTTTTTAGTCCATATTTGAAGTTTTTTAGTCCATATTTGAAGTTTTTTAGTCCATATTTGAAGTTTTTTAGTCCATATTTGAAGTTTTTTAGTCATATTTGAAGTTTTTTAGTCCATATTTGAAGTTTTTTAGTCCATATTTGAAGTTTTTTAGTCCATATTTGAAGTTTTTTAGTCCATATTTGAAGTTTTTTTAGTCCATATTTGAAGTTTTTTAGTCCATATTTGAAGTTTTTAGTCCATATTTGAAGTTTTTTAGTCCATATTTGAAGTTTTTAGTCCATATTTGAAGTTTTTTAGTCCATATTTGAAGTTTTTTTAGTCCATATTTGAAGTTTTTTAGTCCATATTTGAAGTTTTTTAGTCCATATTTGAAGTTTTTTAGTCCATATTTGAAGTTTTTTAGTCCATATTTGAAGTTTTTTAGTCCATATTGAAGTTTTTTAGTCCATATTTGAAGTTTTTTAGTCCATATTTGAAGTTTTTTAGTCCATATTTGAAGTTTTTAGTCCATATTTGAAGTTTTTTAGTCCCATATTTGAAGTTTTTTAGTCCATATTTGAAGTTTTTTAGTCCATATTTGAAGTTTTAGTCCATTTGAGTAGTCCATATTTGAAGTTTTTTAGTCCATATTTGAAGTTTTTTAGTCCATATTTGAAGTTTTTTAGTCCATATTTGAAGTTTTTTAGTCCATATTTGAAGTTTTTTAGTCCATATTTGAAGTTTTTTAGTCCATATTTGAAGTTTTTTAGTCCATATTTGAAGTTTTTTAGTCCATATTTGAAGTTTTTAGTCCATATTTGAAGTTTTTTAGTCCATATTTGAAGTTTTTAGTCCATATTGAATGTTTTGTAGTCCATATTTGGAAGTTTTGTAGTCCATAGTTGAAGTTTTTTAGTCCATATTTGAAGTTTTTTTAGTCCATATTTGAAGTTTTTTAGTCCATATTTGAAGTTTTGTTAGTCCATATTTTGAAGTTTTTTAGTCCATATTGAAGTTTTTTAGTCCATATTGGAAGTTTTTAGTCCTATTTGAAGTTTTTTTAGTCCATATTTGAAGTTTTTTAGTCATATTTGAAGTTTTTTAGTCCAAGATTTGAAGTTTTTTAGTCCATAATTTCTTTTTTAGTCCATATTTGAAGTTTTTTAGTCCATATTTGAAGTTTTTTTAGTCCATATTTGAAGTTTTTTAGTCCATATTTGAAGTGTTTTTTAGTCCATATTTGAAGTTTTTTAGTCCATATTTGAAGTTTTTAGTCCATATTTGAAGTTTTTTAGTCCATATTTGAAGTTTTTTAGTCCATTTTGAAGTTTTTTAGTCCATATTTGAAGTTTTTTAGTCCATATTTGAAGTTTTTTAGTCCATATTTGAAGTTTTTTAGTCCATATTTGAAGTTTTTTAGTCCATATTTGAAGTTTTTTAGTCCATATTTGAAGTTTTTAGTCCATATTTGAAGTTTTTTAGTCCATATTTGAAGTTTTTTTAGTCCATATTTGAAGTTTTTTAGTCCATATTTGAAGTTTTTAGGCCATATTGAAGTTTTTTAGTCAATATTTGAAGTTTTTTAGTCCATATTTGAAGTTTTTTTAGTCCATATTTGAAGTTTTTTAGTCCATATTTGAAGTTTTTTAGTCCATATTTGAAGTTTTTTTAGTCCATATTTGAAGTTTTTTTAGTCCATATTTGAAGTTTTTTAGTCCATATTTGAAGTTTTTTAGTCCATATTTGAGTCCAATTGAAGTTTTTAGTCCCATATTGAAGTTTTTTAGTCCATATTTGAAGTTTTTTAGTCCATATTTGAAGTTTTTTTAGTCCATATTTGAAGTTTTTTAGTCCATATTTGAAGTTTTTTTAGTCCATATTTGAAGTTTTTTAGTCCATATTTGAAGTTTTTTAGTCCATATTTGAAGTTTTTTTAGTCCAATTTGAAGTTTTTTAGTCCATATTTGAAGTGTTTTAGTCCATATTTGAAGTTTTTTAGTCCATATTTGAAGTTTTTTAGTCCATATTTGAAGTTTTTTAGTCCATATTTGAAGTTTTTTCAGTCCATATTGAAGTTTTTTTTAGTCCATATTTGAAGTTTTTTAGTCCATATTGAAGTTTTTTTAGTCCATATTTGAAGTTTTTTAGTCCATATTTTGAAGTTTTTTTTAGTCCATATTTTGAAGTTTTTTAGTCCATATTTGAAGTTTTTTTAGTCCAGATTGAAGTTTTTTAGTCCATATTTGAAGTTTTTTTAGTCCATATTTTGACGTTTTTAGTCCATATTTGAAGTTTTTTAGTCCATATTGAAGTTTTTTAGTCCATATTTGAAGTTTTTAGTCCATATTTGAAAGGTTTTTTTAGTCCATATTTGAAGTTTTTTAGTCCATATTTGAAGTTAATTTTTTAGTCCATATTGAAGTTTTTTAGTCCAATTTGAAGTTTTTAAGTTTTTAGTCCATATTTGAAGTTTTTTTAGTCCATATTTGAAGTTTTTTAGTCCATATTTGAAGTTTTTTAGTCCATATTTGAAGTTTTTTAGTCCATATTTGAAGTTTTTTAGTCCATATTTGAAGTTTTTTAGTCCATATTTGAAGTTTTTTAGTCCATATTTGAAGTTTTTTAGTCCATATTTGAAGTAAGTTTTTTAGTCCATGCCGCGCTCCCGTTATAGTGAATGTACAATGTTTAACTTGCCCCCTTTTTGTTTCATTTATTCAAAATGTTTTAATTGGCACTTTTTAGCATTTAGAAATTAACGCAATCGTTCAAAATGATCAATCGATTCATTCGCAATTTTCTGAACGGCCAGCACATTATTTGCAAGGTTTGCTAATTTTTTTTTTTTTTTTTTAATTTTGGGTTTGATTCAGTTTTGGCCACGGGAGACATTAGAAAAAAGCGTAAAAACATTTCAACATTTATTTCGTTTTTCGATAAATTTTTCATCCAAAAAGAATGGATTCGACCATTACTTGCGTTTTCGATGTAATTTTGTGCTTTTTGAATGATTTTAAGGCCAAATTTGATTTTTGCAAAATTTTGAATTTTTCAAAAATTGTCTCTAATTTGGGTCCGGTGTGACTTGGAAAATTTTTTTTCCAAAAAATTTTCCGGACCCTATTAATTAGGTTTGTATTCCCCCTTTTAGTCTTTTTTCCAAAAATTTTTTGTTTTAATTTTATCATCAATATGCCTTTTACAAATAGTTAAACGGTAACACGAATCCGAGCTCGGATTTCGGGAATTCCGAACGAACCCCGAACTCTTTCGACTTTCAGAAACGAAAAATAATTTATGTTCATAAACCAAAAAGCTTAAAATCTTCAAAAGAATGCACGCGAAAACGTTTAAAAAAACAATTCATTTGTTAACGGAGTAAAAATGATCCAACCCAAAAAAAGGTTGTTTTTGAAATTCAAAAAAATGTTCGAATTCGGAGGTTCGGGGTTCGACATTCGCAAAATCCGGGCTCGGGTAAATTCAGATTCTACGCCCCCCGAAGAGCCATAGAAGCATCTTTTTATTGACGGGGAAATTTTTAGTTTGTTTTCAAAAAATCGTTCACTATTCGAACTTTTGCCAAAATTTTCGCTTTTTTTTGTTTGTTGCACACTATTAGGAAAAACGCACACGAAAATGCTCGAGGAGTTGGAGGGGTTCGGATTTTTTTTAAAAAAAAGCGATGGATTAATCGAAATTGCAATGAATTGGAAATTTTTTTTTCTTATTTTAGCAGTAATATTTGAATCCTTCCTTTTCGAAAAAAGCACCTTTAAGCTTAACCTTTCGTAAAATTTCATTCGGAAAATATTTTAATGCCAAAAAAACATTGTTTTTTTTTGTGTAGGTTCAACACGTTCAAGCTGTACGTGTGGTGTTTTTGCATCAATGCAACAAAAATGTGTGCCCGGCAGCCGTTATTTCATGCGGCGCTCGCATGGCGTCCTCGTCATCTTCGTCCAGTAAATTTTGGACATTTGAGTCCCCCAAAAAAATTAACCCACAGAGAAAATATTCAATTTTTTTTGAGCCAGTTTTGAGTTTTTTCTTAGAAAGTTTGCAATTTCAGACCGGCCAAGCCACCGTTCCGAGCTGTTGGACGCGTACCACAACAAGCGTACAGACAACCTTCAACTCGCCGATTTGGGCAAGGACGCCGTGGCGTTTGCGCTGGACCCGCACGGTTCAAGGTGGGCATTGTTGGGGGTGAACGATTTGAACAGCCCGGGCTGGCGCCTTCCATGGCATGTTAACTTTCTTCAACTTCCATCGAATTAGACAAATTCAATACCATTCGAAAGCGTTCGATTTCGGTGATTTGAAGATGGCATTAAGCCTAAACTAATCAAACAAAACACTAAATAGTCATGGCCAACAAAAATTCAGTAAAATGGATAAGCTATTATTGATTGAATATCGATTTTCCGTTAACATTTTGCCAGGTTTATCCAGCAAAAGTTGGAGCGTGCCAATCCGACGGAAAAGGCTCAATTTGTGGACGCATTGCGTGGCCACGTTTTGACATTGGCCCAGCAAGTGTACGGCTGTTACGTGATCCGAAAGGCGTTGGAATCGGTGGACAAAGCGTCGCAGATTAAGGCAAATCATTTAGCGTTAGAGTCTGATCAAATTTCAAAAACCGAGACTTTTCGAGATTTTGAGATTTTATTATTTAGATAATCAATGAGATATCGGCGCAAGTGGCTACCCTGTCCCTTCATGAATACGGTAATTGGGTGATCCGATGTGTGATTGAACACTGCACGGAGCAGCAAAAGCGTCCCGTGCTGGAACAACTGCTTGACAATGTGCCCTGTTTGGTCATGGATCAATATGGCAGCTACGTGATCCAACATGTGATTGAACATGGACTGCCCGAAGACCGCGGGCGCATTGTGCGCAATCTGCAGGAGGACATTATGAAATATGCACAGGACAAGTTCGGCTGCCTCGTCATCTTGAAGTGTTTGATTTGCGGGACGGCGGATCAGAAACGGGCGCTGTTCGACAACGTTTGGGTGGGGTGAGTTGCTGCTTTTTTGCCTTTAAATGTAGGGTTGAGCGGGACCGGGACCAGTACTGAAACGTCTTTGCTGGGACTGAAATTTAGTCCTGGTTTTTTTTTGTTGTTGACCGAGACTAATTTAGTGTCCCGGTCCCGTAAAAGGTTGAAGCAAAATTTCTAAATGAAATAACCAAATTTGGGACTTAAAGTTATATTTTTCAAACAGAGGGCCGCAGACACTTCAAAATGTTCGACAGTTGATGGCTGACGAATTTGGCCATTACGTGATTGAGGTCCTCCCGAATATTCATTAGTCGTAGTATCCGAATCTGACCTCTCTTTCTGACCGGTTCCGAACCCCGGACCCGAATTCGAACATTTAAAAAAAGATTTTACAATTGATGATAATTCAGTAAACCAAAACGGGTTCTTTTCGGTTATGAGCAGTGTTTTGCTGTTCCAACAATTTTGGATCTGTTCCTGTTCCTGTTCTGTTCTCAAATTTTAGAACAGCCTATCTGTTCTGTTCCTGTTCTGTTCCGACCTCGAGAACAGGAACAGGAACAGAACAGAGTAAACTGTTCTTAGACTGTTCCAAATCAAAATTTTTCCGAGTGAAATTCAGTCTGAAATTTTAATTGATGATACATTGTACAAAGTGTTCAATCACTTGCTAGTGATGCTCGAGACCTATATTTACCGAGACTTGACCCCGAGACTCGAGAATTGACTCCCAAAAATCCGAGACTTTTACCAAAATATTTTAAGTTAGGTTTATAAGGTTGCTCCTCGACTCCCTGGGAGCCGGGGATGTCGGGGTTGGTCATATCGAGGGTTGGGGACGACAGAATTTTGAGAACGGGGAGCAATTTTAGTGAAAAAATTAAATTTTTTTTGGCACTTCTGCTTTCTTCTGGAGGGAGGGGGGTCGGCGGTGCCGATAGGCGCCGCCGAGAAAATTTTGAATTTTTGACTTAATTTGTTAAGGGATTTGCAACCATTTTTTGAAGCTTTTTAGAATTGGGAGGGGTGCGGGGAATTTTTTTTAAGATTTTGATGGAATTGTTAAAAAAGTCGGGGGTTCGAACCACAGCCCCAGGCATCACTCACCATTATACGAAAAAAAATTAAATAGATTTTCACTAGATAAAGTTGAACCTTAGACAAAATTCAATCACGTCACTCAGTTTAACCACTGCGCCACGTGAGATCACAATGGATTCTTGGAAAATTTTAAATATATTACTCAAAAGTTCAATTCTTCAATTTTTACCCTGTTCTAGCTTGGCCTGTTCTGTTCCTGTTCCGAGGATTTTAAATATGTTCCTGTTCCTGTGCTGTTCTGAAATCTTAGAACAGAACAGAACAGGAACAGACAGGCCAAGCTGGAACAGCAAAACACTGGTTATGAGGCAACAAACAAAACAACAAAAAAAAAATTTTTTAAACCAACAAAAATATGTTTTAAGTGTTTCTAGGGATAATCGGGGTCGTAGAATCCGAATCCGACCCCCATTTCAACCTTCTTTTTTTTTTTTGCATTTTCCCATTTTACTCGTCGAAATGTCACTGAATTCGATGAAATTTGCAAAACATCGTCAAATTTATGCCACTAATTTGTAGGCTGATATTCTTTATTCTGCACAATGCAAATCAAAAAAAAAAAAATTTTTCGAAAAATTGTTCAAGTTCGGGTTAAGGGTTCGAATTCGTCGTAATGGAAGTCAGAGTTTTACCCAGAATCTAGAAGGAATGTGATTCGTCGCTCTACTCTCATTTTGAACACTTGTGGAAAGATTCAAAAGGGAAATTACCTAATTAAGAAAAAAAAAAATTCAGAAATTTTTCGAGTACGGCACGGACGATCAGAAGGCTCAGCTGGTGGACGCGCTGCGTGGCCACGTGTTGGAATTGGCCCTGCAAATGTACGGCTCTTACATGATCCGAAAGGCATTGAATACGGTGGACAAAGCGTCACAAATTGAGGCAAAATTTATTGGAAATAATTAAATTACATTTTCGAGGAGGCTTTTAATTTTATTTAAAAATTATTGATTAAATTCTTTTAAAGATAATCGAAGAACTGACGCCCCGTTCGTGTGTGATCAGATGCATCAAAGATCAGTATGGAGCCTACGTCATGAACATGGTAATTAAATATACAACAATTTTATTAAAATGTGTTGTTTGATTAACCGGGGCCCCCGGGTTTGGGCCATTTGAAACTGTTAAAGATTTTTCGCAGATAATTGAACTCATCGAACCACAACGGCTTCAATTTGTCGTTGATGCCATACTGTCCAGTCCGTCGGATTCGGTACATTTTTATCAGATTTTGTTTGTTAGTTTAAAAAAAAACTATTTTAAAACATTTATTAATTTTCTAATTCTCAAAAGCTTCCTTCGTTCCTTCGCATCCCAGCAGGTTGCCTCCCTGTCTCTTCATGAATACGGTAGTCGGGTGATCCGACATGTGCTTGAACACTGCGCGGAGCAGCAAAAGCGTCCCGTGTTGGAACAACTGCTTGACAATGTGCCCACTTTGATCACGGATAAGCATGGCAGCTTTGTGATCCAACTTGTACTTGAGCATGGACGTCCCGAAGACCGGGAGCGCATTGTGCGCAGTCTGCATGAGAAAGTTCTTCCTAATATAAATTCCTAAATATTGCCTTGTAAATTAGTAAAATATTTAAATACCCTTAAAAGGTCACCTGCCTATCCCTCCATAAATACGGTAATCTGGTGGTCCAACGTATTCTTGAACACTGCACGGAGCAGCAAAAGCGTCCCGTGTTGGAACAACTGCTTGACAATGTGCCCAGTTTGGTCGCGGATCAGTATGGCAACTACGTGATCCAATATGTGGTTGAGCATGGACGTCCCGAAGACCGGGAGCGCATTGTGCGCTGTCTGCACGAGAATGTGCCCACTTTAGTCACTGATCAGTATGGCAGCTACGTGATCGAACTTGTACTTGAACATGGACGTCCCGAAGACCGGGAGCGCATTGTGCGCAGTCTGCAGGGGGGCATTCTGAAGAACATACATCGCAAAAGCATTTGCAGCATAATCGAAAAATGTTTGATTTTTGGGACGACGGAGCAGAAAAATGCGTTGATTGACCAAGTTTGTGCGGAGTGAGTTTTTTTCCGGGAATCCGAAAAACTGAATTTTTACGGTTTTCTGTTCAGCGACGGCACTGGAAAGACGCCTTTGTTGCAAATGATGAAGAAACAGTTCGCCAACGACGTCGTGGTCAAAATGGTGGACGGCGCGGACTCTGCGCATCGGGACAAAATGATGTTCGCCATCGAAGAACACATTCCGGCACTGCTCCGCTTAAAAACACAGGAATTAGAGCAGCAGAGTGAGTTTGTGTTCGCTTTTCTGCGCCTTTTGCATTTCGTGAATCAATTTATTCGTCGTTATCGATTTTGTCTCTCGGGAATTAATTCATTTTCTCTCTACCATGGCGCTAGCGCTGCGCGAGAGTCTCGATTCGAGAAATTTCTCGGTTTTTTTGGGTCTCGGTGTCATTTCTCGGTCTCGAGTCTCGGTAAATTTTGGGTCTCGTGCAGCACTATTATAAATGATGCACTTGGTAGCCCTCACTTTTTTGTGTTGATTTGTTAATAATTTGAATTTTTTGAGTTTCAGATCGCTTAAGCAAAGGCGCGGGCGGCGCAATCGCTGACAAAAAAAGGAAGAAGCCGATTAACGGATAATGATGGCGTCCCTTTGATGATTGATTGGATAATTTTTTTTTTTTTGTTCGTAATTAAATTGCTCGTTAAAATATACAGAAAAAATATGTACTCGATCTCACGCAATTTAAATTGATAGAGCCAAAAATCTTGTATTTAATGCAGGGATGCCAACAAAAATTTTTCAAAATCAGTACATTGGAATCAAAATATCAGATTTTGGGGTCAAAAATCAGTACATTTTAAAAAATGTCTCAAAATATAATAAATCATTAATTTTTCGCATGAAATGTGCGTTTTTAACCATATTTCACTCCTCCAACAATTTTTCTCAACAATTCGGGGTTGGAAATTGCAGCTTTTCACATGGATTTTTTTTCAAAAACCTTGCCGATTTTCGTTTTTCAAAAAAGCAATTTTTTTTGTGAAATCTGTAGGGGGGGGGGGGTCGGCGGTGCCGATAGGCGCCGCCGAGAAAATTTTTGAATTTTCGACTCAATTTGTTAAGAAAATTGGTCCAAAAATACGAATTATCCTGAAAATCAGTACAAAATCAGTACGCCGAGCTGAAATCAGTACATTTCCGACAAATCAGTACATTTTTAATTTGTCAGATTCTGCCTTCTAATATCAGTACATTTCTGATAAATAAGTACAAATGGCATCCCTGATTTAATGTAATTTGTTAAGAAAATTTGGTCCAAAACTAAAAATTTTTTTGCAAAATTTTTTGGGTAGCGGCGAATGGGAATTTCGACGTTAACCGGACGGCCCGTGTTTTGCCCACCCAATTTAGGAGGTAAAGTGAGGAGACCAGACATTGTTCCAAAAATTGAAAAGCTTGTGAATTGTGACCTAAAAATATTTTTAAAAAATTGGAAAAAGTTAAAAGAATTTTTAAATTGTTTACATCGCTCAGGGATCTGAACCAGGGGTGCTCGTAATTACGAGTTACGAATTACTTACTTTTACGGCGTTAACCGAAATCTCGCCCAGCCCTGACCGGGAATCCCGCTACTTTTCCCATAGAGTAGGCCGGGATCGGTCGGGATTTTTCTCCCGGATTTTGGAACATCGGTCTTCGTTTTTGAAAATTCGAAATCCCGATCCTGATCGATTGGGGTCATTTGGGCGCCCGTTATATTAGGGACAGAGGTGATCGAAACTCAGTTTCACCATTGACCTTTCCCCCAGTCTCAATCCCGGTTAGCCCCGATCCCGGCTCGTACCCGGCGCCCAGTTGTGAGCGCCCGGAAAATATGGACCTGAGCTCCCAGATTCGAAATCACTCAAAACCACTTTTATATGGTTTCTTAGGTGCTGAAACCGATAGAACAATCAAAAATTTTTTGTCGTTCCGCCTTTAAAACCGGGTTTTGAACGGCTTAAAAATTGCCAAAAATGGAGATTTTTGACGTAAATTTTGTCATTTCCCGTCGACCAACCGCAACAATTTCAGTATCATTCGACAGCTCTCGACGAGACAAATCGATCTAGATGAAAACGGGACGCAATCAGACGACATTTGGATAACGGCCGAATGAGTCCCAGTGTAAAAGAGACACTTCAGTACCGGGGACTAAAATTATGCCTAATTTAGACAGTAAGGTGGAAAATAGCAGCCAATCGACTACGGCGGTCAATAGGGGGGCGAAACTCCAGAAGAAGTCCGCGCGTGACCCGGCTTGGGGTCCGCGCGCGCGCCCGCCCCGCGGGTCCCCGCGCGCTCCCCCCCCCCCCCAGTGGCGCTTGTCAGACTTCTTCGCTTCGCCCACCGTCTTGCCCCACAACTTGCTCCGTCTCCGCATGGTCGATGTTGGCGGGCCGCCAGCGGCCTTTCATTTTTCGGTACTGAAGTGTCCATTTAACACTGGGACTCAGTCGGCTGGTACCCGGCGCCCAGTTGACCCCAGTCGGAGATTTAGGCTGAACAAAGAGGGTAAGAAGCGAATGAATGAGGGGAAGGAGGCGTCTCGTTGTCGGAGAGTGGAGGGGAGGCGAGTGACCGCGCCATTTGGACCGCCATGGTCACTCCTCCGTTTGCTTAGCCAATGTCCACCCGTCCGTCCTACCTCCGCTTCATTCTTTCCATTCGCCTCACCCCCCCCCCCCCCTTTCCTTTGAATGTACTAAACGAAGAAAAAAAAGTCCGTAGTAGTGACCACAGGGATGGTCGGAATTCCGATTTCCGACTCTTTTTTTTTTTGGAGTCGGAATTCCGATTCCCGACATTTTTTGGGGTCGGAATTCCGATTTCCGAAAAAAATTTTAAGGCCTCGGAATTCCGATTTCCGAAAATTTTAAGGCCTCGGAATTCCGATTTCCGAAAAATTTTAAGGCCTCGGAATTCCGATTTCCGACATTTGTTGAGGTCGTCGGCTCCCATCTCTGGTAGTGATCTTCTTCTGTCAATTCTTTTTTATGCTCTTTTTCACCTTTAAATCATAAATTTAGAATAATCCTGTTATATTTTTGAAAAAGGTGTAATTTAACATTTTGTAATTGACTGATATGGATGAGCGAATCAAGACTGAAATGCGTGGTAATTTTAAAATGCTTACCGTATTACCTCTTGTAATCCCGCAACCTCTAATAATCCCCCACCCTTTGAGTAAATTAAAAAAAATCCCCAACCTCCTCTAATAATCCCCCACCCTTTGAGTAGATTGAAAAATCCTCTAATAATCCCCCACCCTCGGAGTAGAATGAAAAATATGCCCCAACATCTATTAAATCTCCAGTCTATGAGTAGGTTGAAAAATAATCTCCCATGAGGGATTACAAAGATAATACGGTAGTTGTTGTTTTAACTGGCGACGGACGTACTTTTTTCAGGAAGACAACCGTCGGCGGTTCAAGACCTGCTGTTGGACAATTGCAAAGCGACCACAATCTGTGGACTGACCGAGCAGTTCACAAGCCTCACAACACTTTCACTGATAAATGTTGGATTGAATTCACTGGATGGCCTTCCGAAGGCGAGTTTCTTCGATCATTTCACGTGTCGGGGACGTTTGGGCCCCGCTGTTTGGGCCCCGGGCCCCGCTGTTTGGGCCCCGGGCCCCGCTGTTTGGGCCCCGCCGTTTGGGCCCCGTTGTTTGGGCCCCGCCGTTTGGGCCCCGCCGTTTGGGCCCCGCTGTTTGGGCCCCGCCGTTTGGGCCCCGCCGTTTGGGCCCCGCTGTTTGGGCCCCGCTGTTTGGGCCCCGCTGTTTGGGCCCCGCTGTTTGGGCCCCGCTGTTTGGGCCCCGCTGTTTGGGCCCCGCTGTTTGGGCCCCGCTGTTTGGGCCCCGCTGTTTGGGCCCCGCTGTTTGGGCCCCGCTGTTTGGGCCCCGCCGTTTGGGCCCCGCCGTTTGGGCCCCGCCGTTTGGGCCCCGCCGTTTGGGCCCCGCCGTTTGGGCCCCGCCGTTTGAGCCCCGCTATTTGGGTCCCGCCGTTTGGCCCTAGACCTTTAAAGTGCCATAACTTTTCATTGGAACCAACCAAACTAAATAAATTTTGTACCAATCGAAAGCTTTATATGTTTAGAAGCTATTATCTAGCAGGGACTAAACTAAACCTTTAAAAAGTTATGGTTTAAAAAGCGAAAACCTTTGTTTTTGTTATAATTTTTGATTAGAACTTTTTAGAAAGGGAGAGATCTCATCACTTGTTGATTTGAATACAAAATCTACCCCAACAATAGCTTTCGATTGGTACCTAATTTATTTAGTTTGGTTGGTTCCATGAAGAGTTATGGCACTTCAAAGGTCTGGGGCCCAAATGGGCCAAAACGTCCCGCTCCTCATTTGGCAACGGCCCAACTGAGTCTGGGCCAACTGAGTCTGGCCAACTGAGTCTGGTGGCCAACTGAGTCTGGTTGGCAGGAAAAAATTTTTAAAATTAAATCTTGTAAAATAAAAAATCAAGCAATCTAAAAATATAAAACTTTCTTAAACAAAAAATGGTAATGGTGTCTAAAAAAATCGGTTTTATGTAATTCTGATAAGTACTCCGGGATTATCGAGGTCGCTGATCACGAATATGACATCAGATTTTCAATCATCCAATCTATGATTTTAACATTTATGATTTTGAAAAATAATTCTGTTTGTTATCCGTTTTTACATTAATAGGCTTAGGCCTAAGCCTAACAAACCCCAAGCCAGGCTGGCTTAGGCTTAAGCCTAACGAACCCCAAGTACCATTTTTTGGGCGACCATCAATATGCCATGCAGAATCAAAACCCCCAAAGAATAATCGATTTTCTTGCCGGAATTTCCAAAAAGTATCACATGAAGAATTGAATCAATGATTGTTTTATTCTGTTATGTTTGTTTGCTTTAATTTTTGTTTAAGAAAGTTTTATATTTTTAGATTGCTTGATTTTTTATTTACAAGATTTAAGTTTAAAAATTTTTTCCTGCACAACCAGACTCAGTTGGCCACCAGACTCAGTTGAAGAGACTCAGTTGGGCACCAGACTCAGTTGGCCACCAGACTCAGTCGGCCAGACTCGCCCAGACTCAGTTGGCCCAGACTCAGTCGGCCAGACTCAGTCGTCTCCTACCGCCTCATTTCACTATTTTATTTGTTTCATTGGCTACCGGTCTGAATCCCAGTCTGAGTGCCGATTCAGTCCCGTACTGAAGCTAAGATTAAGCTTAGCTTAAGCCTAAGACACCCTGGCTTGGGGTTTGTTAGGCTTAGGCCTAAGCCAGCCTAAGCCTAAGCTTAGGCTTAGACCAAGCCTAGGTTTAGCCTAAGACGTCGAGGGGATTCGGGAAGTTTTGGCTGGAGTGGGATTCGGAGGGGAAGCGGTTTCATTTTTAATTGTTTAGTAAATAGAAAATGTTTGTACTTTTTGAGTTGCCAACTGTTCGAACCATCGATCTTAGTGAAAACAAGCTCAGCGGTGGACTTGAGAAGCTGGTGGAATGCTGCCCTCGTCTCTATCACATCAATTTGTGTGCAAACAAAATTGTGGTGGACACATTTACATATTTCTGGCAATTAAATACTGTGTCACTACCGTGTATATACTGTTTTAATTACCCACCCTGTAATAATTACCCACTCTAGGAGGGGATTGAAAAATAATTACCCATCCTGTAATAATTACCCACTCTAGGAGGGGATTGAAAAATAATTACCCATCCTGTAATAATTACCCACTCTAGGAGGGGATTGAAAAATAATTACCCACCCTGTAATAATTACCCACTCTAGGAGGGGATTGAAAAATAATTAACCCATCCTGTAATAATTACCCACTCTAGGAGGGGATTGAAAAATAATTACCCACCCTGTAATAATTACCCACTCTAGGAGGGGATTGAAAAATAATTACCCACCCTGTAATAAGGGGATTGAAAAATAATTACCCATCCTGTAATAATTACCCACTCTAGGAGGGGATTGAAAAATAATTACCCATCCTGTAATAATTACCCACTCTAGGAGGGGATTGAAAAATAATTACCCACCCTGTAATAATTACCCACTCTAGGAGGGGATTGAAAAATAATTACCCATCCTGTAATAATTACCCACTCTAGGAGGGGATTGAAAAATAATTACCCATCCTGTAATAATTACCCACTCTAGGAGGGGATTGAAAAATAATTACCCATCCTGTAATAATTACCCACTCTAGGAGGGGATTGAAAAATAATTACCCACCCTGTAATAATTACCCACTCTAGGAGGGGATTGAAAAATAATTACCCATCCTGTAATAATTACCCACTCTAGGAGGGGATTGAAAAATAATTACCCATCCTGTAATAATTACCCACTCTAGGAGGGGATTGAAAAATAATTACCCACCCTGTAATAATTACCCACTCTAGGAGGGGATTGAAAAATAATTAACCCATCCTGTAATAATTACCCACTCTAGGAGGGGATTGAAAAATAATTACCCACCCTGTAATAATTACCCACTCTAGGAGGGGATTGAAAAATAATTACCCACCCTGTAATAATTACCCACTCTAGGAGGGGATTGAAAAATAATTACCCACCCTGTAATAAGGGGATTGAAAAATAATTACCCATCCTGTAATAATTACCCACTCTAGGAGGGGATTGAAAAATAATTACCCATCCTGTAATAATTACCCACTCTAGGAGGGGATTGAAAAATAATTACCCACCCTGTAATAATTACCCACTCTAGGAGGGGATTGAAAAATAATTACCCATCCTGTAATAATTACCCACTCTAGGAGGGGATTGAAAAATAATTACCCATCCTGTAATAATTACCCACTCTAGGAGGGGATTGAAAAATAATTACCCACCCTGTAATAATTACCCACTCTAGGTGGGGATTGAAAAATAATTACCCACCCTGTAATAATTACCCACTCTAGGAGGGGATTGAAAAATAATTACCCACCCTGTAATAATTACCCACTCTAGGAGGGGATTGAAAAATAATTACCCACCCTGTAATAATTACCCACTCTAGGAGGGGATTGAAAAATAATTACCCACCCTGTAATAATTACCCACTCTAGGAGGGGATTGAAAAATAATTACCCATCCTGTAATAATTACCCACTCTAGGAGGGGATTGAAAAATAATTACCCATCCTGTAATAATTACCCACTCTAGGAGGGGATTGAAAAATAATTACCCACCCTGTAATAATTACCCACTCTAGGAGGGGATTGAAAAATAATTACCCACCCTGTAATAATTACCCACTCTAGGAGGGGATTGAAAAATAATTACCCACCCTGTAATAATTACCCACTCTAGGAGGGGATTGAAAAATAATTACCCACCCTGTAATAATTACCCACTCTAGGAGGGGATTGAAAAATAATTACCCATCCTGTAATAATTACCCACTCTAGGAGGGGATTGAAAAATAATTACCCACCCTGTAATAATTACCCACTCTAGGTGGGGATTGAAAAATAATTACCCACCCTGTAATAATTACCCACTCTAGGAGGGGATTGAAAAATAATTACCCATCCTGTAATAATTACCCACTCTAGGAGGGGATTGAAAAATAATTACCCATCCTGTAATAATTACCCACTCTAGGAGGGGATTGAAAAATAATTACCCATCCTGTAATAATTACCCACTCTAGGAGGGGATTGAAAAATAATTACCCATCCTGTAATAATTACCCACTCTAGGAGGGGATTGAAAAATAATTACCCATCCTGTAATAATTACCCACTCTAAGAGGGGATTGAAAAATAATTACCCACCCTGTAATAATTACCCACTCTAGGAGGGGATTGAAAAATAATTACCCACCCTGTAATAATTACCCACTCTAGGAGGGGATTGAAAAATAATTACCCATCCTGTAATAATTACCCACTCTAGGAGGGGATTGAAAAATAATTACCCACCCTGTAATAAGGGGATTGAAAAATAATTACCCATCCTGTAATAATTACCCACTCTAGGAGGGGATTGAAAAATAATTACCCACCCTGTAATAATTACCCACTCTAGGAGGGGATTGAAAAATAATTACCCATCCTGTAATAATTACCCACTCTAGGAGGGGATTGAAAAATAATTACCCATCCTGTAATAATTACCCACTCTAGGAGGGGATTGAAAAATAATTACCCATCCTGTAATAATTACCCACTCTAGGAGGGGATTGAAAAATAATTACCCATCCTGTAATAATTACCCACTCTAGGAGGGGATTGAAAAATAATTACCCACCCTGTAATAATTACCCACTCTAGGAGGGGATTGAAAAATAATTACCCACCCTGTAATTACTGTAATAATTAAATCCCCCACCTCATTTAACAGTTTGAATCCAATTTTATCGCCTTTTTCCACTGGGTAGAATTTAAGATGTAACGGGGAAAATGGATAATAAACTATGAGTGTGTTTCAAGGGTGTACCCAGGAAACATATCGCCAAACAATTTTAAAAATAATTACCCATAGGTAATTAGAACAATATACACGGTAATTAATATTCTAATTAGAGCATGGAAACGCTGGCTCCTTTGAGCGCATTGAAAGAATTGGCGGCACTTGACCTATTTGATTGTGCTATCACTGTAAGCTGTTACATAACCATGCTTTCAGAGATTATGCAAATGTGTGATTTCATTCTATAATTAGTTTTCAATGTTTTAATGGTTTCACATTTTGCCAGGAGAGTCCTGAATACCGCACCAAAGTGTTTAGCTTGATTCCGCAGCTCAAATATTTGGACGGCTTTGACATCAACGACGGTAAATTATAAATAACTAAAAAAAGAAAAGTTGTGACGCAATTGTTTCGGCTAAAGTTGAGGCAGAAATTTCAGTTTTTGGCCATTAAACACAGTCGGGGGGTCCGGAACGGTAAAAACCCAACTCGTTCAGGGCGAACTCGTTCACCCCCAACTCGTTCACCTACCCCGACTCGTTCACTTTTACCCAACTCGTTCACCTCTATAAAAATGGCTTTAAACCCCTAAAAAATTCTTCAAAATTGTGCGAAAACACGAATCCAAGCTCCTTTGTTGCGTATGTCGGACGCCTAACCCGAATTCGAACAATCTTTCGAAAAAAAACAATTTTTTTCAAAAAATTGTTTTTTAAAGTCGTTTAAAAGATTCGTAATGTATTTAAGGACCTCTAAAAAGCAATCAATATGCATTTTTGAACAATTTACTAAAGAAAAGCAAATTTAAAAAAAAAAAATTTTTTTTTCGAAATTTGTTGGAATTCGGCTCCGGAGTTCGGAACTGAAGCAAAAAGTAACCCTAGAACCCGCCAAACCCCTAGAAATAACTTTAAACGACTTTAAAAAACAAAATTTTTTTTTGAAAAAAATTGTTTTTTTTCGAAAGATTGTTCGAATTCGGGTTAGGCGTCCGACATACGCAACAAAGGAGCTTGGATTCGTGTTTTCGCACAATTTTGAAGAATTTTTTAGTGGTTTAAAGCCATTTTTATAGAGGTGAACGAATTGGGTAAAAGTGAACGAGTCGGGGTAGGTGAACGAGTTGGGGGTGAACGAGTTCGCCCTGAACGAGTTGGGTTCCGTTCGTCCGGAACCCCCCCCCCCCCCCCATAAACTGCCTCCACCCACTCACCAGTACATCACAACCCAACTACCTAACTGCATTTCTCAAAATCCCATACTCGGGGGGTGTATTTTTATCCCGCCGATTAATCCCGACTTTGCCTGGATCGGGATTTGTCATTTTTCAAAGCAAAGCCGGGATAATCCCGCCCGACCCTGACCGGGATTCCCGATCAGAGCTGATAAAAACTCAAATTTTTTTTCCGACGAGAAACAAAACGAAAAAAATTTTTTTTGTTCAATTAACGAAACGCGAAACGAAACGAAACGGCAAAAATCCTACGAAACGAAATTTCGATCACCTCTGATCCCGATCAGAGTCGGCACGTGATCACTGATCACGCCAATCACGGCGTTTTTGGGGAGCCCTCCCAACGATGCGTTGAATGGGTGATATAGGGTTAATCCGTGATCACTGTTGGAGTATGGATTAATATGAAAAAAATTTTTCGAAACGAATACTTGGAAAAATTAAATTTCTGCAACATTCTTTCCCATTTTTTCTCACCGGAAATAGGTATGTATAGTGTTGTTGTGATGTAATAAAAATGTTCAGGTTGTTTCATACTTTTACAAAAAAAAAAGCCTTAACAATTTTTTATTTAGTTTTTAAATGCCCAATTTTTTTATGAATAAAATGTCGTTGCAAATCTCTTAAAAATTGAGTCAAAAATCCAAAATTTTGTCGGCGGCGCCTATCGGCCCCTCCCACTCCCAGAAGTTCCCAAAAAAAACTTAATATTTTTTTTTTGAAAATTTCGAAAATCGCCAAAATTTTGCGCATTTTTCCTAATAAAATGTTAAAAATTCTGCTTCTGTTTTTAGGTTTTTCATCTAAAATGACATTGGAAAGAGAATAACAGAGATAGTTTCAAAAAATTTTAGGTTTTCTCTATTTATATATTTTTTTCAAAATCACGGATCACGCCAAATCACGGCCTTTTTGGGGGTCCGTGATCACGGGGTCACGGATTTTTTTTTTCCGATCACGTTCAGCCCTGATTCCGATCCCGGCCAACTCTAGTTTAAAGACAGTTATTGCCCCGGTCTGTACGTCGTTCGGTTCTTTTCGGTTATGTGTCAACAAAACAAACAAAAAATTATGTAGACAGCAAAAAAGGTGTTTCTAAGCGTTTTCGGGGTCTTACCGAATCCGAATCCGACCACCATTTCATTCTATTTCGAACCCTGGGCATGAATTCGAACAATTTTTATAGTCGAAATGTCAATGAAATTTTCAAAATATTGTTGAATTCATGACAGCAAACTGCTCTATTCTTTAGTCAAAAAAAAACAAATTAAGCTAAAGGATTTTTTTCAACCTCAACAGATTAGACCCCCCGGCAAATGGCTTCACGTCTTCCCGAAGCATGACGGGCAACGCCAGAGCCAAACTGGCACAGCAATTCCTTATCAAAAGCAATATACCGCCAATCAAAAAATGATTTTCGATCCTACACAAGCTTTTTTTGATCAATTTATGCACGATTTTTTTGCCATTGGGAAACACTTTAAGATTTCTCATTTGTGTCACGTTTAAAGATTTAATGATGCTTTTAACTTGTTTTTGTAAGCGCCGCAGCACTCAAACTGATTTTATGTTAGAAGGTCGTTTTTGTTTTGCTGATCTACAAATGTTAAATGACAATGGATAAGAGAAGTGAGGAGTGCCTCAAAGGTCAAATCCCAAAATTAAATCTCGATATTATTCAAGAAGTCTTTTACACCTTTTTCCCCGAAAAGGTTAGGTATATAGACCGAAGCATAATATTAATGAGACTTGCTTGTGTTACATATTTGTGTGTTGAAAACGTCTTTCTTATAAATTCGCCTTGTTTTAAGCAAATGTTAACTCAAAGACGGGTGATGGACGGTTACACTACGTTTTGCCAACTGTACATTTTGCCAACCCAGCCAAAATGGTACGTTTCCCAACTCAGCCAAAATGGTACGTTTTGCCAACTGTTCATTTTGCCAAATTTACGTGTTGGATGATTTTGAGCATGTTTCTTGAATGTTTCGAGGCCAAAAGATTCCAAATAAATTCTGAAATCAAAAACCCTTCGAATTCGGGTCCGGGGTTCGAAATTGGTCGAAATTTAAGTTTTTGATGAGTTGGCGAAATGAAACATTTTGCTGGGTTGGCAATAGAGCCCGGTAAAAAAAAATTTCCGGGAACGGGAACGGGGTTTTCAAAAAGAACGGGACGGGAATCCCGAACGGGAATCCCGTCTTTTTCCCGTTCCCGTAGAAATCCCGTTCAATTTTTAACGGGAATCCCGCGGGAACGGGAAAAATTTTGAAAATTTTTAAACTAAGAATTTTTCGAAATTTTTTTTGGCGGGCACTTTGAGATAAATTTCTGATATACAATTGGAGGGTCTGACAACGCCGATAGGCGCCGTCGGAAAATTTTAAAACATTTTTGTTAAGAAAATTGCTCAACATTTTCGAATTTTTTCCGATTTGCGAATTTTTCAAAATTCAAATTTTTGAGAATTTCTTTTCTCGAGGTGGAGGGGGGGGGGGGGGGGAGGGTCGGCGGTGCCGATAGGCGCCGCCGAGAAAATTTTGCATTTTTTGCTCAATTTGATAAGAGATTTGCTACCAAAATCTTAAAAATACGGAAGTTTTTTTAAGCTTTTGAAATCTTAATTGATTCAGAAAATCAGAAACCAACAGAATATGGCACATTTTGGGTGGGTTCGGCGGTGCCGATAGGCGCCGCCGTTAAAAAATTTTGAAATTTAAGCATTTTTGTGATGAAAATTGGTACATTGTTAAATTTTTGAAACATTTCGCCAAGAAAAATAAACGGGAACGGGAAAAATACTGAAATAAAATTTCCGGGAACGGGAACGGGAACGGGGTTTTCAAAAAGAACGGGACGGGAATCCCGAACGGGAATCCCGTCTTTTTCCCGTTCCCGTAAAAAATCCCGCCCGGCGAAAAAGACGGGAACGGGACCGGGATTCCCGTACTTTTCCCGCGGGAATCCCGTTCCCGCCGGGCTCTAGTTGGCAAAACGTAATATTTTTGCTGCGTTGGCAAAATGTACAGTTGGCAAAACGTACCGTTGGCAAAACGTACTGACACCGTGATGGACATTCATTCACGTTTGGTGATTAAAATCTCTCTTTTTATCCCATAAATTTGAATGTTTTATTTGCTCCCAGCAAAATATTGAGCCAAAAAATCGTGAGAAAGCAAATCAAAAAACTTACGTTGTAATAAAACCACCACTAAACTGTTTTTTCAGGTTTCTGTACGACATTATGCCGAGTAGGCACACTATAACTAGGGCCGGGATGGGTGGGGCTCAACTGCGTCGTGATACGCGTGATTTCTAGCAAAAATACGATACGATATGCCTCTAAATTACGATATTTACGATCAGGATTATGATACACATTCCTGATACAGATTCAGTTGATTTATCCTATTCCTGAAAAAATCAACATGGAAATGGTGCGGGCGTTGGGAGGGGGGGGGGGGGGGGGGTTATATATCCGAGCTTAAGCAGAAATGCTCGGGCCGTTAATGGACTTCCGGGGAGTGAGTGAGTGTATGGGATGAAGAGGGGGGAGAGAAGGAAAGGATAAACACATTCGATCGGGGGGGTACAAGGGTCACTCCGTGAACAGAAAGGAATGTGGCCGGAAATGACAATCAGGATGGGATGGGATGGGAGGGGGGGGGGAGGGTCAATTGAGGAAAATCAGGGATAGGAGGGGATCCCGTGGATGCCCAATTGCCGTCCCATTTCCAAATCACATTTATGTGACAAGCATATGCTTGACAAGACCAATGATTTGTTTGGTACCACTCCATCTTATCAACCCTTTGCAGTTTCAACTAGAGATTGGCAAAAAAAAATTATGGGAGTGGGAGTTCGAATTTCGCCGGAAGCGGGACATCCGCTTTGCTCCCGCTCCCACTAAACCTCCTTGATTTTTAACGGGATTTCCGCTTGAGTAATTTTGAAAAATTTTATGTGAAAATGCCAAAAGGTGAAAATGCCAAGAGAGAAATGACAGAATAGGAGAAAATGCCAAAGGAAAAGTGCCATAAGGGGAATGCTCAGGGCTCTCAGATCATCTGCGACAAAATATGGCAACAGGCTCCAAAAATATGGCATTTTTATGGCATCGAGGGGTCAAAAATATGGCATTTTGATGGCAGTTTTCTTAAGAAATTTTCAAAAAACTATTTGTTTTTTTTTGAGAATTCTGCTTCACTTCCGGGGGGGGGGTCGGCGGTGCCGATAGGCGCCGCCGAGAAAATTTTGAATTTTTAGCTCTTATTTGTTAAGAGATTTGTAACCAAAAACTTCAAATTGTACGAATCAAAGACACTTTTTTCGGGAATCTTATTTTCCCGTCAAAATATATGAAATTTTCACAAAGTTCAAAAATATGGCAAAATTATGGCATGTGTGGAAATATGGCAAAAAATATGGCAAATTTCCAAAATTATGGCATTTGCCATCAAATGAGGGCATTCTGAGAGCCCTGGGAATGCTATGAGGGAAAAGTACAATGGGCAAATGCCAAGAGAGACATTCGTGAATTCCATCAGGCAAGGTGCAAAATGAGGAAAATGATAAAAGGATAAATGCCTAAGGAGATAATGCCAAGATAAAAGCTTTGGGTATTTCAGTAAAAACTCAAACCTTAAAGGGGAAAAAAGGAAGTAAGGAAATGGCCTAATTTAATGGAAAAATTAAATTCCAATTAGCATTTGATTATTGTGTTAACTGCTGCAGGAGGTCGAGCCGAATAATTTTTTTATCTCTTCCACTGCGTTGTTGTTAAAATTTTTTCCCACAATGATGTCTTGCGGAGTCCGGAATTCGGACCCCAAAAATAGAAATATCTCAAAATTTTAACTAAATAAGTTGAATTTGTTTAATTTAATAGAAATAAAACAATTAATGTGACAGAAAAAAAAAAAACTTCCGAGAAACTTACATGCCCAATTTCAGGACTTTTTAGGGACTATTTTAGGCAATTTTAATGCCTATTTCGTTTTTTAAACTTGAACGAACTTTCAAGCTCCTCGGACAATCGTCAGTGACGGAGACAATCCCGTCAATGGCAATCCGTCAGAAAAAAAACTTTAAAAAAAATATTTATTTTGTTTCTGGAGAAAACACGTGTCTTTTTTTAGCATGGGTTAAAAACAAAATGGATCTTGCATAAATAGATAGATGGCAATAAATTTTAACGCTTTTTTCGCACTTATCAAATCGTCTCTCAAGTTTAATTAATAAAGGAGGAAGTTTTTTAAGTTTTTCAAACAGAAATAATATAAAATAATTTGTTTTAAAAAGTTTTTTGACAGGTTGTCCACCGGGAAAATATGAAGTGTTATAAAGATAAGGCCCCGCACATGATCAGACTAGTAAGCATGGTGTATAAATCTACCACAGTGTCCTAATCAGCAGCTGGTGTCGAAAACAAGGCGAAACAGTAAAAAGTAAATTGTGGTGGTGTCAAAATCAATCAATGCCAAACCCAATCAGCGTTCAAAACCAGGGATCTCAACTCAACTGCGACAAAAAATGGCAAACGGCTTCTAAGAAATGGCATTGTAATGGCATCAAGGGATGCGAAAAATGGCATTGTTATGAGTAGTGAAAGCCACCCCCCCCTCGCGGGGAACCCCGTCCCCTCGCGAGCCTATTGAGTCCCATTGAGTCCCGTCCTCTCGCGGACCTATTGAAGGTCCTGTTCCCGTTTCATCGCGAACCTATTGAGTTGGTTTTTGAACCAAAGGGTTTGGGATAAGGGTTCGGGGGGGCACCCCATCCCATCGCGGGCCTATTGAGTCCCATTGAGTCCCGTCCTCTCGCGGACCTATTGAAGGGTCTATTCCCATTTCATCGCGAACCTATTGAATTGGTTTTTGAACCAAAGGGTTTGGGAGGGTATTGATTTTTGATCCAAAGGGTTTAAGGGGGTTTGGGGTGAGCCCCATCCCATTGCGGACCTATTTGGGTTTTTTTTCCAGGGCTGTACCTAAGGGTTTGGGTGTGGGGTGGGCTTTGATTTGTCCACCCCCACCCCATCGCGAGGGCATTCATTCTATTTTCGTCGTCCGTCCTATCTTTCGGTTGGCCATCCCACCCCATCCACAGCCATTGGCATTGATTTTCCAGTCAGAAAGGGTTCTCTCCCTTGCGGGGATATGAAGGAATGGAGCGGTCACTTTTATTTAGCATTACCACAGTCCTTCGCAATCCATTTAATAGCCGAATTGTTGAGAGACCATAATTTTTGGCGATTTGGGCCATTGATAAAGCTCTTTCAGAGAGTTGGGCAAATTCTATTGTATTCAATGAAGAATGGGGCGAAAGGGAAAAGCGAGGGGTGTGAATAGGGGTTGTATCGCCCGAAGCAGTTCTCTGGGTCATTTTCCAATCTGCTCAAAATCGAAAAAAAGAATATTCCTCCCGCAATAAAAATGGAATGGGTTGAAATTTCCAACTGTACCCAATGCCCTGAAAATTTGAAATGTTTGAGACCGCAGTTTTACCGTCTTCCGATACTTTGTCTGCATGAAGACATTAAAAATTTGACGGAATTTTTGCGAGAAGGACCACCCGAAACAGTAACAACAACAACAACAACAACAACAGCGTCAGCAATTATTTCGCCAACTACTCATTCACCACCGGCAGCATTTCCTCTTCTTTTTTGGACCACCATCATTTGTCTCCTTTTGGCAATTTTGTTGTTGCAAGTAAAATAATTTTGTTCCACATTTAAATTTAATTAAGTTTCTTTTATTACAGATCATCACAATGGCTAAGTCGGTCCGTGACCATTTGGCAAAGCGTGCCAGCTCCAATGGGTACAGTCACCACCGCCGTCAGCGTCCGCATCATGGATCCGCACATGGAGTCGGTATGTGCTCATTTTTTTTGACAATTTATTTTTATTAAATTTGATTTGCATTAAATTCAGAGCTCAACAGTGTGAGGCGTCCGCCTTTCATCCAAACATTTCCTACGCCCTTGGCGGTCAACTCTCGCCCAGCAGCCGTTGGCATGTGTTCGGAACTCTCGTTTCAACAGCAGGTATAGTAGTGACGGTTAGAAATTATACATTGATTATTATCTTTTTGTTTTTACAGCTCAGCCGTCAATGGGCACTTGCCGAACACGCCGCACAGCCTGTTCAGATCGAGGTTGTGAACGATTGCGTTGCGACGAAGCAACTCGAGGACATTCAAGAAGAAGAAGATGACGAAGAGTTTTGAGCGAGGAAAAATTTTTTTGCCATTAAAATTGATCGTTTCTATTTACACAAAATATATATTTTTTAAATTTCAATTTCAATATTTTTTTCTTCTAAATAAATCAAACACTGAAGTTTGGCTGGTTTATATGATGATTTTGTCGGAGGGAAGGGGGAGGGAATTTTTGACTTGGAAGGTTGGGTGCTTGTTTGTTTTGTTTTGACACAGCACTGGCCAAGGATTAGTGACTGTTGTCAAACAATCAGTCTCTGTTTGTCGGCGTCTTCTTTCGAAAGCTGTCGGATCTCTTTGATCTAAGACTAGTCGAGTATAAAAGGTGGTAATTGTTAACCGTTTCACCATTTCCTTATTTTACTAAAAAAAATATACACAAATGGCTTTTAATATTAACGACAAGCGTTCCCTCTTTGACTCGATCATACCCAGCGTTAACTTTTCTATCACATCCAACTCTATAACGGTGGCCAGCGAACGCATATCAACCCCGAGGGTCATCCCATTTGACATTCCCGGAAAATGTCGTCACTGTAAGTCTACGGAGGGGGACATGGATTACATGGTGACGAAGGAAGGTGTGACCGTTTGGTGCTCGCGCATCAACGGACCAGCTTTTGTGCCATTCGACTTTGTCTACGATCTCCCGGGGCATACCTTCTTCAAAATCAAGAACAAGGGGAGGGCGTTTGACGTGGAACATGTAAATGTACAGCATGCACCAACTGTTTGCGCACCTGTTGCCATACAACTTACTGTACCGCCTGAGCCCAAGAGTGTGGAGCAGCAGTCCATGCTGGTGGATAATTCACCCTCACCCCAAAATATTACATTGGCACCCGCACACCCTGTACAGGAAGCGGATCACCGACAGCAGCAGCAGCAGCAGCTTCAGGACTTTGGAAACACTTTATTGGATGTTTCCACATTCCTTCCAGCTGAACAACAGCAGCAACAGGTAACGGGGACCACTTTTACGGCGCAGCAACTCAATGAACTGGTCAACACAATGTCTGCAGCAGCCACGCTCCTACCTTCGCAACAACCGCAACAACATATCGAACAACAACCACAGCAGCAGGTTGAGATGCAAGGCTTTGTGGATGCAATGTCAGCGGCTACCACTTTTCTTCCTTCTCAGACTCAAACAGCGTCACCACAAACAGCTGAGCCAAAGGTGACGAAGAAAAAGAAACTGGAAAAGAGAAAGCCCAGCGTAGAAGCGGAGAAGGAAGAGGAAGCAGCGGTGAAAACCATTGAACAGCCTCAAAATATCAATTTGCGCACATCTTTGTAATTGTAAGACTATTTAAATGATCAATTCATTGTTGTTCACACACATTTTAATTCAAGTACAAAATAAATATGATTAGTAACACTTCGTCTTTCTCCGATCAAGATCTAAAATTCAAACTACCCTTTGGTATGATCATCTCGGGTCCCTCATCGTCAGGAAAAAGTACCTTTTTGCTCAACCTTGTGGCAGAGTACAGAGAGCTTATCGACCCCACTCCTGCGTCAATTCTCTATTGCTTCGGCGAGATGAGCACCATTGTGCCGGTTTTGCAGAAGGCCGGAATATCAGTGTATGCGGGTGTTCCCCCGGAAGAACTGATTCGTAGGCAGACAAAACCTCTTCTCCTTATCCTCGATGATCTGCTGATGTCCATCGACGAAAAATACCTGTCAGAATTGTTCACCAAAAAATCTCATCATCAAAACTTTGCGGTTGTTTTTGTGACACAGAATTTGTTTGAACGGAAAATCAAGGTCGCTCGTCAAAATGCGCAGTATGTGGTGCTGATGCGCTCACCGAATTCTGTGCTCGCTGTACGCAACCTCGGTGTACAGCTTTTCCCAAGGCAACTCGACTTTTTCCTTGACGCATATCGTCAAGCGACCAGTCAGCCTTACGGATACCTGGTAATTGACATGAGTGCGTCTTCAGACCCGGTGTTACGCCTGCGCACTGGCATATTTAAAGAAGACGAAGAGCGCGTTATTTTCATTCCTAAAAATGGAGGACACCCGTAAAAAACAATTTTCATCATCATCATCGTCATCAACGAAAATCAGTCCGCTGGTTTGTGAAAACTCCAAATTTCTGTGCGGACTTGCAAGGACAAGGTCTGCAAAGAAGCGTACGAAGATGTTGCGGGATGCAAATGCCGAGCAGCTGTTATCATTGGTCGAGATCTGCTTAAACATTGTGGCTACACGCTTCACTCTAACAACCCGTCAGAAAAAGCGCCTAATGCCGTACGCTGATTTTGTACGCCGTATGAGTAGGGCAAGAAGTGAACGAGGTGCAAAGCGTGTCATTGTTCAAAAGGGCGCCGGATTACCGGGATTGTTTGCAGCTCTTCTAACACCTATCTTGACATCTCTGGTGAGCTCGGCAATTTCCTCAAGAGGAAAAGAATAAAAGGTACCCATCTACGCAAAATGGGCATTCATTTGTGAAAAAATAAAAAATGGCAAACAAATTCCTCATTGTTCCGGAAGTAATTTATCGAGGGCTCACAGCTGCTTCGGATACGGGTGACATTAACCTTGATGCTGTGCGCCATGAGCTTCAGCGTGCAAGAAGCGAAAGAGCAAATCCATCAGCAAAAAATGTACGGTACAATCAGCAACTCAGACGCTACTTGCATATGAGAAAGGAACATGAAAGCAAGCCGACAAAGGTGGAATTATCAAACGGATTAAGTGTGTTGGTAAAGCGTGGCGGAGAAGAAGAAGCAGAGGTTGTGGACATTCCACAACCTCCTGCACAAAGACAACACCGTATACCACAAACCCAGAGAAGTGGTGTGAACACGCCACAGCCTCCTGCACAAGGTCCAAGTCGTATTGCACAAATCCCGCAAAGCAGGAGACCCGTTTCACCTCCCCCTCGGCAGAGTATAAAGCGTAAAACTACTAAATTCAGAGCGCCCGACCCTACAGAAGTCAAAAGAAATCTTGTTGATATAGACAGTCTTGAAGCGCCACCTCTCCATAAGGAGGCAGCCCGTCGCTTTCAACAACGAATCAGCAGAAAACGCGCGGCATTGAAACAACCCACACGAAATGAACCAGAACGAGATTTGGTCGCTGAGGCAGCTGCTGCACCACTACCGTACGATGTTGACGACGATGATTATCTGCTTGAAGACGGGTCGACTCTTTCAGTTCCTTCAGTCAACTCGGACGAGTTAATTCTCCCTGACAGTGATGATGACACCTGGCCAATGGAAGGGTACAATGAACGAAGAATCGCCACCAAAAGAAAAGCAGGAGCCAATGAAGACGATGATCAACCGGCGAGAAAAAAGAAAAAACCGGCACCTAGTAGAAAACGGAAGTTGGAAGCATATCTATCAGGACCAAAAATGAGAAGTAGGCAGGAGGCGCACGAAGTTGAGCTGTTTTCAATTCCACCGCAAGATCTGACAATGGATCAACAGATTGAGCGCATTTACACCATCTGTAATCGGCATCCTAAGCGCCTTGGCGTCAACGCTAACACGATCGTTAATACTAACAGCAATCGTAGAATTTTGCGCAGCAATCTTCGACAATCCATAAAATATATAATCGAGAAGAGAGCCGGTCTACACTCCATTCATGCCAGAGGACCACCAGGTACTAGTCTCTTGGAAACAAAACTAAAGACAGACCCAATTTTGTATTCATGGACAGCTCCAACGAGAAGGAGGCGGGAGACGGCCACCAAGGGAGCATCAGCATCGGCAACAGGACGACGCTTCCGTCCCCAAAAGTGGAATTGATTAAGGCAGCGCTTGACCCTCTCTACAACGACCTGTCATCACCGTCCGCCTTTGCAGGTGTTGAAGGTCTACAGAGGGAGGCACGCAAAAAGTTGGACAGAAACAAACTTAATATTAGCAAAAAAGATGTGCAAAACTATTTGGAAGGTCATCGTACGTACACCCTGCTTCGCCCGCGCCGCGTACGCTTTCCCAGGGCAAAAACTGTTGCTGCAGGTTTCATGACCGATGTTCAAGTAGATTTGGCAGACCTGCAGACGCTCTCACGTCACAACAGAGGGTATCGCTACCTGCTTGTGGCCGTAGATGTACTCTCCAAGCGGCTGTTTGTTGTACCGCTGCTCACTAAACGTGCAGAAGATATACTTCAGGCGTTCAAGCAGCTCATTGAACAGATGCCCATGGCACCGCATCGTATCTTTTCAGACAAGGGAACCGAGTTTCGGAATCGGCTGCTGAAGGAGTTTTTTGAACAGCAGGACATTGCAAAGCACGAACCTGTCCACTCATCAGTGAAAGCGTCCGTAGCAGAACGGGCAATTAGGAATGTGAAACAGCGACTGTACAGATATTTTGCACAAAAGGAAACGCTCAACTGGGTGGATGTGGTGCAGAAAATTATTGACGGAATCAACAACTCCGTGTCCCGTGTGCACGGAATGCGTCCGGTTGACGTGAATTTCAAAAATGCTCAGCAGGTATGGTTGCGCATTTATGGCACTGATGATGATGGTGGTGATAAACAACAACAACAACGACGACGACGACCTCGTTTCCGCAAAGATGAATTTGTGCGAATGAGTCGTGAGAAAGGTCAGTTCGAGAAGGGGTACTTGCCGAACTACGATGACGAAATTTTGACAATTGACGCGGTGTTGGAAGGGGTTCGCCCTGTACGGTACAAGCTTCGAGACGAACGAGGCGAGAAATTCAAAGGTACTTTCTACGAGCACGAGCTGGCTCGTGTAAGAAAGGACGCAGAGACCAGTTACCGCATCGAGAAGGTGTACCGAAAGCGAAAGAGACCAGACGGTTCTACAGAAATGCTCGTAAAATTTGCGGGGTATCCGGAGAGGGAATGGATTCAAGAGTCACAGCTTGTATAAAAGTCGTACATTTTTTATTGTTATCATCATTTGTATTTATTGTTGTTGTTGTTATTATTGTTAATAAATGGCTTCAAACAGTTTCTTTGTGTTTTTGCCCAGTAATGTTACTGATTACCCGGACAATCAGCCAAACAAATTCCGAGTACGTCTGCCCAAGTCAATTGAATTTAACGGTTCCTGGGTGTGTGGGTTGCACAGCGTCAGCTACCCTTACTCTTGGCATTCAACCATTGGAACACTGGATGACCAGTGGATAAACATCCATTTTCTTGATGTTTTTGACCCTCAAGATCGGGACATACTCAGAATCATTCGTCTGCCTGTTCCCAAGGCTTCACTCAAAAAGGTTGGGCAGTTGAGGGATTTTCTTGCTAAGGTACTGAAGCATCACAGCAGGCTGCTGCAATCTTTAACACAGAACAAAGAAGTTACAGAGTTTGTGGATAGACCGGAAATACTCGCTTCTCCACCACCGCTTAAACGTCGTAAAAGATCAACAGGAGAAACATTACCTTTGCCCCCGAGCGTTGAAGTAGACGAAACATTGCCTTTGCCGCCAAGCGCTGATGTAGACAAAACGACACTTCCGTCTCCTCCACGGGAGGTAAAGAAGCCAAGAGCGGAACCTAAACCTGTGTCAACACCTTCAGCACCCCCACCCCTTTCAAAGACAACTCCAGCAGCATCTGCCAAGTTAACATCTCCTCCAACTACATCAAAGGAGCCAATCACTCCAAAGAAAACGCCGCACGTTCCCTCATTAGCGAGACCAGCACCTCCAACAGAAGCATCCGCAGCAATCAAAGCAACACCAGCCGTACAATCAAAACCAATTGCAACACCTCCAACAGCAACAGCTACAGAAAACAAATCAAAACCACCCGTACAGCCAAAATCAGCTACAGCACCTCTACCAGCACCTCCAGCAGCAGCAACCGCATCAAACAAGGCAACACCATCCGTACATTTAAAACGAGCTACAGCACCTCAAACAACACCTCCAAAACCCTTACCTACACGATCTGGGGTTTCACCACCACCACCACCACCAGTTGCAGCTGCTTTGGTACCCACAGAAAATGAGGAAGATGAGGAGGAATTTTATTTTAATTTTCTTCCGAATGATGAGCCTTCTCCTACTTGGAAAAATCCTCTCGATGATCTTTTTTCTAGAGCGCCTAAACCCGGTGAGAAAGAACGTGCACAACAAATGCTGTCCGTTCTCGTTGGTGAAGACAGAGTAAAAAGTTCGGCGATTGAATACCTTAAAGCAATTGTTGACTCAGTGGATATCCAATATGAAGAGGTCTTTGAACGCTTCAAACTTGTTGTCAACCGCGCTGGCGTCAGTCATTTGTCATTTTCACCTCAGCTGGGATATGTATTAGGCTTCCAAAACCCTCCGTATGTGCGGCACAACGAGATTGCAAAGTACGGTTGTGATCTGCGAGGTGGTTTTTCCAGTTTTGCAGTTTATTCCAAAGGACTCACAGAGAATGTGATCATCGGAAATACGCTGAGTTCCCTATTGCGTGTGGTCTCCGTCACAGGTGCGGTACAAGGAGAGTACAACGAGAAGATCTACGATTCGCCTATCTACGCCCGCGTGTTGCCTCGAGAAATTAGCGAAATTGAGATTGAGCTGCGGACAATGGACAGCGGGCGGTTGGTTCCCTTTGCGTACGGTACGACGATGGTTGTGTTGATATTTAAGAAGGTGATAAACTTTTGATCTCTCACTTCCATTGTCTTTTCTCATTCATTCTTTTCAATTAATAATAACGAGCAACGTGGGGTATGATGATTATGTGCAGACGGGAGGGGGTGCAGCAGAAGTCGGAGAAGACCTCACCTATTTCAAGGGATCCTCACCGTATCAGAGAGGTTACGGAATACAGCATGGTGCTGGAGTGGGGGATGTTTTTCGAGGACTGTGGCGATTTTTTCTTCCCATTCTGCGGCGTGTAGGGACGACTGTCGGAGCGGAGGCCCTAAACACAGGCCAGCGTGTACTGGAGCGAGTGGCAAACGAAGGAGCGCCTCTGAAGGAGACGTTGTACAACGAAGGAAAGCGTGGTATTGACACTGTTCTGGAAAAAGGAGGCCTCCCCAAGCAGTTTGGTACGGGAAAAGTGGGTATAAAAAGGAGAGGTAATAAACCCAAAGGCACCATTATCCCCAGTCATCACACATTAATTGGCCGTACAATTAAAAAAAAATTGCCACTACAAACATCTTCATCAAAGAAACGTATACGCTCGGACACCTTTGGACTCTACTAAAAAATGGCTTTCCACAAAATAGACAATGATAGCGTCAACTCAATAACCAACGCCTTGGATTTCTTTCACGTCCCACCGACAAATGTGAGTGTATCATCTTCAAAAGTGTTCGAGTTGTTGCCTAGCAACCCGTTGACAGACACCCCCTACCACTTCAAGCTGCATTCAAGCCAAAATTTCATCGATCTCTCAAAGTGTTACCTGTTCACGGAGTTTCGAATCCGCAAGGAGAACGCAAGCGGTCTACTGGTTAACTTGGACGCTTCAGACAATTTGGTATGTCCAATTCAAATGATTGAACAGACATTCATCCGCAACAACAGAACAATTTCCACAGATACAACCATTTGAACATTTCAACACATTCATTTATATTTTTCAAAAAATATTATTGTTCACCATCAGAATAAATAATAATAATAATAAATAAAATGCGACCAATTATATTCGTTGTTCTTCTGTTGCACACAGTGGCCCCGATGATTGTTGAGGAGGGTGTGAAAATTGAAGACATTCCCGAGTATAAAGAGTGGCGGCGGCGGCACGGTTTCCCGACACCTACTTCCACTTCTCCAAAAACAACGACTACACCCGTAACAGGTAAGCCTAAAGCATCCAAACAAATTCAACCCCAGCAATACCCTTCATTTGGACTTTTCTCAGGGTTACAGCCGTGCAAGGACAGACCGGCAGATGACAATTTCCTGGGACACATTTTCTGCTACGCACTGTTCGCGCTGTACGCGATGATGATGCTTTCACTCATCATTTACCAGCTTCGTTCCATCCTTTGGATAAAACAACGGCGACAAACCCAAAATTCTTCTCAATCTCCTTCCCCGTCAAAACGTGAAAGTGTGCCAAGCCTTATCTACGGTGTTCCAGCATCACAATTTGTACCCCCGTCACCACCTCCGCCTCTACTGTTCGGGAATGGACAGCAATCAAATTTCACAAATTTTGGAAGCAAATCAACTGACGAGACGCGTGTTCCACGGGTGCTATCCCTGTGACAGAATGCCGAGTCCCCAGGCGCTACAGCAGTCGAAGACTCCGTCAGCGCTCATTGTCAACTTGGACCCCGAGGGAATGAAAGGCTCTCATTGGATTGCAATTTTTGTGAATGGACCTAAGATGATCAATTACTTTGACAGTTTAGCTCTCCCTATTGTTCCCCAAATAGACCAATTTCTCAACAGCTTTCCACTTGTGCATAAAAATCAGAAATCCTATCAGTCTCCTTTAACAAAAACATGTGGTCATTATTGCATTTGTTTTATTTATTTTCTCTCTCTCGGCTTTCCGTACGAACAGTTCCTCAGTGTGCTTGATTCACATATTTACACAGATTTATTTGTAACAAAAATGGTGAATAAATTGGTGAAAAATTGAATTTTTTTGTCTTCATAAAATGAACACTTCTTTGTCGGTAAAATGCGTCGCATTTGGTGCTAATCCGTAGATAAACAATTAATATTTCTGAGGCCGGAATGGAAATCAACGCTTCTTTGTCGGCATAAGTTCAAAGGGTATTGCGGTCCATTGTTGTTGCGCAAGCGTTCCCGGAGCATCTCTGTGTAAACAACGGTGTGCTGTTGTTGTTGTTGCTGCTGATGCAAAGCCTTGCTGGTCACTGACTTTATCGATACTGATACTCAGATAAGAAAACTTGTCGGCAAGCTTTTGAATTTGCTCTTCCATTTTTTGAGGTCAAAATTTTGAGAATGAATTGGGGTTCAAATTTCAAATGAGGTCAGGGGGGTGGGCGTATAAATAGCCGACTGCAAGACTAAGAGCCATTCTTACCATCCCCTTTACTTAAACCATAATAAAACTTATCCCCCCAATGGACGGTCCACCACCCCGAAAGCGAGCACTTCGACAATCCATAAAATATATAATCGAGAAGAGAGCCGGTCTACACTCCATTCATGCCAGAGGACCACCAGGTACTAGTCTCTTGGAAACAAAACTAAAGACAGACCCAATTTTGTATTCATGGACAGCTCCAACGAGAAGGAGGCGGGAGACGGCCACCAAGGGAGCATCAGCATCGGCAACAGGACGACGCTTCCGTCCCCAAAAGTGGAATTGATTAAGGCAGCGCTTGACCCTCTCTACAACGACCTGTCATCACCGTCCGCCTTTGCAGGTGTTGAAGGTCTACAGAGGGAGGCACGCAAAAAGTTGGACAGAAACAAACTTAATATTAGCAAAAAAGATGTGCAAAACTATTTGGAAGGTCATCGTACGTACACCCTGCTTCGCCCGCGCCGCGTACGCTTTCCCAGGGCAAAAACTGTTGCTGCAGGTTTCATGACCGATGTTCAAGTAGATTTGGCAGACCTGCAGACGCTCTCACGTCACAACAGAGGGTATCGCTACCTGCTTGTGGCCGTAGATGTACTCTCCAAGCGGCTGTTTGTTGTACCGCTGCTCACTAAACGTGCAGAAGATATACTTCAGGCGTTCAAGCAGCTCATTGAACAGATGCCCATGGCACCGCATCGTATCTTTTCAGACAAGGGAACCGAGTTTCGGAATCGGCTGCTGAAGGAGTTTTTTGAACAGCAGGACATTGCAAAGCACGAACCTGTCCACTCATCAGTGAAAGCGTCCGTAGCAGAACGGGCAATTAGGAATGTGAAACAGCGACTGTACAGATATTTTGCACAAAAGGAAACGCTCAACTGGGTGGATGTGGTGCAGAAAATTATTGACGGAATCAACAACTCCGTGTCCCGTGTGCACGGAATGCGTCCGGTTGACGTGAATTTCAAAAATGCTCAGCAGGTATGGTTGCGCATTTATGGCACTGATGATGATGGTGGTGATAAACAACAACAACAACGACGACGACGACCTCGTTTCCGCAAAGATGAATTTGTGCGAATGAGTCGTGAGAAAGGTCAGTTCGAGAAGGGGTACTTGCCGAACTACGATGACGAAATTTTGACAATTGACGCGGTGTTGGAAGGGGTTCGCCCTGTACGGTACAAGCTTCGAGACGAACGAGGCGAGAAATTCAAAGGTACTTTCTACGAGCACGAGCTGGCTCGTGTAAGAAAGGACGCAGAGACCAGTTACCGCATCGAGAAGGTGTACCGAAAGCGAAAGAGACCAGACGGTTCTACAGAAATGCTCGTAAAATTTGCGGGGTATCCGGAGAGGGAATGGATTCAAGAGTCACAGCTTGTATAAAAGTCGTACATTTTTTATTGTTATCATCATTTGTATTTATTGTTGTTGTTGTTATTATTGTTAATAAATGGCTTCAAACAGTTTCTTTGTGTTTTTGCCCAGTAATGTTACTGATTACCCGGACAATCAGCCAAACAAATTCCGAGTACGTCTGCCCAAGTCAATTGAATTTAACGGTTCCTGGGTGTGTGGGTTGCACAGCGTCAGCTACCCTTACTCTTGGCATTCAACCATTGGAACACTGGATGACCAGTGGATAAACATCCATTTTCTTGATGTTTTTGACCCTCAAGATCGGGACATACTCAGAATCATTCGTCTGCCTGTTCCCAAGGCTTCACTCAAAAAGGTTGGGCAGTTGAGGGATTTTCTTGCTAAGGTACTGAAGCATCACAGCAGGCTGCTGCAATCTTTAACACAGAACAAAGAAGTTACAGAGTTTGTGGATAGACCGGAAATACTCGCTTCTCCACCACCGCTTAAACGTCGTAAAAGATCAACAGGAGAAACATTACCTTTGCCCCCGAGCGTTGAAGTAGACGAAACATTGCCTTTGCCGCCAAGCGCTGATGTAGACAAAACGACACTTCCGTCTCCTCCACGGGAGGTAAAGAAGCCAAGAGCGGAACCTAAACCTGTGTCAACACCTTCAGCACCCCCACCCCTTTCAAAGACAACTCCAGCAGCATCTGCCAAGTTAACATCTCCTCCAACTACATCAAAGGAGCCAATCACTCCAAAGAAAACGCCGCACGTTCCCTCATTAGCGAGACCAGCACCTCCAACAGAAGCATCCGCAGCAATCAAAGCAACACCAGCCGTACAATCAAAACCAATTGCAACACCTCCAACAGCAACAGCTACAGAAAACAAATCAAAACCACCCGTACAGCCAAAATCAGCTACAGCACCTCTACCAGCACCTCCAGCAGCAGCAACCGCATCAAACAAGGCAACACCATCCGTACATTTAAAACGAGCTACAGCACCTCAAACAACACCTCCAAAACCCTTACCTACACGATCTGGGGTTTCACCACCACCACCACCACCAGTTGCAGCTGCTTTGGTACCCACAGAAAATGAGGAAGATGAGGAGGAATTTTATTTTAATTTTCTTCCGAATGATGAGCCTTCTCCTACTTGGAAAAATCCTCTCGATGATCTTTTTTCTAGAGCGCCTAAACCCGGTGAGAAAGAACGTGCACAACAAATGCTGTCCGTTCTCGTTGGTGAAGACAGAGTAAAAAGTTCGGCGATTGAATACCTTAAAGCAATTGTTGACTCAGTGGATATCCAATATGAAGAGGTCTTTGAACGCTTCAAACTTGTTGTCAACCGCGCTGGCGTCAGTCATTTGTCATTTTCACCTCAGCTGGGATATGTATTAGGCTTCCAAAACCCTCCGTATGTGCGGCACAACGAGATTGCAAAGTACGGTTGTGATCTGCGAGGTGGTTTTTCCAGTTTTGCAGTTTATTCCAAAGGACTCACAGAGAATGTGATCATCGGAAATACGCTGAGTTCCCTATTGCGTGTGGTCTCCGTCACAGGTGCGGTACAAGGAGAGTACAACGAGAAGATCTACGATTCGCCTATCTACGCCCGCGTGTTGCCTCGAGAAATTAGCGAAATTGAGATTGAGCTGCGGACAATGGACAGCGGGCGGTTGGTTCCCTTTGCGTACGGTACGACGATGGTTGTGTTGATATTTAAGAAGGTGATAAACTTTTGATCTCTCACTTCCATTGTCTTTTCTCATTCATTCTTTTCAATTAATAATAAAGTGAACAACAACAACAACAAAACAAAATGGTACACGTTGTATTTGATACGAGCAACGTGGGGTATGATGATTATGTGCAGACGGGAGGGGGTGCAGCAGAAGTCGGAGAAGACCTCACCTATTTCAAGGGATCCTCACCGTATCAGAGAGGTTACGGAATACAGCATGGTGCTGGAGTGGGGGATGTTTTTCGAGGACTGTGGCGATTTTTTCTTCCCATTCTGCGGCGTGTAGGGACGACTGTCGGAGCGGAGGCCCTAAACACAGGCCAGCGTGTACTGGAGCGAGTGGCAAACGAAGGAGCGCCTCTGAAGGAGACGTTGTACAACGAAGGAAAGCGTGGTATTGACACTGTTCTGGAAAAAGGAGGCCTCCCCAAGCAGTTTGGTACGGGAAAAGTGGGTATAAAAAGGAGAGGTAATAAACCCAAAGGCACCATTATCCCCAGTCATCACACATTAATTGGCCGTACAATTAAAAAAAAATTGCCACTACAAACATCTTCATCAAAGAAACGTATACGCTCGGACACCTTTGGACTCTACTAAAAAATGGCTTTCCACAAAATAGACAATGATAGCGTCAACTCAATAACCAACGCCTTGGATTTCTTTCACGTCCCACCGACAAATGTGAGTGTATCATCTTCAAAAGTGTTCGAGTTGTTGCCTAGCAACCCGTTGACAGACACCCCCTACCACTTCAAGCTGCATTCAAGCCAAAATTTCATCGATCTCTCAAAGTGTTACCTGTTCACGGAGTTTCGAATCCGCAAGGAGAACGCAAGCGGTCTACTGGTTAACTTGGACGCTTCAGACAATTTGGTATGTCCAATTCAAATGATTGAACAGACATTCATCCGCAACATCCGCATGAGCATTAATGGTCGTGAAATTTTCAACACAAATTCTCTGATGGCCTACAAAACGTACTTTTCACATGAACTCTCCTATTCGTCGACTGCAAAGGACTCACACCTGAACGCTGCGGGCTACTATGGGGACAAGGATGAAACTCTCGAACAGGGAGATGGATGTGCAGCCAGAAGGGATCTGTTTGCAGGCAGTAAAACCGCACAGTTCATCGCCAAAATTGACGCTGATCTGTTCAACCAACCGCTCTACCTGATTAATTTTTGTGAACTGGACGTTGAAATTCTGCCCAATGACAGCAACTTTTTGATCGTAGCACCCAGCGCCGGAGCGACTGCTCCACGCTATCACTTTGAGGTTGTTGGACTTAAAATGTACGTGAAAAAAGTGTCTCTGATGGACGGACTAGCGTTGGACATTGCCCGGAAGTTGGAGGTAAAACCAGCACGTTATGCTGTGCGAAAGACGATGATGAAGTCTCTGTTCATCAGCCAAGGGCGATTCGAGTTCACCGCCAACCTCTTCATGGACCAGATTCCTCGTCGTATAATCATGGGTCTGGTTTCCAACTCTGACTACGTTGGGGACCCAAAGCGCAGTCCGTTCAACTTCCAGCCGTTTAATGTGCGTGAAATCTCCATCATTGCTAACGGAAGGTCGTATCCCCAGGCCCCCTACGATCTGGATTATTCCAAGGGAAAATACGTGCGTGCATTCAACGACATGAACGAGGCAGTCGGATTCTGCAATACGACGGAGAGCAACGGTATAACGTTTAAGCAATATGGTAAGACACATTGTATGTACGTATTCAACATGACCAGCAGCGGTGATGACCAGGCGGGCCTTTTTGACTTGATCAAGAACGGTACAACAGCGGTGAGCGTCAAGTTCAGCCAGAGTGTGCCCGTGGGCGGGATCATGCTTGTTTTGATGGGTGAATGCGATGCGCTGGTGATGCTGGATAAAAACAGAACAATTTCCACAGATACAACCATTTGAACATTTCAACACATTCATTTATATTTTTCAAAAAATATTATTGTTCACCATCAGAATAAATAATAATAATAATAAATAAAATGCGACCAATTATATTCGTTGTTCTTCTGTTGCACACAGTGGCCCCGATGATTGTTGAGGAGGGTGTGAAAATTGAAGACATTCCCGAGTATAAAGAGTGGCGGCGGCGGCACGGTTTCCCGACACCTACTTCCACTTCTCCAAAAACAACGACTACACCCGTAACAGGTAAGCCTAAAGCATCCAAACAAATTCAACCCCAGCAATACCCTTCATTTGGACTTTTCTCAGGGTTACAGCCGTGCAAGGACAGACCGGCAGATGACAATTTCCTGGGACACATTTTCTGCTACGCACTGTTCGCGCTGTACGCGATGATGATGCTTTCACTCATCATTTACCAGCTTCGTTCCATCCTTTGGATAAAACAACGGCGACAAACCCAAAATTCTTCTCAATCTCCTTCCCCGTCAAAACGTGAAAGTGTGCCAAGCCTTATCTACGGTGTTCCAGCATCACAATTTGTACCCCCGTCACCACCTCCGCCTCTACTGTTCGGGAATGGACAGCAATCAAATTTCACAAATTTTGGAAGCAAATCAACTGACGAGACGCGTGTTCCACGGGTGCTATCCCTGTGACAGAATGCCGAGTCCCCAGGCGCTACAGCAGTCGAAGACTCCGTCAGCGCTCATTGTCAACTTGGACCCCGAGGGAATGAAAGGCTCTCATTGGATTGCAATTTTTGTGAATGGACCTAAGATGATCAATTACTTTGACAGTTTAGCTCTCCCTATTGTTCCCCAAATAGACCAATTTCTCAACAGCTTTCCACTTGTGCATAAAAATCAGAAATCCTATCAGTCTCCTTTAACAAAAACATGTGGTCATTATTGCATTTGTTTTATTTATTTTCTCTCTCTCGGCTTTCCGTACGAACAGTTCCTCAGTGTGCTTGATTCACATATTTACACAGATTTATTTGTAACAAAAATGGTGAATAAATTGGTGAAAAATTGAATTTTTTTGTCTTCATAAAATGAACACTTCTTTGTCGGTAAAATGCGTCGCATTTGGTGCTAATCCGTAGATAAACAATTAATATTTCTGAGGCCGGAATGGAAATCAACGCTTCTTTGTCGGCATAAGTTCAAAGGGTATTGCGGTCCATTGTTGTTGCGCAAGCGTTCCCGGAGCATCTCTGTGTAAACAACGGTGTGCTGTTGTTGTTGTTGCTGCTGATGCAAAGCCTTGCTGGTCACTGACTTTATCGATACTGATACTCAGATAAGAAAACTTGTCGGCAAGCTTTTGAATTTGCTCTTCCATTTTTTGAGGTCAAAATTTTGAGAATGAATTGGGGTTCAAATTTCAAATGAGGTCAGGGGGGTGGGCGTATAAATAGCCGACTGCAAGACTAAGAGCCATTCTTACCATCCCCTTTACTTAAACCATAATAAAACTTATCCCCCCAATGGACGGTCCACCACCCCGAAAGCGAGCACGTTTCACCATCGAAGAACTGCTCGGCGACGAACTTCAAATAGGCAACGGCAATCCTACAGAGAAGACTCCCGAGGACTATGTGCGGAAGTTGGAGGAGGACATTGAGCACTCGGCAAAGTTCAATGTGGTCAAGGTGAAGTCAAAGTTTCAAATCGAGGATTTGCCAGCCGATCCGGAAGCTTTGTTGGCCGGTGTTTTTCAAAAATGTGTTGACGATGCACTGGAGGAGAGTCGTCAGCACGGGCACGAACCGGACCGTCTCGGGTGCTTGATCAGCAGTGAGCATCTCGACACCGATGTGTGGACACCCATCCGTGAAATCAATGACAACATTGTGGACGTCATCCTCAATCGGTTCTTGAGCGTGGTGCAGAGCAAGAAAAGCGTGTCATTGTTGGGAGCACCATTCACCGTCAAAGTCACCACTGTGAGCCGCAAAGGACTTCCGGAATCACGGACGCTCAAGGGAGGTGCACGCCGTCCACCCCGCGCTGTTCAACATCAAATCAGCGAACACGCTCTGATAAAGGTGAGTTAAACCTAAATCGATTAAAATAAAAACATTTCAAATGATAAAATGTTTTTTAAAAGATCCACAACAAGAACAATCATTGCCTGTTCTACGCACTCATTGCGGCATTGATGCACCACATCAGCAACTGGGCGCCGTGGAAATTCTATAACTACATCAACGGTCGTTATGGTTCAGCCGAGCAGTTTGAACAGGACACGGAGAAACTGATGCGGTGCGTTGGTGCCCCGCTGTTCCAAAATGGGTACGAGGCTGCTACATGGGTTCCTCGTGTTGTCGACTACTGGAACAATGAGCAGTATGTGAACGAGCACTCCATCAAAGTGTTCATCTTCGGAGAGGGCGGACGATACAAGCCGCTCTTCAAATACGGTCCAGACAACTACAACATGGCCTTGCGGCTGTATTTCAACAACGAGCACTTTGATGCTGTGAAACGGTTTGGCCGATTGTTTGGAAAACCCTACTGTCTTTCGTGCGAAGTTCCCTATGACAAAGCTGCAACACACTCAAAGTCTTGCAAGGCGCGGTGTATTCAGTGCGGTAGAGTTGGACTGGCATACCCGTGCATGGCCGATGGAGGATTCAAAGAGCTTTGCACTGGCTGCAAAAAGACGTTTAACAACAGCAAGTGTTTTCAGCAGCACCTTCAATCCAATTTCTGTTCACGTTCAAAAAAATGTCTGGAATGCGGTGTGATTTGGGACGTGAAGCTTAACACTGCACGAGGCAGAACGGTAACTGTTTTAATTCTGACATAAAAACTTAAAATGAAGAAGTTGTTTTAGGGGCACAAATGCGACGAGCGCTATTGCTACACATGTTGGGGCTTCCATTCAAAGGACAGAGGATGCTTCATTCAGCCGCTTGAGCCGAAACCTGCAAAGCCGTATCGTATCGTCAGCTTCGACCTGGAGACGATGCAACATGTTCCACTCAATCCTGAAGCAGCAACGGAAAGACAAAAAATGATCCACCAGGTGAACTTCATTGCTGCCAAAGTGGCTTGTCCAGAGTGCATCTCCATCGGAAAGTGGCGTTCGAGTCTGGCGGCCAGTCCATGTGCAGTGTGCGGTCCATGCAGAACCATCACCTTCAACCAGCATCCGTTCAGCAGCACGAAAGTGGATAAGCAGATTGTGACAGCTGACCCTCTGGAGCAGTTCATCGACTGGATTCTCTACAGTCTGCCTGTAGAGTACGACACCGTAGCGTTCAGCCACTACGGCGGTCGGTTTGACATGGTGCTGGTGTTCAAGGCGCTGTTTCGTCGAGGCCTTTGCCCGCAGCTGATCCGCAAAGGCAACAAATTGTACGAGATGAAGCTGGACAAACAGTTTGGTCGGAGCCCGAACATCACCTTCCGTGACTCGTACAACTTGATGCCGTGCTCTCTGTCTGCGCTGGTGCCCGCATACGGACTGGACGTCGTGGAGAAGCCGTTCTTCCCCCATCTTGTCAACCGCCCTGACAACTACGCCGTGGACGTCTGGCCCTCAAAGAACGATTACATGGCCAACGGAATGATGCCGGCGAGACGGAGCGATTTCGACAAATGGTACGACCAAAACAAGCAGCACCCGTTCCGACTTGAGGAGGCACTGGCGTCCTACTGTAACAATGATGTGGAAATCCTCATGTGCGCCCTTGTCGCGTTCCGGACCGAGTTCATGGCTGTGTCAAAGCGCCAGGACGTCCACGACGGAATTGATGTGCTCAGGGAGGCAATGACAATTGCAGGTACACAATAAAAAATTTCATTTGACTTTTCAACTCAAATACAAACTTTTTTCAGCTGCTTGCATGCGCCACTTCAAAACCAACCACCTGCAAGCAGAGCATCTCGCCATTGTCCCTGAAAAGGGGTACGATAACGCCGACAACCAAAGCTTGCTGGCACTCAAATACCTTCAGTGGTACAGCGAGAAGCACGGACTCAAAGTCCAAGGCGCGCACTCCCCGGAAAAGGAGAAGAAGATCGCCAACTACCAAGTTGATGGCTGGGTGGAGAGCCTTGGCCGAGCGATCGAAGTTAACGGTAAGAAATAGATGAACGTAATTAATTTTTGTAAAAATTAAAACTTTAGGCTGTGTTTGGCACGGCTGTTCAAAGTGTTTCCCGTTGGACGACCAGCTTCTACCCAATGGGAAAACAGCAGGAATGACACGCCAACTGGATGCTGCTCGCCTGGCCTTCATCCGCAGTCAGGTCAACGAGGTTGAAGTGGTGTGGGAGTGTGACATTCGAAAGCAGCTGGAGAAGGACAAGGAAATGCGCATCAAGTTCGAGCGGTACAGAGACGAGGGGCCGTTGAGCATCCGGGAATGCTTCACGGGAGGACGCTGTGGCCCGCGCAAAATGTTCCACACCGTTCAGCCTGGCCAGAAAATTTCGTACTATGATGTGACGTCCTTGTACCCGTTCATAAAGTAAGGATTACCCCGGTTTGAAATTCAAATTAATTGCCAAAATTAAGCGCCACAACAAAATACCCGGTTGGCCACCCGGAGGTGCATGTGTTGAATGTGGCAGTGAGCTGGACTCTTCCGGAACACAACCCGTACAAAATGGCTCTGCTCAAGGTGTTCGTTATCCCACCCCGAACCATTGACATCTCCGTTCTGCCGGTGAGGATAGATGACCGGCTTATTTTTGGTGTCTGCTATTCATGCGCGTAAGTTTTTTTTTATTTTATTTTTTTATCATAAAATGATTTGAAAATATATTGATTAAACATTTTCAGACGAGAGTTTCCAAATGGCGGCGTGCTGCGCGAATACAGCTGTGAGCATGATGATGAGGATCGGGGATGGGTGAGCAGCTGCACTTCGATTGAACTGAATGCAGCGCTGGAGGAGGGCTACCGTGTGACGAAGCTGTACCGCGTGCTGGAGTATGCGGAATCTGACGACACGTTGTTCCAGCCGTACATTGCAGAGTTCATGGCCCAGAAAATACATGCCAGCGGCTTCAGTGATGAGATCAAAGGGTGCAAGGATGCTGAACAGCGGTTTGTCAACGAGTGCTTTGAGCGTTTCGGCATCCAGATTGATCAGCGGAAAATGGCGCCGAACAAGGGGAAGAGATCGCTGGCCAAACTGGCGCTCAACAACCTTTGTAAGTATTCGTTTTTTATGGTTGTAAAGTTAACCAAAAACATTTATAATTTTTTCAGGGGGGCGCTTCTCCATGAGGAACGAGCTCACTCAAACTTTCGTCACCTCGGACCCGGTTGAACTCACCGAACATTTGGATGATCGATCAAAGGAGGTCACTTCCGTGGATACTTTGAACGACAGTACAGTGATGATCAGCTTCACCACAAAGAAGGAATGGATAGAAGAACATGGTTGCTCCAACATAGGTAAAAATATTAATATTTTAACCCAAAAATAATACTAAATAATGATTATTTTCAGTCGTCTCATTGTGGACTACAAGTGCAGCCCGCCTGTACTTGTTGAAGCTGATGCAGAAAATTGTGCGTTCGGGTGCGGACCTGCTGTACACCGACACGGACAGCGTGATTTTCTGCCACGCTGAGGCCTTAAACCCATTGGATCTCGGTCCTCACCTTGGTGATCTGACCGACGAATACCCGCAGCACGAGATTCAAGAATTCTGCTGTGGAGGAGCGGTAATCTTTTAAACATTTTCATTCAAATGACCCTTCAGTAACTTTGAATTTTTAGAAACAGTACGGTCTAAAGTTGCGGCGTAAAGACAATGGAAAGTCGGAGTTCGTGCTGAAGCTGAGAGGAATAACGCTGAACTACGATGTGAAGGTCAACCAAAACTTGTGCTACACGACGTTCCGGGAGCGCGTGCTGCACTACTCAGAAACTGGAGAGCTAGACCCGATCCCGGTGTTCACGAACAGCCTGAAGCCGAACATCAAAAAGGGTGAGGTGACATCAGAAAAGACGTGCAAAGTGTATAAGCCGTATGTAGGAAAAGGAATTGTTGGACCCGATCACCGTATTCTTGACTTTGGATATACCCGCCCCACATAATGTTTTTGTTGTTCATTTTACATGTTTGAAACATTTGTCCTCCCATTATTTTTTTCACACTTTTTATCATTACTGTCATTTATTTGTACGTATTTTTGTGGAAATGAAAGATAAAACTGATGCAAAGTTAGTGTTAAGAAGATGTCGTTTTACAGCGGAAAAGTGCACAATTAGTGTTTAGAAGATACAATTGGTAAAAATTAGTGCGTTGTTACCAGATTAAGCTTTGGAAGATGTCATTTTAAGGAAGGAATAAGCATAATTAGTGAATAGAAGATACAATTGCAGAATTAAGGTTTAGAAGATGTCAGTTTACAGCGGAAAAGTGCAGAATTAGTGATAAGAAGACACAATTTGGTAAAATTAGCAAATTTTAAGTGGTGTACACGTGCGCGCGCGTGTGGGTGGTACGCGCGTGTGTAGGAGTGCGTGGGGGTTTGTGTGTGTGTGTGTGCGTGTCTTAGTACCGACGCGCGCCTTGACTGCACAATGCACGCCCAGTGTACGCAAAATCATCATTGTAGGTCTGAAAACCGGTCAGCGTCTCATCATCATCAGATTCCTCGGAGCTCTCAGTTTTGGATGAATTGTGTCGGTCTCTAATCTTTGTGAAAACACGACCCAGCCCTGCCTGAATTTGTCCTGTGATGAATGAGGCGTCGTCAACAATCTCAAGAAGTTCCATTGGGTAGAACCTATCCTCTCCCCGGATCGGATGTTCAACAACGCACTGCATGTACGGATTATGCAGACGAATTCGATGACGGGCAAAATAATGAGCAGCCACATTTATGTTATAAGGACGGGGAAGACGGCCATAGGCCATGACGTGTGCTGCTCCGTCTGTTGTCAGACCGTCAATGAAAAACGTTTTTTTGAACCCGTTCCTATCCGCGTAGGTTGTCCTCACTTGCTTTCCCTTCAACAAACGAAGTACTGCTTCTCGATCTGCGGGATGGGTCAGCTTTTCGCGCAACAATCGGACTTTTATGTCGAGAAGTTGAGCGCAATAAACACTAACAAGCACCATTTTGATAAACAATGAAATGAAATGAAATGGTCGATTTTTAAGCCTTTTTATATCTGCAAATTATTTAACTTCTTAATCAAGATCAAAAGAATTTTGCCGAATGACCCCAAGATTTTAATCCGTAGTGTAAACTTGACCTAATTGTAGCGGTATAAATAGAGGGTACCCCGCATTAGGACATCTCCATTTTATCATATTAATTCAAAAAATGAACTCAATTCCGGCTGAACAACTTGAAGCTGTTTACCAGCTGTTTCAGCAGCAACAACAGCAATCGCTGCCCTCCAAACGTTCTGCTAACGAAGAGGAAGAAGGAGACGTTCAAAACACAACACCACCATCTGCCAAAAAGCGTGAGCATCTCTGGAAGCTGACGAAGGGCAAATTTCTGTTGACCTTCTATCTTTGTAAGGAGTGTCAAAGCACCCTTTTTCACAACGAGGAGAAAACGGTGCGCGAAGGGGACTCAGTGACTGTGAAGATCATTCTCTGCAACGACTGTGTGATCAGTAACACAAGGGCCACCGACATTCTTGCCCCAATGAAGAAGAAGGAGTGAGTTGATCAAAAAAAACAATTTTCAAATATAAGTTAAAATCTGTCATTAATTAATTACATAAATATTCATGCTCTTCATTTGCTGTTATTTTGATCGAGAAGGGGAGGGGGTTTATTCCAATTCGGTAACTTCAAAAGACCCAAATGTTTTCGCCATATTGCTCCAAAATTGAAAGTTGATATCCTTAACGGATTAAAGATTGGCCTCAAAAAAAAACGGCGAACATCAAACGAGCGCCAATTGTTTTTCACTTTGGCTCAAAGTCATCGGTTTGACCAAATTCAAATTTTTCAAACAATAATTGCCGTCGTCACCTCCATTGTTTACTTAGGGGAGGGAAAGATTTGGGTATGCCGTCTATTATGCCGTTCTCGCCCATCACCTCCTTGTTTGCATAAGGTGCCAACAGCTCGCGCGCACCCATAACGGAAGGAGATTAAAGAGGGGGGGGGGCATGCCACAGGTATTGGCATGATATCGGGAGGGGGGGGGGCGGGATTTTTGCACCGGAATTTGAGCGATATAAAAGTAGGCGTCCCGGCCTTTGTCTTTATTTGGACTACCCTCTGCTCACTCACCAAGCCTTTGACTCTTCACTCTACTCCTCTGAACAATGGCGCCTCCCTCATCTGCAGGATGGAAGCAACTGCTTGAAGCGCGTATTGCAGCTCTCGAGGAACAACTTCGACGTACAACGAATCGGACAACTAATCAGCACACGATGCTCCGGGCCATCAACGACGTAACTCTTCAGAACACGCAGCGCCTTGAAAGAGTGGAAGCTTGGGCATCCCGGGTAAGCAGATAATAGGAAACTTGTGCAAAATTTTTAAAATCTGTATAGTTGCTTTGATTTTTCGCTAAATTGTACGATGTTACACAATTTTATTTTGCAGGAAGTGCATATGCCGTACCAGCCACGCTTTGCGCCATACATCAGCGCTCGCAAATTCCGTCGTGAGCGCTCACGACAACAGCCTCGAGAAGTGCCAAGCAGTGCAGCAGTGAGCTGCACCTGTGCCACGTGCGTGCGCACCCATCGCCAAGGACAGGAATTTGCCGTCGCACTTTCCGAGCAGGAGGAGCAGCTGAGACAAGACGTGGAGTACATGCAGACGGCCAACAGCAACAACAACAACAACATCGGCAACAGAGAATGTCGGTGCACAATTTGCACTCGTGGAGATCAAAGCAGCGAAGTCCAAGGCACTTCTGCTTCTTCAAACGTTCAGCCAGGACTGGAGCAGCACCATCAGCAACAGCAACAACAACAGGCACCTGCTGCTGCACCGATTGCGGCGTTTTCGTTGAACCCGGAATACGGTATAATAATAATAATAATAATAATTTTTCAATTTTGTGTCTCAGTGTGACAACATTTTTTTTGTGTTGCACAGATCCGTGCGGTTGTCACGACTCTGACTGCACGGAGTGCGCGACCGCTCGGCGCATAAACAGAGTGAGGAACCGGAATGGCATTGAGCATGGACCGGTGTCGGAACGGGAGGGACTGGAGGCAAGGCGACTGCGCGAAGCTGGCGCCTTTTTGACTGCCCCGAGCACCTACCACGCCGTGATCGAAAACGGAGTCGGCGTTCTGATCAGCCCGCCTGATGTACCACCAACAGCTGCGCCTCAAAACCCGGTAGGTGGGGGAAGGGCCTCACAAAGGGACTGGTGTTGAATTTAAATTTTCTTATTCATTTATTTATATGTTTCAATTTCGAAATTTTTTAGGACGACAATGCCGAACCAGCGGTGCTGGAGCCGATAGACCCTTGGGCGTCGATACCGTTCAAACTCTTTTGGGAGCGCGAATGTGTTGTGTGCCTTAGCAGCGTCCCGCGAACTTACGGTCCATGCGGACACGTCGCCTTGTGTGTCGCGTGCTCTGTGCAGATGGTGGTCCAGAGTCGGGCAGGTCATCCGGCGCGGTGCCCCATCTGTCGACGGCGATCTGGCCATTTTAAGATCCTCGGTAATTATCCCGAGTTGTAATTTTATCATTTTTTATCATTATTCAATTTCAATTTTAATATTACTATTTCAATTTTGTTCAGTTTCACATTTTTAATTTGTTTAATTCAATTTTAATATTATTATTTCAAAATTTTGTTCATTTTCACATTTTTTTAATTTATTCAATTTTTGCTTTTATAACCACACCACAATCTCATATTTCATTCATCACTCACTATTTATTATTATTTATCTTATTTTTTGTGTTTGATATTACTGATTTTTTAATTTTCGTTATTTATTTTTTTTTATTAAATTTTAAAAATAAACAAATTAAAAATGAGCGGGAAAATCAAAATTAGTTGTTTGGGTGTGTGTGTGTGTTTGGTGGCAGCTTCTTTGCCTTTGGCACAATTCTCCATTTTTTACCTCATTTACACATTTTATTTCAATCGAATTTTTAAAAAAATTTTAACTTCTTACGATGTCCGGTCCCTGGAGACCAGACTCGCGAAGAGCCGCCAGCCGAGCCCCCTCAATTCAGTGAGCCCAGACCCACCTTTTCGGAGCTCAGGCCGAGCGCTCGGCCGATCCCCAAAAAGGTGGTCGAGCCCTCCGAAGAGGGAGCTCCGACCGAGCCCTTCTCCAAAAATTTCCCTCCAATAGAGGTAATGGTCACTGCCGACCGTCGAACGTTTGATGAGGGGCGGGTTAAGAAGAATGGTTTGCAAATGACGGATGGGGAGCATTCGCAGAGAGAGAAACGAGTGCGTTTCAGTCTCTCTCTCTCTGTTCTTTTGTCGTCTGACTCTCTCTCTCTCATCTCATTCTCTCTCTCTCTTTTCTTTTCTTCTTTCCCTTCACTGGGCGAGACACAACAGCCGCATGTTGCTGCTGTTGTCTCTCTCTCTCTCTCTTCACTCTTTCTCTTCTTTCCATTTCTCTGTGTATGTTTGTGTGTGTTTTATAAATTAAATATATTTAAATTTATTTTTTTAAAAGTGTTCGTCCGTTTTATTTCTTTGATTTCATAAATTAATTCAAAAATTAGCTGTATAAGAAGGCGCTATAAATTCTCAATTTTATTTTCTATTGACGAATTCGTAATAATCAGACAATTTTTATTTATACTGGCGAATTCGTAATCGGTGCATCATCAAATGACATACAGTGTAATCAGGGAATTTTTAAAATTCAAAAATTTTATTATAAAATTCGGGACCCTATGAATTTGTCAACTTCCCGATTCGAAGTGGCGCTTGTGCAAAGAGTTTATCAAATTTGTTTATTTGAAATGGTTTGTTGAAATGTGAATGATGTAACAAAAAATGGTAAAAAAGAAAACAAAAAAAACAAAACAACAATTGATCCAACAACAAAAAAAACGGTGTTAATTTGTGACAAAAATAATTCATTATTGTTTCTTTTGTTTTTGTTTTTGAACATTCAAATTTTTTCTGGCTCGCTTGAATGCCCCACTTCGGTTCTTTTTCTTGCGCCGCTTCTTTCCCTCTGAGATCGGCTGCTGCTGCTGCTGTTCGCTCGGCACATCTTTCTTCTTCTTGTCGAGCATCACCTGAAAATAATAAAATTATGTGTGGTTCAGATTCGAATAAAAACACTACCAATTGATTTGATCAGCAAAAAAATCATTTGTATTTTTGATTTAAAAATTTTTTTAAGTGTGATCAATAGGGTGTCCAAAAATATGCACATGCATATTTGTTTTCCTGGACTTGGAACGGTCTGAAACGCACGAAAAACGTGTTTTCAGCATGGTTTGAAGCTTCTAGAACGCATTTCCATGTGCATATCTTGCATATTTTTGCATATTTCGCTATTTATGTGCAAATTTTTTTCATTTTATATGCATATTTTGACATGCATATGTTTGGACAGACACCCTAGTGATCAATATATAATTTGATTAGAAGCTTACCTTCTGCAACTGAAGAGCTTCCTGTTTCAGTTCTTTGGTCCAACTTGGTTTCAGCTTTTTAGTTGCTGCTGTTTTGACCACGTTCTGCGACATCGTCTTGCATTTTGTTGATGTTGGCTTTGTCTCCGCGCTGAACGAACCGGAGGCCTCGACTCCTTTGACCTTAAGTTAACAAAAATTAGAGCGCTCCGATCACTCTACACCCTCACCTGCTTCAGACCTCCTGATGCAACTGCGCGCGTGAGCGCCTTGTTCATGTACCCGTATGCCTTAAAAGAAAGGAATAAGCATAAATTAAAAAATTTTGAACAATCAAAAATTTAAAAAAAAACAAAAAATCAAAAACCAAATAACAAAGTTTTATAAACGCATACCCTTGCTTGGCTTTTGCCAACATCATAATGGGCAACAATAAATTTGAAAATTGCTTCGCGACTGGACACGTTCTTCGCCGCAAGAGCATGCTTTATCATCTGAAAAATAAATAAAAAATTTTATTTTTGGTAGTTTAAGTTTATTTAAGCTATGACCTGAATGTATGGCGGATGGGTGGGTGGAGGCCTCATTTTTTTAAAAGAAAAAAACGATGTAAGAAGAGCGGAAAGTTGTTAGCAAATAAATCCTGAATTGTAAACAAAAATTTAAGCTGTTTTGTAAATACAAAGAAAATTATAATATTATTATTGTGATTTGTGCCAAACATTTATTATTACTAAAATTAGCTTTAAGTTAAGAGATTAGGTATACGCCTACAACGATTGAAAGAATAAGATGAACATTTATGCTCTTGCATCCATTACATTTCCTAAATAATCCGTGTGGGTATGGGGAAGGGATGAGAATGAAATCAATTTTTTATTTGCTGACCCCTACCCAATGGATGAAAGAATGGAATAGACGCTTGCTTACCGAGGGGGGGGGGGGGGCGGGGGATGAACAAAGTTCAAAGTTCACTCCTCACATGGTTCAAAACTGAAACCCTCCCAAACCCTTTGGCTCAAAAACCAATTCAATAGGTTCGCGATGAAATGGGAATAGACCTTTCAATAGGTCACCGATGGGATGGGACCTCTAGAGTACGGGACTCAAAAGGTCCACGATGGGATAAGGGTTCACCCCCGAACCCTTATCCCAAACCCTTTGGTTCAAAAACCAATTCAACAGGCTCACGATGAAACGGGAATAAACCCTTCAATAGGTCCGCGAGAGGACGGGACTCAATGGGACTCAATAGGCTCGCGAGGGGACGGGGTTCCCCGCGAGGGGGGGGTGGCTTTCACTACTGTAATGGCATCAAGGGATGCGAAAAATGGCATTGTAATGGCATCAAGGGATGCGAAAAATGGCATTGTAATGGCATCAAGGGATGCATGCGAAAAATGGCATTGTAATGGCACCAAGGGATGCGAAAAATGGCATTGTAATGGCATCAAGAGATGCGAAAAATGGCATTGTAATGGCATCAAGGGATGCGAAAAATGGCATTGTAATGGCAATTTTTCTTAACAAATTTCAAAAAGACATTTTTTTGAAAATTGTACTTCAGGGGAGGGGGTCGGCGGTGCCGATAGGGGTAAAAAGACGATTCGTTCCCGGCCGATTCGTTCACCCCCGACTCGTTCTCTTTTCAAAAGTTTTTCGTTATAACTTCTTTCAAAGCTAACCAAATCAAACATTTTTGGTATCATTCGAAAGCTTACAACTAGTAGAAGCTTTCAAAAGCAAAAGCTAAGCGATTGGCCAAATTTCAAAAAAGTTATGGCCAATTGTGGCCAAAAAAACGGTTCTGGCCATAACTTTTTTGAGATTTGGCCAATCGCTTAGCGTTTGCTTTTGTAAGCTTCTACTAGTTGTAAGCTTTTGAATGATATTGAAAATGTTTGATTTGGTTAGCTTTGAAAGAAGTTATAACGAAAAAACTTCTGAAAAGGGGAACGAATCGGGGGTGAACGATCGGCCGGGAACGAATCGTCCTCCGTCCGCCGATAGGCGCCGCCGAGAAAATTTTGAAATTTTGACTTTTATTTGTTAAGAGATTTGCAACCAAAAACTTCAAATTGTACGAGGAGCACAATTTTCGGGAAACCTCATTTTCCCTCAAAAAATGAGAATTTTCCCGAAAGTTCCAAGAAATGGCAAAATAATGGCAAGTGTGGAAAAATGGCAAATGTAATGGCAAATTTTCAAAATAAAGGCATTTGCCATTAAAAAAGGACAATTTGAGATCCCTGTTCAAAACCCCACTCAGCAAATTCTGAAAGTTGGCCTGCAATTTTGTCGTTTCTGCTGTTAATCCTTCACTGCAACGTTTGACGGTGTTGTTCGTAGATAAACTTAATACCATTTTATTAAAATTAACTTGAGCTATCACATCGGTAACTCTACGTTTTGCCAACTGTACATTTTGCCAACCCAGCCAAAATGGTACGTTTTGCCAACTCAGCAAAAATGGTACGTTTTGCCAACGGTACGTTTTGCCAACTGCCCATTTTGCCAACTTTGCTTGTTTTGGATTGTTTTGATCAGGTTTTTTGAATGTTTCGGAGCAATTAGATTCCAAATAAATTTTGAATCAAAAAACCTTCGAATCGGGTCCGGGGTTCGAAATTGGTCGAAATTTAAGTTTTTGATGAGTTGGCGAAATGAAACATTTTGATGGGTTGGCAAAACGTAATATTTTTGCTGTGTTGGCAAAACGTACCATTTTGGCTGGGTTGGCAAAATGTGCAGTTGGCAAAACGTACCGTTGGCAAAACGATCGTTGGCAAAACGTACTGACACCTATCACATCGGTTTTCACACAAAACGCCTTTTTACTTCATCACTCTTCTGCAATGTTTTATTTTTTAAACTACTGATGAATGTTCCATTAAAAGATTTGTTGAGAGTTAAATTCGAAACTTTAATTGCCCGTATCAACTAAGAACGGTAATCAACTCGTTCCCCACGAACTCGTACCCCATCAACTCGTTCCCCATCATCAAAAGTCGATTTTTTTATAACAAAATCGTTCAAAAGCATATTCGTTCGATCTCCCGTTCGTCCTAACATGCATTTTGAACCTTTTAAACGACTTTAAACAAAAAAATTTTTTTTTTGGAAAAAAAATTTGTTTTCGACCAATTGTTCGAATCCGGGGTAGGGGTTCGACATACGGGTACTCACGGAGCTCGGATACGCTCTACGCACGAGTTTTGTAAGATTTTTTGAAGTTTTCTGTCATTTTTATTAAGGAGAACGAGTTGATAAAAAGGGAACGAGTTGATGATGGGGAACGAGTTGATGGGGTACGAGTTGGTGGGGAACGAGTTGATATTTTACCATCAACTAATGATGATTTAGACAGAAGTTCATACATTTACAATGCCCAACGGTGTTTCGCTACGTGGGAAAGCATAGTAGCTGTTTGATGTCCTCCACTCGATTTTGTTGAAAGACGGATTCCAAAAACCTCCAGTTGATCATGGATATGCACGGCCGGTAGATGAACCTTCGAAAATGAAAATAATAAAAAATTAATATCAGCAAATAAAGTGAATAATCATTATTATGTATCTATATTATTGAATGAATGGAAACGTACATTTTTGTAGTCGTGCATTTTGATCTCGAGGGCAATCACGCCGCGACTCAGTCTGAAATAATTAATGCCTGTCAATCAGGGTTGCAACGGATCATCCGAAATCCGGTGTTTTTCTCAATCCGATCCGACAGATTTTGGCAAATCCGATCCGAAATCCGGATAATTGTCTGATATGTTTGAACAATTTCAACAAAAAATATTTTTTTGACCAATTTTCTTAACAAATTCACATCAAAAATGTTAAAAATTCTAAAAAAAAAATTTACTGAAGATTTGACTAAGAAAAATGCAATAAAACCAAAAAATACACACCTAAAATCCAACTTTTTAGCAAAAAATTGCACCTTTAAGAATCGACTTTTTTGTCTTCCCCCCCCCCCCGAAAAATTTTTTTGGTTACGGCCCTGGATGGGAAGTTAAACTTTTTCTTCACCATAATTTGCCCATTTGCGATTTTTCTTATTAAACTTGCCGGGGGGGGGGGAGGAAATAGGGCGCCAAACAAGCGCCGGGGGGGGTGGGGAAATTGGGCGCCAAACAAGCGCCGGGGGGGAGGAAATAGGGCGCCAAACAAGCGCCGGGGGGGGAGGAAATAGGGCGTCAAACAAGCGCCGGGGGGGAGGAAATAGGGCGCCAAACAAGCGCCGGGGGGGGTGGGGAAATTGGGCGCCAAACAAGCGCCGGGGGGGAGGAAATAGGGCGCCAAACAAGCGCCGGGGGGGGAGGAAATAGGGCGTCAAACAAGCGCCGGGGGGGGAGGAAATAGGGCGTCAAACAAGCGCCGGGGGGGAGGAAATAGGGCGCCAAACAAGCGCCGGGGGGGGGGGAAATTGGGCGCCAAACAAGCGCCGGGGGGGAGGAAATAGGGCGCCAAACAAGCGCCGGGGGGGAGGAAATAGGGCGTCAAACAAGCGCCGGGGGGGGAGGAAATAGGGCGTCAAACAAGCGCCGGGGGGGAGGAAATAGGGCGCCAAACAAGCGCCGGGGGGGGAGGAAATAGGGCGTCAAACAAGCGCCGGGGGGGAGGAAATAGGGCGCCAAACAAGCGCCGGGGGGGGGGAAATTGGGCGCCAAACAAGCGCCGGGGGGGAGGAAATAGGGCGCCAAACAAGCGCCGGGGGGGGGAGGAAATAGGGCGTCAAACAAGCGCCGGGGGGGGAGGAAATAGGGCGTCAAACAAGCGCCGGGGGGGGGGGGAAATTGGGCGCCAAACAAGCGCCGGGGGGGGAGGAAATAGGGCGTCAAACAAGCGCCGGGGGGGGGAGGAAATAGGGCGTCAAACAAGCGCCGGGGGGGAGGAAATAGGCGCCAAACAAGCGCCGGGGGGGGGGGGAAATTGGGCGCCAAACAAGCGCCGGGGGGGAGGAAATAGGGCGCCAAACAAGCGCCGGGGGGGGGAGGAAATAGGGCGTCAAACAAGCGCCGGGGGGGAGGAAATAGGGCGTCAAACAAGCGCCGGGGGGGGGGGGGAAATTAGGGCGCCAAACAAGCGCCGGGGGGGAGGAAATAGGGCGCCAAACAAGCGCCGGGGGGGGGAGGAAATAGGGCGTCAAACAAGCGCCGGGGGGGGAGGAAATAGGGCGTCAAACAAGCGCCGGGGGGGAGGAAATAGGGCGCCAAACAAGCGCCGGGGGGGGGAGGAAATAGGGCGCCAAACAAGCGCCGGGGGGGGGAGGAAATAGGGCGTCCAAACAAGCGCCGGGGGGGGGGAGGAAATAGGGCGTCAAACAAGCGCCGGGGGGGAGGAAATAGGGCGCCAAACAAGCGCCGGGGGGGGGAGGAAATAGGGCGTCAAACAAGCGCCGGGGGGGAGGAAATAGGGCGCCAAACAAGCGCCGGGGGGGGGAGGAAATTGGGCGCCAAACAAGCGCCGGGGGGGAGGAAATAGGGCGCCAAACAAGCGCCGGGGGGGGGAGGAAATAGGGCGCCAAACAAGCCCCGGGGGGGGGGGGGGGAAATTGGGCGCCAAACAAGCGCCGGGGGGGAGGAAATAGGGCGCCAAACAAGCGCCGGGGGGGGGGAGGAAATAGGGCGCCAAACAAGCGCCGGGGGGGAGGAAATAGGGCGCCAAACAAGCGCCGAGGGGGGGGGAAATTGGGCGCCAAACAAGCGCCGGGGGGGAGGAAATAGGGCGCCAAACAAGCGCCGGGGGGGGGGAGGAAATAGGGCGCCAAACAAGCGCCGGGGGGGGGGGGGAAATTGGGCGCCAAACAAGCGCCGGGGGGGAGGAAATAGGGCGCCAAACAAGCGCCGGGGGGGGGGGGAAATTGGGCGCCAAACAAGCGCCGGGGGGGAGGAAATAGGGCGCCAAACAAGCGCCGGGGGGGGGAGGAAATAGGGCGCCAAACAAGCGCCGGGGGGGGGGGAGGAAATAGGGCGCCAAACAAGCGCCGGGGGGGGGGGGGAATTGGGCGCCAAACAAGCGCCGGGGGGGAGGAAATAGGGCGCCAAACAAGCGCCGGGGGGGAGGAAATAGGGCGCCAAACAAGCGCCGGGGGGGTGGGGAAATTGGGCGCCAAACAAGCGCCGGGGGGGGGGGGGGTGGGGAAATTGGGCGCCAAACAAGCGCCGGGGGGGGGAGGAAATAGGGCGCCAAACAAGCGCCGGGGGGGGGAGGAAATAGGGCGCCAAACAAGCGCCGGGGGGGGGGGTGGGGAAATTGGGCGCCAAACAAGCGCCGGGGGGGGGGGGGGGGGAATCAAACATTTGCATATTTCCCATACACATTTCGGACATCCTTCGATGTTTTCGGCCCAGAAACACGACTTGGTTTGACCGTCGTCATACGACTAGCGATTAGTGCTGCACGAGAGTCTCGGTCTCGAGTCTCGACTCGAGAAAAGTCTCTGCTTTTTTGGGTCTCGGTAAGGATGTGATAAATTGTTGAAATATCGTATCGAAGCCATTGCCGAACACTAGAGCCCGGCGGGAACGGGATTCCCGCGGGAAAAGTACGGGAATCCCGGTCCCGTTCCCGTCTTTTTCGCCGGGCGGGATTTTTTACGGGAACGGGAAAAAGACGGGATTCCCGTTCGGGATTTCCGTCCCGTTCTTTTTGAAAACCCCGTTCCCGTTCCCGTTCCCGGAAATTTTATTTCAGTATTTTTCCCGTTCCCGTTTATTTTTCTTGGCGAAATTGTACCAATTTTCATCACAAAAATGCTTAAATTTCAAAATTTTTTAACGGCGGCGCCTATCGGCACCGCCGAACCCACCCAAAATGTGCCATATTCTGTTGGTTTCTGATTTTCTGAATCAATTAAGATTTCAAAAGCTTAAAAAAACTACCGTATTTTTAAGATTTTGGTAGCAAATCTCTTATCAAATTGAGCAAAAAATGCAAAATTTTCTCGGCGGCGCCTATCGGCACCGCCGACCCCCCCCCCTCCACCTCGAGAAAAGAAATTCTCAAAAATTTGAATTTTGAAAAATTCGCAAATCGGAAAAAATTCGAAAATTTTGAGCAATTTTCTTAACAAAAATGTTTTAAAAATTTTCCGACGGCGCCTATCGGCGTTGTCGGACCCTCCAATTGTATATCAGAAATTTATCTCAAAGTGCCCGCCAAAAAAAATTTCGAAAAATTCTTAGTTTAAAAATTTTCAAAATTTTTCCCGTTCCCGCGGGATTCCCGTTAAAAATTGAACGGGATTTCTACGGGAACGGGAAAAAGACGGGATTACCGTTCGGGATTCCCGTCCCGTTCTTTTTGAAAACCCCGTTCCCGTTCCCGGAAATTTTTTTTTACCGGGCTCTACCGAACACTACAAATGGAGGCTGGAATTGGCGTAATCAGTTGCTGGGGCGGGTCGGGCCACTTCTCTCTGTAATTGTTATGTCAAATGATCGACGTTCAATTTTCATTCATTTATTTGCAAATTTTTTATGAAAACCCCAAAAATTGTAGGCGATGGAATTTTCTTTCGATAAATTTGTTTGTCAGATGCGAATTAATAAATGCGGGACTAAAAGTCAAAGTCAAGAGCGTCAGTCACCATCCCATAGTATTTTCCAGTAGGCTTCATTAGTTTTTTTTTGTTGTAAAATAAGGGATGTAAATTTGGTGATCTGTCGTCGTATGGCGATCAGACCAAGCTGTGGTGGCGCTACAGGTCTCGGTTATTTAGACTTCTTTCTCGACTTTGAAAAAAACTTTGAATTTTGACAAAATGTTCGAATTCCGGTCCGGGGTTGCTTGCACCAGCCGGACAGACAGCCGATCAACGACAAAGATTGAATGGGTGGAGGGAGCAGTGCGCGGCAGGGTTGCAACGGATCATCCGAAATCCGTTATCCGAAATCCGGTGTTTTTTAAATCCGATATCCGATCCGACAAATTTTGGGTTATCCGATCCGAAATCCGTATCCGACTTTTTTCTCAAGAACAATCCGATCCGAAATCCGTATCCGACTTTTTTCCCAATCCGTTGCAACCCTGGTGCGCGCACGCCAATCAATCAATAGTTTTCAACCAATGCGATCAGAGCACAGAGAAGATGGTTCTTCCTCCTCCGATCAATAGTGATCAGAGAGAGAGATTCTTTCAAATTTCCATCATTTTTATCACCTATGCAAAACTTTAATAATACAGCAGAAATAAGGCGCTAAAAGCAACAAACTGCAGCATACCGTACCGTACGTCCAACAAAATTGCGGTTTCGGTCCTAAACAGAGCGTAATTTTAAAGTTTCCATTTTTTCACGAAATAATCGAAAATAATTTTTTTGCACGATGACACCCCCCCCCCCACCGCAATTTGTACGACGACGCCCCCCACACACAAAACAATGAAAAAACAAAAATAATAATAATAATAATCGCTTGTGGTGGTGGAGCTGTGTTTGGTGGTGCTGCTGCTGCTGCTGCTGCAATTTCTTTCACACAGCCGATTTGGGGGCCAATCCCTGGTGGGCCAAATAGACGTAGGTGTTGGCGGCACGTTTCTTCGCTAAAAAATTAAAAGAAAACATCATTATTCATTATTATTATTATTTTATTATTATTAGGAAATTTTTTTTTTTTGAGAATTAATGAGACAACAACAACAACAAAAAAATTTGCGCAATTTGTTGAAGGTTTTTGTTTTCCCGTCTTTGATGCATCATTTGAGACCGGACAACCAGACAAAACAAATTTTTGGTCATTATTTGGTAGTACATACCAGTGTTTTCCTGTTCCAACAATTTTGAACCTGTTCCTGTTCCTGTTCTGTTCTAAAATCTTAGAACAGCCTGTCTGTTCTGTTCCTGTTCTGTTCCGACCTCGAGAACAGAACAGGAACAGGAACAGAACAGGAACAGAACAGAGTAAACTGTTCTTAGACTGTTCCAAATTAAAAATTTTCCGAGTGAAATTCAGACTGAAATTTTAATCGATGATTCATTGAGCAGAGTGCTCATCACTTGCTAGTGATGCTCGAGACCTAACCTTACCAAGAGTTGACCCCGAGACTCGAGAATTTGCTCCCAAAAATCCGAGACTTTTACGAAAATATTTTAAGTTAGGTTCAAAATAGGTTTGATCCCGACCCCTTGGGGGCAGGAAAATCGGGGAGGTCGGGGTTGGTCATGTCGAGAGTCGGGGGCGACCCAATTTTGAGAATGGGGAGCAGCCCTAATTCAAAATTTTTTGAGAATTCTGCTTCTGCTTTACATCAGGGGGGAGGGGGGGGGGGGGTCGGCGGTGCCGATAGGCGCCGCCGAGAAAATTTTGAATTTTTGACTTAATTTGTTAAGGGATTTGCAACCATTTTTTGAAGATTTTAATGGAATTGTTAAAAAAATGGTCTTGATTTTTAAAAACAAAACAAAAGGGTCCCCCTATGATTTTTTTCTCAAGTTTAATGAAACAAATAAAAAATTTTTATGTCTTCAAAAAATATTAAATCTAAAATATTTTTAATTACCATCAAAGTTCATAAAAAGAGAGAAAAAAAGCATTTACAAAGTAGGGGGTTCGAACCCACAGCCCCAGGCATCACATATCACTCACCATTACACCACACCAGGGAGTAAAATATAAAGAATAAAAAAGAATTTCACTAGGAAAAGTTGAACCTTAGACAAAATTGAATCAAGGCACGCAGTTTAACCACTGCGCCACGTGAGATCATAATGAATCATTGGAAAATTTCAAATATATTACTCAATCAAGTTCAATTCTTCAATTTTTACCCTGTTCTAGCTTGGCCTGTTCTGTTCCTGTTCTGTTCCTGTTCTGTTCCTGTTCCTGTTCTGTTCTGTTCTAAGATTTCAGAACAGCACAGGAACAGGAACAGATTCAAAATCCTTGGAACAGGAACAGAACAGGAACAGAACAGGAACAGAACAGGCCAAGCTGGAACAGGAAAACACTGGTACATACCAGGGATGGGCGGAAATTTATTTTCAAAAATTTTTTTTTGAAATATTAACAGTAATTATTTTTAAAAATTTCGAACCGCATTTCAATTCTCCAAAAATCCCATTCTTAGGGGTGTATATTTTTTCCGTTTTTTTCCGTTAAAAGGGGCATTTTAACGGAAAACGGAAAAAAGGCCCAAAACCCATCCCTGGTACATACTTTGGGTTTCCGAAAATTTGACCAAACAAATATTTGGTTTACTATTTGTACAAATATTTCCAAACATTTGTATTTGGTCCGGTCTCTATTCATAATCATAAAAAAAAGAGCAAAAAAGATTTCCGGCTTTAGGCAATTATACTAATCACTAGAGTCGAGATTTAATATTGACTAAAAAACGTAAAATATTGACCAAACAGGTCTAATTCAAAATTCGTCAACTGTTTATTAATTTTCCTCTTGAAATTTTCGAAAAAATGTCCAAAATGTTGAATTTCTTCATGACAAAAAATATGCATTTATTATGTAACAATGGCAAAATATTGATTTATTCTCAAAAACATCAAAATATTGATTTTTATATTTGACTAAAAAGTCGCTCGAATTCTAAAATTTTTCGAAAAAAATATGTAAAAACTTGAAAATCTCGACCCTAATTACAAAATTCAAACAAAAAAAAACAACTGTTTTCTCTGCTTTCAAATTTTGCATAAATGTGGAATATAATGAAGGATTTGCCTCTTTTTACAAATAATTCAAAAAACAATTTTTTGTGCTTTCAAATTTTGCATAAATGTAGAATATATGAAGGATTTGCCTCTTTTTACAAATAATTCAAAAAACAAAAAAACAATTTTTTGTGCTTTCAAATTTTGCATAAATGTGGAATATAATGAATTGATTTATTTACTTCTTTTTTACAAATAATTCAAAAAAAAACAAAAAAAAATTCAGTACCCACCAACTTCAATCCAATCGTTGGTCAACGGATGGTAATAATAGCCTTTGTAGTCCATGCGTTCACCTTGCAAATGCTTCACACGATTCTCCAACAGTCTGAAGAAAGAGAGAGAGAAAAAAATGGCTTAAATATTCTCATTTAAAAAATTTGTTTTTTTCAAAAATTTATAAATTAATTTGAAACAATATGACACAATAGAGAAAGGATATATAAGCGTTGTATTGCACCCCCCCCCCCAAAAAAAAAACTTCTTCAAAACCGGCATTATCAAAAGTTTGTATAAATATACCCAAAAACTAAAAAGGTGTCAATAAAAAATAATAAAAATTTCTAAAATTGTGAAAAAAGACCTATAAAATGTGCCCTTTAAAAAATGATCGATTTATTGCGTTTTTTGGACTGCAATTTGATGCCATGATCCCAAAACTCCCCTGGTGTCATGTGCTGGGTGTTGGCAATAAATTTGGCCAGGATTTTGTGCCAAAAATGCCACATGGATCCAGCAGTTAAGTCAAAACAAATTTTTTTTGGAGAGAGTCCCCCCCCCCCCCGGCAGTCACAGTCTCTGATTTGTGTGTCCCCTCAAGCGATTCCGAAATAAGAAAAAAAAATAATTTAAAAACAACAACAACAACATACCGCCATTTGTTTTTGATCTCAACGCGTGCAAACAAGGACATATTGGCCTCAACGTAACGCATGTCTGTGAAAAAAAAAATATGTAAAATTTTATTTTAAAACCAGAAATACGCCCCCCCCCCTCTCCCCATTTTTGAAAAAATTCTTTTTTGTTTTAAAGTTGATTAAAAAAAAGAAGGTGTTTTCTAGGGCATTCTGAGATCCGCTTTCGACCTACTTCGAAGGGCGGACCCGAATTCGAACATTTCGTTGAAACACAAATTTTCAAAATTCACATTTACATCATAAATTTTTTGAAAAAATGTTCGAATTCGAGTCCAGGGGGTTCGAAATTGGTCGAAATGGAGGTCAAAGTCTGATTGCATGCCTCCGAATACCACATGGAACGCCTATTTAGCGATTTAGAAACAACAAAATTATTTTATTTCTTCAAAAATGGGGGGGGCAGCACCAGTCTTCAATATTATTATACCCTAAAAACATGACAAATGAAAACTAAAATTGACAAAAATGAAAATTATTCTTTTTTTTTTGTTTGTTTGTTTGTTACAAAATTTGCTCAATTTGTTCGCCAATTGCTTTGGCCAACCGGACAACGGACCTGATGCGCCGGAAAGCCAGGCAGTAAATTGTCGCAGTGGCGTGCGCTCAAATTGCCAGTGCCGTGGTGGCGGGCCTTCGGTGGGGTAGTCAGTCAATTCGCAGGTGCCTTTTGGGGGGGGGGGGGGAAAGGAAAAATTTTTACCAAAAAATTTTTTTTTATAGTAATTGTGACAGGTCGAGAGAAAGAGAGAGAGAGAGAGAGGAGCATAGAGTTCGGTTAGTTCAGCCTCTCCCCCCCCCATTTTAAGCATTTGTTAAAAAATGTTTTTTTTGTTGAAAAGTCGAATGGCATAAATGATCAAGAAATCCGGCATTGAGTCCCCCCGCTCCTCTACCTCATTTTTGGTAAATTTTAAAAACATTTTTAAATTGTTTCTAAAAATTCAATAAAGGGCGTTTCTAGAGGTGTTGGAGTGAATGACCTCGATTTCGTCGAACCACGGACCCGAATTCGAACATTTTTCCCAAAAAAATTGTCTAAAATCAATTTTAGCCTCAAAATCATTCATTTCGGTCATTACTTGCCGCCTTTCCGTTGTAATTTTGTGGCTTTTTGAATGATTTTGAGGCTAAAATTGATTTTTGAAAATTAATTTTTGGATTTTCAAAAAACTGTTCGAATTCAGGTGCAGGATTCAAATTGGCCGAAATAAATGCCAGATACAGAATCTACGCTCTCGAATACCCCTAGAAACACTTTTCCGAGAGATGGAAGCATAGTAAAACAAAAATTTTTTTTGGAGAAAAATGACAAAAATGGTACTCTAACCCAAAAAAAAGTATAGTAATTTGTAAGAAAAATCAAAACCTCAAAATTCAACACAAATTTAGTACCATAATATATGTGCGTGCCGAACAAGATGAGCAAACATGGGAACACGCCGATGCCAAGCATATAAAAATGCCTAAATTTAATAATTTTACAAAATTTTCAGGAAATTTCTGGCCTATCGAAGCTGGGAGGTGCTCATAAAAAAATCTCCGTAAAAAAATTGTTTTCCGCGGTTTTAAAGGTCCAAATCCTCAGGTCTGATGACTTTTGGGCGGTACAAAAAATGTGTAACACAAAATTTGCAAAAATAACCAATTTTTTTTTTTGTTTGAAATTTGTGAAAAAAACAGCTTCAATATTCTACGAGGTCCCCAAATTGCCAATTGTCTTTGGCTTTGTTCCACGCCAGTTGGCCCTGACGTCGTCTGAACACGTGGCCATGCCCGTGTCGAACAATGCAAACTTAAAAAATTGAAAAAAAAAAATCAGACTTTTGCGGGGTACTAATTTTTTAAAGAAAATTATTGAGTTTCGGGTAATACTGAAGATGGTGCCCCCCATTTTTGAAAAAATTATTTGTTTATTTTAAAGTTGATAAAAAGGTGTTTTCTAGGGCATTTAATGGGCGTAGAATCCGAATCTGACCTCAGATTCGATCTACTTCGAACCCCGGACCCAAATTCAAACATTTCGTCGAAAAATTCAAAAATTTTTAAAATTCACATTTACGTCTCAAAATCATGCAAATGACCATTATTTGCTTTTTCGATGTTTGTTTGTGTTTTTTGAATGATTTTGAGGCCAATTTTGATTTTTTGAAAATTTGATTTTTAAAAAATGTTCGAATTCGGGTCCGGGGTTCGAAATTGGTCGAAATGGAGGTCAGATTCGGATTCTACACCTCCGAATACCACTAGGAACGCCTATTTAGCGATTAAGAAAAAAAAATTATTTTATTTTTCCAAAAATGGGGGGCACTATCTTCAGTATTACCGAGTTTCGGAATTACAACAAAAAATTTTCGGAATTCTTCATCAAATCCAGTGCTGTCTTGGCCCAGGAAAATGCCCGGTTCCGGAATTTTTTTTTGTGCAAAACTCTGGCCCAGTGTTTACCCGTCGAATTTCGGCCAAGTCCAATGCCTGGCAAAACAAGCATTCTGGTGACCGCCGAACCACCCAATTTGCTGAGCGCTGACATTTATTTTGTTGATGAAACCAAAAATAATATTTTTTTCTAATAGTGAAAAACCAAAAGTTTAAAAAATGCAGCAGCAGATCAGAAATCAATTAAAAACAAATAAGAAATTGGAATCAAAAAGTGCTTAATGATAGAAGCGATCAAAACCAAGGGTTTTACACTACGTTTTGCCTCCAGATGGGTTGGCATTGTTATGGTTTTTGAATGATTTTGAGGTCAAAAGATTCCGAAAAAATGTTGGAATCAAAAAACCTTCGAATTCGGGGGTCCGGGGTTCGAAATTGATCGAAATTTAAGTATTTGATGGGTTGACAAAATGTAACATTTTTGCTGGGGTGGCAAAACGTACGGGGACACCATAACCAAGCTTTAAACGATTGGGTGCTGCACTATGGGTGAAGCCCAGCAGCAGACAAAAATGATCGATGCGCCAAAATTTATGTCATTTTGCACTAATTCAAAAAAATAACCATGTGGCAGACAGCGCATGGTCAGACACTATATCCCCCACCATTGGAATTTCTTTCGATTTTCGGGACCTTGTAACATAGGCTAATGCTTATATTTCTTGACCAAATTTTGCAGACATGCTTCTAGTGCTCCCTTCTTACCCAAACCAAAATTTGGTGGAGTTTGGAGACTTTTGAAAAAATTTGGTCTGAAAATTTTGAACGTTTTTGACTATAACTCATGAATTGAGCGCTTATATCAAATAAAAAAGCGATTAAAAAATTCCTTAGTCTGATCGCCACACGACGACAGATCACCAAATTACCTCCCACCAAAATATGGACTAAAAATACGCTAAAACTGACCAAATTCAGTCAATTTTCCGTGAAAACCTTCAAAATTCGTCAATCGTTATTAACTAGCGGGTTAGGTGCGCCTAACGGCGCACCAACCGCTAGAAGTACATGTTGTAAACAGATTTGATTGAAATACTTCAAAGCTTTTTATCCTTGGAATTTTCTTCTTTTGACATTTTTCCGCTTTTGGCACTTTTTCCTCTTGGCGTTTTAACCTTTTGACATTTTCCAACTTTTGGCTTTACCCACTTTTGGCACTTTCCCCCTTTGGCATTTTCTCGGCTTTTGGCTTTTTCCCAGTGGCATTTCAGCTTTTGGCATTTTTCCCTTTTGGCATTTTGCCTTTTGGCACTTTTTCCTCTTGGCGTTTTAACCTTTTGACATTTTCCAACTTTTGGTTTTACCCACAGACAAAAATGAACGATGCGCCAAAATTTATGTCATTTTGCACTAATTCAAAAAAATAACCATGTGGCAGACAGCGCATGCTCAGACACTATATCCCCCACCATTGAATTTTATTTCGATTTTCGGGACCTTGTAACATAGGCTAATGCTTATATTTCTTGACCAAATTTTGCAGACATGCTTCTAGTGCTCCCTTCTTATCCCTACCAAAATTTGGTGGAGTTTGGAGAATTTTGAAAAAATTTGGTCTGAAAAATTTAAACCTTTTTGACTATAACTCGTGAAGGAAAGCATAATAAAATCACCCTATAGCATTAAACGATTTCTTATTTTGTTTTCTAGGGATGGTGAAGATCTGTAGGTGTAGAAAAAAGTTCTTAGGTGTGAAGTGCGGGATGGTCAAAATATTATTAACAAAGGTGAGAGAGAACGCCAAATGAGGAGAACATGTTAGAGATAAAAGGGAAAAGCGAGATAGTACAGGGGGTTTTCTCTGCTGCTGGGCTTGACCCATAGTGTTGCTGTTATTCTAAAATTGATACAAAATCCAAAGTTTTTCTGATCACAAAAATTGCTTTTATGTATTTATTGATTGATTGATTGCTTCCTAAAGAATTGGGATCCCGACGGTAAATTTTTTAAAAAAGGACAAGCTCCGGGGGTTTAATGCATATTTTTACGCTAGGGTAAAATGCATTTAAAAATTTTAACAAATTAAAAACAAAGTTCCGGTGGGACCCCATGCCCTTCTAATTACATATTCATAACAAAAAACATTGATTGGCTAACAAGAAAACTCTACTCAACTCTGAGAGCGAATTTTTTCAATTTAATTTACACCCCTTTAGGGGTTTCCCGTGAATCTGTCCTTAATCCTCTGCATGCAGACGCTAATTTGAATGTAAATTCAGCTGCCCCCCTCCCCCCGACGTTTAGTAATCCTCTTAGATTCATTCGGAAGAAAAACAGTTCCTCTCCCCTTCATTCCACTCGCCGGGGGCGTCAAAATCGGCGCTGCCGACTTTGAACTTAAGTTGATTAATAAAAATGCCGGAACAGAGATTAAGTTGATTAATAAAAATGCCGGAATAGAGATTAAGTTGATTAATAAAAATGCCGGAATAGAGATTTTTTCGGGGTGAACATGCCGTGTTTGATCGGTACCTATGTAAAAAAGAATCTGCGATCGGGAGGACGGATATTAGGAAAATTGTGGCCAATTTGTTAGTTAACGCGCGCGCCGAGTTGGCAATTTTGTTCTCTAACTCTTCTGGTTTTGTTCTTTTTGCTCTGACTCTTTCTGTTTCTCTGTGTTCTCTGTATTACACTTTCATTCTGATTTGCTCTGCTCTCTTTTGATCTCTTTCTTTCTTTCGTTCTTTTTGTTGAGGTTCTTTCACTCCTTTTTCTCCCTCCGCCATTCTTTCAATTCTTTTTTCTCTTTTCTCTCCACCCTTTCTCCTATCACTCCCTTTTTTCTCTTTCCTCTCCCCCCTTCTCTCTTTCTCCTCCTTTCTCTCTCCCTCCTTTGTCTCTTTCTCCTCTCACTCCTTTTTTTCTCTTCCCTCTCCCCATTTGTATCTTTCTCCTCCTTTCTCTCCCTCCTTTGGCTCTTTCTCCTCTCACTCTCTTTTTTTTTTCTTTCCTCTCCCCCTTGTCTCTTTCTCATCTCACTCCCTTTTTTTTCTCTATCCTCTCGCACTTTCTCTTTCCTCTCCCACTTTCTCTTTCCTCTCCCTCCTTTGTCTCTCTCTCTCTACCTTCTTTTCTCTTCCTTGTGGCCCAACTCTAAATGTCGTCTGTATGTGCTGTCGTTTTGCACATATTGTACACATACTCTCTCTCTCTTTATGTCCATTCCATTCCAATTCCAACCACCAACCAATTTGTTGTATTTTTGGTATTATCGGCTGCTGCTGTTGCTGGTACTGGTGGTTGGTGTTGACGGCCTGCCCCGCTCCCCCCCCCCCCCCCCCCCCTACTCCACTAATTTCCCCCCTAATTCTCCGCAAAAAATAGTGATTAAAATAGCATTTTTGTTGGTAAATTGTTTGATATATGGTGTGTGTGTGTGTTATCTGTAGAGATGGGATTTTCATATTTTAACCTTTCTTTTTCGCAGAATAGTGATCATACATATGTAAGAGAAGCCCAAAAATAGCATTCTTTTCGAAAAATTTTAGAATTAGAGCGATTTTTTAGTCAATATAAATCAAGATTTCGCCATTTTTTCATAATTTAGGGATTTTTTTTTTGAGGAAAATCCAATATTTCAGGCATTTTTCGAAAATTTTTGAAGGGAAAAGTCAGTATTTTAAGTCAATATTTCACGTTTTTTAGTCAATATATAAATTCTAATTTATCTGCGTATTTCATTCACCAAAGTACATGAATTTATATTGTTTATCTGTGAATGGTGTTCAATGTGGAATTTGACCTTTTACGAGTAATGAAAGCATAACACCACCTACTTACTATACATTTTTAGAATGTCTGGAAAAAAAAAACAAAAAAAAAGTTTTTTTTTTGTTTTTCTATTCTCCTCTAAATTGAAAAAAACTAGTCCTTCCTGCTTTTTTTTCTCGCTCATGACCTCGCCCGAAAATTGTTAAATTCAATACTTTAAGGGTCCAATTAACATACACTAAAAAAAAAATGCATTTTGCCGATTTATCGCTGAGCGAGCGGGAGAAGGCGTTGAGCGCTCGCTACTTGCAGGAGCGTGAGGCGGTGCTTGAGGTTCAAAATTTTTTTCTAAAAAAAATTTGATTTTTTTTTTGTTGTAATTTTAAGAAGAAAATTTCAGAAATTTTCCGAGTGGACAGAGCAAGACCAGACGGATTTGTGCAAACATTTGCTGCAACGGATGTGCCATCATCAGCATGGCCAAATTGACCAGTTTTTGAGTCCGATGCTCCAGCGAGATTTCATCGCGTTGTTGCCGAGTTTGTTTTTTTTTTGTTTTGTTTTTTCTAAATTTTTATTTTTCACACTTGGCAAGTTGTAAATAAACCCATTCCAGAACAGGTTTCCGTAACCGGAAGAATTTTTTTTGGGGGGTGAGGAATCCATAAAAAAATTTTTTTATGATTTGTAGGGGTGTACCGAGGGCGGGAGCCAGGAGGGAGGGGAGCCCGTGGGGCCCTAATAACCCTTAAAATCGACTTTTTTTTTTTTGTTGATTTTTTATAAAATACACACTTAAAAATTGACGTTTTTTCTTGATTTTCTAAGAAATAGCACTAAAAATTACTTTCTGATCGGGATTTGACTCCGCCCTTGGGGTGTGTACTGCATAATTCTGTCTTAATTTTTGCTGTAGCGGACCCCCCAGTGCCTTCATCTGTAATTTAAATGTCGTGTCAAACGGTTCAAACAAAAATTTAAAAAACCCAGAACTTTCATAGTTTCTTAAGCATAAATTTGCTAAGCCCCATAAATTTGTTTTTTGATTTTTCTAAAATTTGATTTAAAAGTTATTTTGTAAATGTTGTAGCACTCACTCAGGGACGTAGCTAGAAAAAAATTTCGGAGGGGGGAATTGATCCATCTGAGCGCGGCGCTCAGATGGCATTCCCATTTGAGCGCCAGGAGCGGCCCGGTGGTGCCGATAGGCGCCGCCGGGAAAATTTTTTTGATTTTTGATGGCAATTTGTTAAGAAAATTGATCAAAAAGCTGTAAAAGTGTAAAACAATAGGGTCCCCCCTCTTGTTTTTTTTTCTGAAATTTCATTTCGGGGGGGGGGAATTCCCCCCCCCCCCCCCGCCCCCCCCCTGGCTACGTCCCTGCACTCACTTTTCAGCCGGATTGGCGGACAACGTGTTGCATTTGTTGGACGCAAAATCGTTGTGTGCCTCCGAATTTGTCAGTCGCCGGTGGAGCCGCGTGATCATCAACGGAATGCTGTGGCGTAAGCACATTGAGCGCCAGGTGCGCAACGATCCGTTTTGGGCCGGACTCGTCAGCCGCCGGGGATGGTCAGCAAAAAATATTTTTTTTTTGGAAAAAAGTTTTGTTTTTGGGGGTTTTATGAGTGTTTTTGACGAGAGGTGGTGATAAATTTGTTTTATGGGGAAAACCAACTCATGAATTTTTGCGCCTTTTAAATTGTTTTTTTTTTGTAAAACTGGACAGAGATTTTGAAGTTTCGATTTACGGAAAATTTTTGAAAATCTCTGACTCCCGAGATTCCGTTGGGTTTTATACCCAGGGGCGTAGCCTAGAAAAAAATTTCGTAGGGGGAATTGGTCCAACTGAGCGCGGCGCTAGGATGGCATTCCCATCTGAGCGTCAGGAGCGGCCCGCATCAAGTCTCGATCACGCACAAGACTCGGGCTCCAATCCCAAAATATAGTAGCACCGGAGTCTCTATTTTTTTGTTTCCAAAAAATCTTCCCAACCTAGCAGTGATTTTTTTTCAAAAATTTTTTTTTGCTTTGGAATAATTTTTGCATGATTAAAAATGTGCAGAATCCAAATCGGACTACTCATCTAAAAAACTGTTTTTATTTTTTTCTAATAATTTTCTATGTTAATTTATAACATTTTTTTCAACATCTTTAGGAAGAAGTACCTCTTCTGCTCAAAGGACCAAGCGACGCGAGCAATTGCCCAAGCATGGCGAGCACCGAAGAAGGGCGAGGACGTGTTGGACTTTCAGCACAAATTTTATCGGTAAAAAATTGTTTTTTTTTTTTTGAAAAATTATGCAAAAAAAGTAAAAAAATGTTTTTTTTTCAGCGATCTGTATCCAAAAATCACGGCTGACATTCGGCAAATTGAACAAAATTGGCGCGAGGGACGCCACCGGTTGGAGCGCATCAATTGCCAATCGGAGAACAGCAAAGGTAAAATTTTATATATATTTTTGTTTAAATAGTGACATTTTTTTTAAATGTTAAATTTTTATTAGAAAAGGTAGGCCCCCTTTTTTTGTTTGTGATAATTTCGGTCTTTTGTTAAAAATGGGAAGAAAAAAAATCGATTTTTCATCATTTATAGTAAATTAATTTTGTTCAGATGCAACGGTAAAATTATATATTTTTTTGTTTAAATAGTGACATTTTTTTAAATGTTAAATTTTTATTAGATCAGGTAGGCCCCTTTTGTTTGTTTTTGATAGTTCGGTCTTTTGTGAATGAAAAAATGGGAAAAATTTGATTTTTCATAGGATTTGCAGCATTTTAATTTTTGAAGAAATAGTGTGATAAAAAGAGAGAGTTAGACGACGAGAGTAATTTGGGTATCAACGCACCCCATCTAAAAATTGTCTTAGCTTACCTTTTTTGAACATTTTATTTTTTGGAGAAATTAATTTTGTTCTTCAGGTGTGTACTGTCTTCAATATGATGACGAAAAAATCATCTCCGGACTACGGGACAACACCATAAAAGTAAAAAAAGAGTTTTTTTTTTAGGTAAATTGAATTTGTGGAAAATTTTCTTTTCGGTTTTTCGTTAAAATTGGTTTTAAATTTAACAGTAAGTGTAAAGAACACTTAGCCCTTGAAGTCTCTAAACGTAAAAAGATTTTTGTTGACTTTTTTTTTTTTTTTGTTTAGATTTGGAGCCGTCCCGGACTGGGCTGTGTGGAGACATTGACCGGACATACCGGCTCCGTGCTGTGCCTGCAGTACGACAACCAGATGATCGCCAGTGGTAGCAGCGATGCGACAGTCAGGTCAAAAAAAAAATTATGACCTGGGCAAAAACATCATTTTTGGTGTTTTTAAAGCTATCATTTTTACAATTTTAATTAATTAATTAATAAATGTAAAAAATATAACTCAACAGCTAGCTGTGCAGCATATTAGGTAGTAGCAGTTTTTTGTCTCCCTTTTTGTTGTGGGAATTGAAAGAAATTAAAAATTGTTCATGTTTTAGAACGACCAAATTTTGTGCTTCGGAAAATTGATATGGCCCCGGGGGGTTTTTTTAGTGTTTTAGCAGGGCATGCATTAGTCCTGATTGAATATTTGCTAGCCGGGCGTCCGAACCCTACCAATTTTTAATTTTTGTTTGAAATGCATAAATTCTAGAATATGGGATGTGAACACGGGCGAGCAGTTGAACACGCTTATCCATCATTGTGAAGCTGTACTCCACCTGAGGTTCCAGGACGGTATGCTGGTCACATGGTGCGTGCGCACATATTTTTTGTTGTTGTTGTTGTTGTTGTTGTACACATTCGAAGTTTTCAATTTTATTACATTAATAAATAAAATGTTTCATTAATTTTTGCCACTTTTATAGCTCCAAAGATCGCTCCATCGCCGTGTGGGACATGGCGTCACCGCGCGGGATTGAACTTCGTCGGGTGCTCGTTGGCCACCGCGCGGCGGTCAATGTGGTGGATTTTGATCACAAATACATTGTGTCGGCCAGCGGTGATCGGACAATAAAAGTGGGGGAGCACACATTCATTTTGTTGTCATTTTTACAATACAATAACTCTTCTTTTTTTTTTTGAACTTTTGTCGTTTAAAACACAAAAAAAAAAAAATTGATTTATTTTTAATGTGTGCGCAGGTCTGGAATGCGAGCACGTGCGAGTTTGTGCGCACGCTGAACGGTCACAAGCGGGGCATTGCCTGTCTGCAGTACCGGGACCGGCTGATTGTGTCGGGGTCCAGCGATTTTTCGATACGGTACACTTACTCACGCATTTTTGGTCCCAATTTAATTGCTTACACCGCGCAGACTTTGGGACATTGAGTGCGGGAACTGCTTGCGCGTGTTGGAGGGTCATGAGGAGCTGGTGCGGTGCATCCGCTTTGACACCAAACACATTGTGTCCGGTGCTTATGATGGGTGAGTGAGTTTTATAGTAGATCACGTTGTGCCCAGGCCTGTAGCCAGAAACTTTTTCGGGGAGGGGGGGGGAAGTTCTTACAAATTAGGGGTTATATTTTTCCCTTTTTATTGCATTTGTGTTAAGCAATTTTTTCAAAAAAAAAATTTTTGGTTTTTGGGGGGTTGTTTTCCGTTTTTACTCCATTTTTGTTAAGAAATTTTCAAAAATGCAAAATTTTTTTTGCGAATTCTGGGTCCCCTCTATGGGGGAGGGGCATCAAAAATGTAAAAATTTGTGAATTTTTTTTTGTTTTGCTTACAGGAAAATTATGATATGGGATCTGACTGCAGCGCTGGATCCGATGACACCGCCCAACTCAATATGCATAAAAACACTTTCGGTTTGTTCGTTACAATGCGCGCAGCACTTGAACAAATTTTTTTTTTTGAAATTTTAATCAAAAAAAAAATGCTAAGAAATACAGGATAATAATAATAAAAAAAAATTTTTTTTGCTTTTGCAGCAGCACACCGGACGCGTGTTTCGGCTTCAGTTTGACGAGTTCCAAATCATCAGCAGCTCCCATGATGACACCATTTTGATCTGGGACTTTCTTAACACCGGCGCGTCCGCCGCTGTTGCAGCAGGTGCTGCTGCTGCTGCTCAAGTAAATCATCATAAAAAAAAACAACAAAATTTTAAAAGCATTCGATGTTAAATTGATAAAAATGGGATTTTTTAAAAATTAGATTGTTTAATTTTTCTTAAAATTTTATTAAATATAATTATATTATATTTTGGTGACAATTTCTGTGGTGTTTATAGAGTAAGTGTCTCCTCCCCCCCCCATCCAATCCGATCACGAGTTTCAGGCTGTCCAACACCAGCCGCCGCCTCAACCGCCTCCCATCCAACCGGTGGCAGAAGCGGAAGCAGTACCTGCTGCACCACCACCAGCAGCAGCTGCTGCTCCTGCTGCAGCAGTGCCCGGACAACATGGCCAACAACCGGGCCCGATCATACCGTTGGCGCCGCCGCCCTCACCATAACAACTACTAACAGAGAGCAGCGGGAGCACCAAAGAGAAGATGGTGTTTAAACAAACATTTTATGTGTCCATTTGTACGAACGACCAGAGAGACTCCTCCAGACTCCTCCTTCTCTTTTTTTTTGTCGTTTAAATTTGTATCTTTCTTTTTCTGTTTGTTGGCGTTTCCTTCATTTATTTCCATGTCCATCTCGAGACCGTTTTGATTTCATTCCTTCAATTCCATCCCATCCCATCCTCCACAGAAACTGCTCTTCTCTTAACACACCAGTGTTTCCTATGTTCATCACTGATTGACACATTTGGGGCTAGAAACGGGAATTTTGAAAATCCCGGACCTGGAACTGGCTTTTGGAAATGACCTGGATCTGGATTTACTAGGATTAAAAAAATGCTCTGGTTTCCAGGATATCTTGGTCTTGGTGTGTGTGCAGATCGACCAAAATACCAGGATTCCGGATCAGGAGTTTTGGAAAATCCAGTCCAGGCCCTGTCCGATCTCTAGTTCTCAGAATAAAAAATTTATTAAATCAAGGGCAGAGGAACCAGAGTGCTATGCCAAGTAGTTGTACAAAACAATTAATTCTTGTGTCATGGAAACACTGCTTCAACTTCTCTGTTTGGTCTGTTCCACTCGTCACGTCACACGTCTCGTCGTCGTCGTTTGTTTTTTTTTTGTATTATTTTGTTGGACCAGCTCGTCGTATATTTGATAACAAAATCCGTCGGACAAAACAAAAAAATGTGTGCATTTTTTCCTTCCTTCCACTTTTTTTCCATCCATGTCGCTACACATAATGTTGTCTCAAGAGTTAAACTGATGAGATTGAAATTGACTTGTGTATTTTTGTTCTCGCAAAATTGTACATTTTTTGTGGCACTTAAAAATTAAATCGTAAAAAGGTAACAAGAAAACAAAAACCCGCGCAATGCGTTAGGACTTTTTGAAATAGTATTTTGCAGTGTTGGCCGAGGTCGGCATTTTTTTGGTAAAAACTGGGACCGATTGACCGGGATCGTGAAAGCCGGGATCGAGAGACCGGGACGTTGAACCGAGCCCGGGATCGGGATTTCGACTTTTCAAAAACCGGGATCGGACAATAGCGAATTCGTTTTTGTATTGGTCAACAATAATGGTGAGACAAATTTTTTTTATCTTATACAAAACTTTAATTGCCTCATCCATCACATACCTAGATTCGTCCCAGTTTCAAAATCACCTAAAACTACTTTCATAGGTTTTCTTAGACGTTGTGAAAACGTGTATATTCCATAAAATTTTTGTCACGTCGCCTTAAGCGCCAGTTTTTTGACATTGGTACTGAAATGATCACTTACACTGGGGACTCAAATGTCTGGTGGGAAAACGCTGGGCCAAAATCGATAAAATGAAAATTTAACGACGAAACCCGCCTCAAATCGATACATTTGTATATATGGCTGGGCCCGCCGTCGTTGATTATATTTGCTCTACGTTACTACACACACATAAAAATTCCATTTTATTTATTTGTAAAGCTCAACAATTGTTGCAGTCATGGCAACAAATTGGATACAAAAATTTAAATAGGTACCTAACCTACCCCCTAGTTCACACACGTCGCCCAACTTTCAGAGAACATTTAAACCCAAAAACTTACCTATAATTCGTAGGGTACGGCAGCTGTCCTGCCGCCGTTGATATGTCCCCTAATTAACAATTAATTAGACGACGCGTTGCCGTGCCGCTAATATTATTCAAATTTGACGGACGGACGGCATGGCATGGCATATTGATGCCCCCCACATTCGTTTCTGCCGCCGCCGCTCCATTTTCCCATTCATTCACATTTTTTCAAATAGAAAAATTATCTCCGTCAATCTCATTACTTTTTGCCTCCTCCAACTCCTTCTTTCCGTCAATCTCATTACTTTTTAACCCTCCAACTCCTTGTTTCCGTCAATCTCATTACTTTTTGCCTCCTCCAACTCCTTCTTTCCGTCAATCTCATTACTTTTTAACCCTCCAACTCCTTGTTTCCGTCAATCTCATTACTTTTTGCCTCCTCCAACTCCTCCTTTCCGTCAATCTCATTACTTTTTAACCCTCCAACTCCTTGTTTCCGTCAATCTCATTACTTTTTGCCTCCTCCAACTCCTTCTTTCCGTCAATCTCATTACTTTTTGCCTCCTCCAATTCCTTCTTTCCGTCAATCTCATTACTTTTTAACCCTCCAACTCCTCCTTTCCGTCAATCTTATTACTTTTTGCCTCCTCCAACTCCTTCTTTCCTTCAATCTCATTACTTTTTAACCCTCCAACTCCTTGTTTCCGCCAATCTCATTACTTTTTGCCTCCTCCAACTCCTCCTTTCCGTCAATCTTATTACTTTTTGCCTCCTCCAACTCCTTCTTTCCGTCAATCTTCCAACTCTTTCTCCCTCACATTTTGTGAATTGACTTACACAATTAAGCGCTTACGAGAAGAAGAAGGAATTTTTTTTGCAACTGATTTTTTTTTGTGAGCGATTTTATCAAACACCAAAAAAAAGGAGGAGGAGGATTTTTGTTGGAGTGCTCTGTTTTTGTTTTTGTGAATATCCAAGTGACGCCGCGTTCACCAACAAATTTTGACAACACAGGTATTGGTTGTAGAGACCAGAATTTTGAAAAAATCCGAGATCGAGGTCAAGATAGGCCGGGGCCTAGACTTTCGAGATCAATTGACAAATTTCCGAGATTCGAGGCCTAGACTCTCGGTCGAATCTCGACCTCGGCCGGTCTCTAATTGGTTGGTGCTCGGAATCATAAGGGTCGACAAACGTTTTTTTTTTTTGAATTTTATAGTTTTTTGATGAGTCCGTCAGACGAAAAAGCAAATTTCAAATTTTTAGTCATTTGTCAGACCTTCTTCAATAAGAGTAGACTTGCATAAAAAGGACGTACTTGCGCTTCGGGTCGGCAAATGGGGCTAATTGAGCACCAAAATTAACAATTTTTGAAAAATTGAAAATTAAATCCACAAAATGAATTCACATTTTTAGTGATGTGGCGTAGAAATGATCGAATCAATGAGCGTGATGTGCCAGAGAGTCAGGTTTTTTTTTTGTGTCGATTTTTTGGGCCATAAAAATTTAAAACATTTGTTTAGCACACCATTTTTATTCGAGGTCTTCCCGGCGAAATGGGCACCGATCAACTTCGGCAAGTTTTTTTTTCACATTTTTTTTTGTTCATTTACTTTCAATTTGTTTAATTTTTAAGAAGAAAAAAGAGGTTTTTTTCTATGCTTACACCCGGATTCGTGTTCGAAATTCGAATGTTAGGGATTGAATTTTAGAATATTTGCTCATTGTAGAGAGCCCGGATTCCGGACATGATTTTCTAGACAACTTTTGGTCCGAAGTTTTATTACAAATTTTTGTTTTGGAAGCAACAAGTCTGGCAATTCTGAAAAAAATCTTGGATTTGTCAGGGCATATCCAGAGGTGTTGTTGTTGGTGGTGTTGTTGTTGAATATTATGCAAATATTGGGAAATGGTTGTTGCGCACTCTGCGCATTATTATTATTATTATTATTTATACACATTTTACGAGCACTTTTTGGTGTTGCACATGTTTAAAATTGGTTTTACAATACAAATACACATTTTGAACACTGAGCTCAAAAATGGTAAGTAAGCAACTTTACTTTTTGTTAACGATTTGGTTTGTCTAACAAAAAAGTTTAAAAAAAAATCGGTTGCCCTCCCCCTCCCCCCCCCTTCTCCGGGCACCTGACCTCCTCGAACTTCTGGCATGTCTGCCCCCCCCTTCTCCGGTCACCTGACCTCCTCGAACTTCTTGCATGTCTGCCCCCCCCCTTCTCCGGGCACCTGACCTCCTCGAACTTCTTACAGGTCTGCCCCCCCTTCTCCGGGCACCTGACCTCCTCGAACTTCTGGCATGTCTGCCCCCCCCCCTTCTCCGGGCACCTGACCTCCTCGAACTTCTTGCATGTCTGCCCCCCCTTCTCCGGGCACCTGAAACTTCTTGCATGTGTCTGACCCCCCTCCCCTCTCTCCGGACACCTGACCTCCTCGAACTTCTGGCCTGTCTGCCCCCCCCTCCTCTCCGGGCATCTGACCTCCTTGAACTTCTGGCATGTCTTCCCCCCTCTCTTCGGGCACCTGACCTCCTCGAACTTCTTGCATGTGTCTGAATCGATTCTGAAATGAAATGAAATGGACAAATCAAATGGAAATAAAACTATATATTTGCTTCTTGTTGTGTTGATGCAAAAAAAAATTAATTAATTCCTGTCCCTTTTTAGTGACTTTTTCGAGAAGGATTTTGGCGCGTGTTCCTTTGACTTTGTCAAAGTGTCGCCTGACCGTTCCAAATTGTATGTGGCTGTTCGATTTGAGAGTAAATCGTGCGCTCGAGATGTCATGGAAAAGTTTGTGAATTTTTTTTTTTTTTGTTAGTTTTGTTACATTTCTCCGTAAAATTTGGGCGTCAACAGACGCTGAAATTTGACCCGACGATTTTTTGCGGGTCTCCCAATTCGAACCAAAAAAAATATAGTAAAAAAATTTGAACTTGGCTTTAGCCCCCGACAAAATTTCTCATATCCCCTGAGGGGCGGTTCGTGTTGCTAATTTTTTTCGCTTTTTTTTGGCTTGCCATGTTTTAAGCCTTACAAATTAGCCTCTAAATTAGGACCTGTGCTCAACGCATTTTTGAGGCCACTTTTGTTCGATTCTTTGATTCAGTGAATTTTAAAACAACAACAAAAAAATTGGAAATTCTAAAAAAACGTACAAATTCTGGGTGCTTAATTATTTTTGCTGTTCAGCTTCGGAGGTGAGGGTGAACTGCTCGGCTACCAGGTGGAGATGAGCTGGTTCCGCGACATTCGTCGTTACTTGGCCCATTGTGCCAAACAAGGTATGGGGGCATAATTGTTGGCACTCTTCCACACTCGCCGAACACCATGGGGCTGTTGGTGTTGGTGGTGTTGTTCGGTGTCGCTTTCCCGTGGCGTGTGTAAAATGCTCAAATTTTATTGGCATTTTTTAATGCACAGCAATACTTTCACAAGGCGTTCGGCCGAGTCGGTTCCGCGGCGGCGTTGGTGGAGGAGGAGGCGGCGGCGGCGGCGGTGCCATGGCACATCGCCGAGGGCACCAGCGCGGTGCAGGCACAGGGCACCGTGCCGAGCGAGACGTTCAAGAGCGGTCACGGTTCGTTCGTTCGTTCGCGGGGGATTTTCGGGGTTTTTGTAGAGTAGACTGGGACTGTACTGAAGTCTCTAATTTTTGGGACTGAATTTTCCACTTATATAATCCCGGTTTTTCAAATCGTTTTTGACCATCAGTCCCCCGGGGTTTTTTTTTACCGCAATTTGATTAAGCCCCCCCCCCTATAAATTTCTGGGGTTTTTTTTTAAAATTTCTCAATCCCGGTCCCGGGTTTTCCCAAAAATTCCAGTCTCGCCTGGACCTACCCCTAGTTTTTGATTAATTCCCCCCCCCCCCCCCCTCCTATAAAATTCTAGGGGGGTTTTTTTTTAAATTTTTCAATTTCCAAGTCCCCGGGTTTTCCCAAACATCCCAGTCCCGCCCGGCCCTAGCCCTACCCCTAGTTTTTTTTGCAAGAAAATTGAACAAAAAAAAATGTTGCTGTCCTGTGTTTTTTATGGTTGTTGAGATCGATGTTTGTTTTGTGATTGCATGCAATTGAAGGTCTTCACGCTCGCGCTCCGCTGACGCGAACAGTCGCACGCGCTCGCCCAACTCGCGCAAGGGCACGCCCGACTCGCGGAGCAGTCGTCGCACGCGCTCGGCCGCTTCACGCTCGCGCTCGCGCACCAAATCCGCCTCGTCCGTCGCGCGTTCGTCACCGGAGCGCGAGAAGTCGTCGTTGGACTACAGTGACATTGCCACAACGGTTGGTTGGTGATGTACAAATTTGGAAACAAACAAAAAAATTGTTGTTGTTGAACGATATGGACCAGGGATGGGCGCCGACGACCTCAGAAAATTACGGAAAAATCGGAATTCCGAGGCCTAAAAAAATAGCGGAAAACTCGGAAATCGGAATTCCGAGGCCTAAAAAAATGTCGGAAAACACGGAAATCGGAATTCCGAGGCCTAAAAAAATAGCGGAAAACTCGGAAATCGGAATTCCGAGGCCTAAAAAATTTCGGAAAACACGGAAATCGGAATTCCGAGGCCTAAAAAAATAGCAGAAAACTCGGAAATCGGAATTCCGAGGCCTAAAAAAATGTCGGAAAACACGGAAATCGGAATTCCGAGGCCTAAAAAAATAGCGGAAAACTCGGAAATTGGAATTCCGGGGCCTAAAAAATGTCGGAAAACTCGGGAATCGGAATCCGAGGCCTAAAAAAATGTCGGAAAACTCGGAAATCGGAATTCCGAGGCCTAAAAAAATGTCGGAAAACACGGAAATCGGAATTCCGAGGCCTAAAAAAATAGCGGAAAACTCGGAAATTGGAATTCCGGGGCCTAAAAAATGTCGGAAAACACGGAAATCGGAATTCCGAGGCCTAAAAAAATAGCGGAAAACTCGGAAATTGGAATTCCGGGGCCTAAAAAATGTCGGAAAACTCGGGAATCGGAATTCCGAGGCCTAAAAAAATTTCGGAATTCCGAGGCCTAAAATAATTTCGGAATTCCGAATGCCTAAAAAAATGTCGGAAAACTCGGAAATCGGAATTCCGAGGCCTAAAACAAAATTAGGAAATCCGAGGCCTAAAGAACAGCGGAAAACTCGGAATCGTAATTTCGACCCAAAAAATGTCGGAAATCGGAATTCCGAGGCCCTAAGAAAATTTCGTAAAAATCGGAATTCCGCCCATCCCTCGTATGAACGAGCGAGTGTCGTCAATTTGCGTCTCTCAAATGGCGAAAAACAAATGCAACCGACCGGATGTGACATTCATTTACTGAACTGTTTTGTCGGCCTGCTCAAAAAGGCCTGAAATTTGTTTTGTCCACAAATGCAAAAATCTTTCAAAATCTCCAAAAAAAAAAAATTTTTTTTTTTTTTGTCCTGTGGCGTCGTCCGCCGATGTGTTAATAATTTTTGTTTTTGTCTCTAATTGCCGAAAAGCATAAAAAAAATGGAAAAAACCATTGTTTTCGGAACAGGATGATGCATTGGACCTCTTTTTTTTTTAAATTGAAAATTGTTTTTAAATGAGCAAATTGAACAAAAAAAAAAAGTGTGTATACTCTCATCAGAAAAAGAAGGAACAGCGTGAGCTGTCCCCGTCGCCAACACCGCCACCGGTGAAGAAGCCGAAAAAAAGTGCCAAAAAGAAGCGGCACAGAGAGCGTGCCGCGGCCGCCGCCGCCGTCACCGCCACGCCCATCAAGAAGCAAAAGCAACAGCGCGAGCTGACCCCGCCCCAATCGTCGTCGTTGTCGCCCGACCGGCGCTCCGACTCGGACGTGGAGGTGGCCAGCGATGATGATGACAACACCAACAACGACATGGCGGTGAACAGCACCGGCGGCAGCAACAAGCAGCAACAGCAACACCACCACCAGCAGCAGCAGCCGGCGGTGGTGGCGTTGAAGAAGGTGTGGTGCACATACATTATTTTGTTTTGGTTTTTTTCGAGAAAGGGCTTGAGCACCGATCGATCGAGATCCGATCGAGAATCTCGAAAAATCTTGGTAAAATTGTTCGATCGAGAATCTCGGTCGGTCTTTTCTCTGTTTTTAATAACCCCTCTGGCAAAAGGGCATCAGCGGGGAGGGCAGCGCGTTTTTGGGAGAGCCGGGCCCCCGGTTCTTTTTTAGACTCAAAAGCCTCGGAACCCGGTGTGAAATTGTAAAATAGAAAATGCCAACCCGGATATGCGGATGGGCATGTCGTGCCGGGATGTTTTTTTTTTTGGATTTTTAACATTTTTTTGTCCAGTCTGATCTTCGAGGACACTGGTGTTATATTTAAACACGGGATTATCAAACTCAACCAATCAATAATAATGCGTTTGTGTTCCATCACAGAATTATGGTGCAAGTGCTGCTGCTACTGCTCCGGCGACGGCGCCGTCCTTTGCCAGTCGTCATATCCCCGCCGGCACTGTGGCGGCATCAGCTGCTGCCGCAGCCGCCGCCGGCGGCTGCGTTGGTGTCTCTGCGGCGGAAGCGTTGATCAAAACGGAGTTGCGCAACCAGACCATCATGCTTGACATGTCGGATGTAATTGATCAACAACAAAAAAAAAATGCCAAAAATTTACAAACAAAAACAAAACAATTCTGTTGTTTTTTAGCCAAAAGCAGCCGCTCATCCACTTCACAGCTTCAAAGCATTCGGTGAGCAACAGCAGCAGCCATTTGTTGATCGACTGCTCAACGGTTAGGCTCCCTCTTCAGTGAAACCCCCCCCCCCCCACCCCCTTCCCCGGGACCGCGCAAGACCACACGGCCGTGATTATAACCTAAAATGACTCTCGAGGGGCGTTTTCCCGGTGTAAATCTCGGTCCCGGGTTGGTCCATTGGCACTCGTGGGAAATTTTTTGAATCCACCATATATTTTTGCTGTCCACAAAATGCCGCCAACGCAACGAAATATGCCAACTCTGCCCCAAAAAGCACGCAATGCCAACAAAAACAACAATTCTGTTTTTAAAGTTATCAAAAAAACCATTTTTTTTTTTTGGGGTATTTGGGCGCGCAGAATCCGAAGTCTGATTTGTGAGCTTTATTTTGAACAATTGCGAATCATGGGCACGAATTCGAGCAATTTTCGAAACATTCAAATTTTCTAAAATCAATATTGCTCTTGGATTGTTTTCAAAAGAATCAAAAGCCCCTACGAATCAAGCACCCCGTAGGCTATCAGGGTAACATACGGTGGACGCTACAGCGGTCTATAACCGGGATGGGGTGTCGGTACGTTTTGCCAGCGGTACGTTTTGCTTGCCAACGCAGCAAAAATATTACGTTTTGCCAACCCAGCAAAATGTTTCATTTTGCCAACTCATCAAAAACTTAAATTTCGACCAATTTCGAACCCCGGACCCGAATTCGAAGGGTTTTTGATTTCAAAATTTATTTGGAATCTTTTGGCCTCGAAATCATTCAAGAAACATGCTCAAAATCATCCAAAACGTAAAGTTGACAAAATGAACAGTTGGCAAAACGTAATATTTTTGCTGAGTTGGCAAAACGTACCATTTTGGCTGGGTTGGCAAAACGTAGTGTAACCCCGGCATGGGAATTGTGATCGCGCGATCTTGATCGCATTTATCGCCTTTTTTGGCCAGATCGCGAATCGCTGTTGCGCTTTTTTTTCGACGCGATTCCCATCCCTGGTCTATACAGTAACCCTGTTTGTGGGGATCTCGAGCAAATGCGCTAAATCATGGCAACACAAATTTGTTTTTAAAGATTTAAGCACGTTAATTTGAACAATTTTTTTTTGGAAAAATTCAAATTTTCTAAAAACAATTTTGGCCTTGAATTGTTTGTTCCAAACGGATGGCTAATTTCGAGGCCAAACAAAAATTAATTTGTGGAAAAAATTGTTCAAATTTGGGTCCGGCGTTTTGGGTGACCTTTTTTAAAAAATTTTTTGTTGGCATTTTGTGGGGTATTGGCTGAGTTGGCATTTAGTGGCGTTGGCATTTTGTGGTGTGCCTTTTTATATGTGGTTTGTTTAAAATATTTTTTAACGACTCTTAAAGAAATGAATATGAATGCCATTGTTTTTGGGGGAGAGTGCGTCAAATTTGATATGTTTACATTAAATGTTGTGTTAATTTTTTTTTTCATAAAAATTTGAAATTTTTTATGACAGATTGTGTACGTGTGGACCCCGTAACGACTGCTGCTGCTGCTTTGACCAACAACGGCACAAATTTGTCACCATTTTCGTCCCAAATGCGTAATGGCACCGACAACAACATGGCGGGAAGCAAAATGCAACAGCAGCAGCAGCAGCACCAAAATTGTGGTGGTGGCATGGCTGTTGGTGGTGTTGGTGGAAGTGGTGGTGCCGGTTTGGCGTTGAACAACTTCAAGGAAATTCAGGCACACAAAAAGCCGCTTTTCTTTTTGGCATAATTCAATGTTCATCTTGTTCAGCGTGCCATTCTGCTTGATGTGCGCTACAAGCCGCAAGAGGCGAGCGCGGCGGCGGACGAGGACAGCGCGTCGTTGGGCCAACTACGGCTCAGCTCCCTGTCGCGCAAGACGTTGACGGAGGACAAGCGGGAGGAAAAGGTGGCCAAGCTGTCGCCAGAGCTGCGCGACCGTGTCAACAAGAAGAAGCGCCAGTTGGAGCTGGTCAGTGTGGTTATTTGGTGGCGGTGTGTGATGGCATCATGACCCCTTCTTACCAACAGTGCCACAAACTGATTTTGTAGTCTTCCTGACGGCTGATCACTTTGGTTCGAGATTTGTTAGTGATCTCGAACGAATCTCGATTGTTTAATTTTTTCGATATTCTTCATGTATCGAGACTCTTGATCGGTCCTCAAGTGCTCGCTCTATTGATCCCTTGTATCGATTCTATCTGATCAGTTCTTGTCCTAATTCCATCGGGTCGGTCTTGATCAGGTTCGTCAACCCTATTTGGTGTTGTTAATTCTGTTTTCGTTCCGTTTTTGTCCGAGAAATGGTTTTCAACAATTTTTTACTTTTAAAGAGCTATCGCAACGACTGCGAAACGTACGGGCTGGTGGCAAACAAGCTGGTTGCCAAGGATCGACTGCTGGAGGGTATGGGCGCGAGGGGAAATTTTTTTGAAATATTTTGATCGCCTCAAGCGATGGGGGAAAATGAAAATTTTGAAATGAGTTGTGTATTAATAAAATAAATTAATAGAGCATATTTTGCATTTATTGTTTGTATGTAGATCGTCTCAAGTTGGCTTTGCTCGAGACAATGAAGGAGCTGGAAGCGGAGACAATGAAGCAACTGGACGACTTCCTTGATCAGATCAGCTTCATGTTCTGATTGATCACCAGTGGATGGACAAAAAATGCGTTTCGGGGGAGGATCAGTCGTCGGTCCTCTTTTTTTCCAATCTCTCTCTCTTTTATTTGTGTGCAAATTTCGGGACAATTTCTTGACCCTAATTTTTTTTTTTTATTATTATTTTATTCGTATTTATTTTTTTTGTACTTTTTATTTATTTGGCGCCTCGAGCATTTTTTGTTATTAACATTTAAAAAAAAATATTAAACATGCTTTTAGAGTTGTCCCGTCAAATGGTCTGCTTCCAAAAAAATCGTTTTTTCAAAATTAAAAAATTTGGTTCTCCAAAGATTATGTTTTGTTTTACTTTTCAATTGTATTCGATCGAATCTTTTTTGTTCCTTCAATCTCTCTCCTCTCTCTCTGTACGATTTGAAGAGATTTATTTCTAAACTTTGATAATTTTTTGCCCATTTTGAGCATAAATATTTTTTGTTGATTTATTTCTTGGGCTTTTACGAGAGCTCGATCGACGAGAGTACGAAATTTTTTGATATTTTTTGATCATGTTCGCTGGATTGGAGAATTTCTGAGATTTTTCGGTAATTTTTTAGTGTTTTGATCGGTGAAATTTTACCGAATCGATCGAAGTTGACAAAATCTTGCTAGCAAGAATCTTGAAGTTTACGGGATTTCTGTGAATTATTTGTAGAATTTTAGCATTTTGCTTTTAACAAAAACAAATTTCGGTACAATTAAATAATAAAGCCTTCACTAAAAATGTTAGCGCGTTTTAGCACGTATTTCTCGCTTTTAAACAACTCATCTAAAACTCGTTCCCCCCAAGGGGATGCGATGGATTTGCCTTTCGATGATGCCCTTAGGGTTGGGGATTGGTCGGTGTCCGTCCGTCCGTCCATCCGCCCGTCGTCCATCTGTCCACCCAAAAATTGATCTTTGGTGTAAGAAGAAGGTGGTGGAGGAGGAGGAGAGCTTTTTGCTGGGGGCTGTTGAATGAGAATACTATGTCGTCTTCTCTCACAAATCAGTCCAAAACTCGCTCTCTCTCCCCCCTCCCCCCCCCCTCCCCCATTCAATCCGCGCCGGCCCGCCGCATCGCCTCGGGCGTCATTTGACCGGACCCTCTTCTGCTGGTGGTGGGTGCTGCCGTTATTGCTGCTGCTGCTGCTGCTTCTGATTGCAAAAATTTTTTCTAAGGCGGACGGACACAAATTGGAGCGCTGGAGGGGGGGGGGCAGGAGGGCGCTGGGGGGGGGGAGGACGGGTAAAGGAGGAGCCCAGCCCCCAAGGCATAGCGGATAGAAAGAGAGGAGAAGAGAAGACGGACCCCCGTTTTGCGCCCTCCAGCGTCTCATTCTTCATAAAATTGCTCTGATCGCTGTGTGATCGATCGATCGCCTCTGGGCAGAGGCGATTGGATTTTGTGGTGGTTGGTGGTGGTACGTGTATATGTACACGTAGCAGCAGAAGGAATGATGTGATGTCGCGTGTCCGACTTTTATTTTGAGCATAAATCTCCGCTACTCTCGAGAAACTCTCTCCATTCATTTCGCATACTTTTTACAACAAAATTTTCAGAAATTTGCCCTTTCGGGGTGATCTGTGAATTATGATGAAACACAAATTGTTGATCATTTAAAAAATATTTACCATAATTTGCCACTTTTAAGACCAGTAAACCAATGTATTCCACAAATTTTGCCATTTAGCTTTCAATAACTATAAATATTTTATTAAAAAATTATTGGAGTTGTTCAAAATTCTTAGAATTTTCGGGACCTAAACGCGGTTTGAGAACAAATCCCAACTTTCACTTCCGTTTTATTATTTGTAAAACTGTTCCCGTCATTTTTAAAATCCGTTTTTTGAGAGATTCTCGGAATTGGGATTGCTCGAGACTAAAATCCCGGCTTTTCCCGGTCCCGGTTTTTTTAAATCCGCTTTTTTGAAAAAGATTCTCGGAATTGGGATTGCTCGAGACTAAAGTCCCGGCTTTTCCCGCTCCCGCGTTATTTTTAAATCCGCTTTATTGAAAAAGATTCTTGGAAACGGGACTTTTCCGAGACTAAAATCCCGGCTTCCCCCACTCCCGGGGTTTTTTCCATAAATTTCGATTTAAAGACTCAAAAAAATCCCTCTTTTTGATCAGACAAATGATTCGGTTAGCCTTGCTTTTAATCGGCCTTACGTTTACGACGATTTATTCGGCCGAGAACAAGGCAACGGACGCGGAGGGCAACAGCAGCAGCAACGATTTTCAAGGACAGAAATTGGCTTGGAAGGTCAAAGTTTTTTTTTTGAATTAAAAAAACCCATTTTCAAAAAAAAAAAAATTTCAGGACGACGATGGTCTTGAAATCAAAATCATACGGCCCATTGCGCAAGAAAAGTGCACACTGAAGAGTCGCTCGGGCGACACGGTCAAGCAGTACTACAAGCTGTCCGATGCGACCGGCAAAGAAATCGGCTCAAATTTCGGCGAAAAACCGTAGGCTCCTCACTCACCAACTACAGTACACCCTCAGAGGGTTTTTCTCCATTTTTTTTGGCACGAATGATGGGGGCAATGGCATTTTTTTCTTTTGTACAGGTACTCCTTCACACTCGGCATGCACCAGGTCATCGAGGGCATGGATAGGTGCTGATTTTTTTGTTGTTGTACAAATGCTTTAGGGAGGACTCAATTTCGATCAATTCCGAACCCGGATTCGATCAATTCCAAAACCGGATTCGATCAATTCCAAAACCCGGATTCGATCAATTCCAAAACCCGGATTCGATCAATTCCAAAACCGGATTCGATCAATTCCAAAACCGGATTCGATCAATTCCAAAACCGGATTCGATCAATTCCAAAACCGGATTCGATCAATTCCAAAACCCGGATTCGATCAATTCCAAAACCGGATTCGATCAATTCCAAAACCGGATTCGATCAATTCCAAAACCGGATTCGATCAATTCCAAAACCGGATTCGATCAATTCCAAAACCGAATTCGATCAATTCTAAAACCGGATTCGAGCAATTCCAAAACCGGATTCGATCAATTCCAAAACCGGATTCGATCAATTCCAAAACCGGATTCGATCAATTCCAAAACCGGATTCGATCAATTCCAAAACCGAATTCGATCAATTCTAAAACCGGTTCAATTCTAAAACCGGATTCGAGCAATTCCAAAACCGGATTCGATCAATTCCAAAACCGGATTCGATCAATTCCAAAACCGGATTCGATCAATTCCAAAACCGGATTCGATCAATTCCAAAACCGAATTCGATCAATTCTAAAACCGGATTCGAGCAATTCCAAAACCGGATTCGATCAATTCCAAAACCGGATTCGATCAATTCCAAAACCGGATTCGATCAATTTAAAACCGGATTCGATCAATTCCAAAACCGGTTCAATTCTAAAACCGGATTCGATCATTCCTGAAACCGTATTCCAACAAAACGACGAAAACGAAATTTTCAAAGAATCCGTCCGGGTTCGGTTTATCCAAAATTGAGCATTTGTTGGCCGAGATTCGAGATGCCGGATCATTCCGAAAAATTCGGGATGTTAAATACCCGACCCGGGATTCGGGAACCCGGCTAGTTCGGGAGAAGCCCAAAAATGATTAGGCAAGATTCCTCCCAAAATATTGTGATTCAAAAAATGATCGGTTACGTTTTGAGATTTCGGACCCGGGAACGACGGAATCCCGAGAAATCTCGATGAGGAGTAGCCAATTTTAAATGACTTTTTAATTGCTTCTTTTTAAATATAATTTTATATAAATTTAAGAGCGATGACCGGCATGTGCGTGGGTGAAAAGCGTCGGGTGACCATCCCCGGAAAGTTGGGCTTTGGCGACGATGGGCGCAAAAGGTGTGTGGCATTTCTTCAATGCAAAAATTCGAACCAAATTTGAAAAACAACAACAAAAAACATTTTGCCAAGGGATGGCATCAAGTCGGACCAGATTCTGCACTACGTGGTGCAACTTGTCGACTTGTTCCGTCCAACACCGGGGCCACGGTGGCGCGATGAGGACGGGCTCGAAATTGAGGTGCGGTGCCATGCCGCTAGGGCATCAGGGATGTAATCGGATGCCAAAAAATGTCCGGAATCCGGAATTCCGGCTCCGCCAAAAAAGTTGGAATCCGGCTTCCCAAAAAGCCCGGAATCCGGAATTCCGGCTCCGCCAAAAAAGTCGGAATCCGGCTTCCTAAAAATGCCCGGAATCCGGAATTCCGGCTACGCCGAATCCGGCTTCCCAAAAAGCCCGGAATCCGGAATTCCGGCTCCGCCAAAAAAGTTGGAATCCGGCTTCCCAAAAAGCCCGGAATCCGGAATTCCGGCTCCGCCAAAAAAGTCGGAATCCGGCTTCCTAAAAATGCCCGGAATCCGGAATTCCGGCTCCGCCAAAAAAGTCGGAATCCGGCTTCCTAAAAATGGCCGGAATCCGGAATTCCGGCTACGCCGAATCCGGCTTCCCAAAAAGCCCGGAATCCGGAATTCCGGCTCCGCCAAAAAAGTCGGAATCCGGCTTCCTAAAAATGGCCGGAATCCGGAATTCCGGCTACGCCGAATCCGGCTTCCCAAAAATGCCCGGAATCCGGAATTCCGGCTCCGCCAAAAAAGTCGGAATCCGGCTTCCTAAAAATGCCCGGAATCCGGAATTCCGGCTACGCCGAATCCGGCTTCCCAAAAAGCCCGGAATCCGGAATTCCGGCTCCGCCAAAAAAGTCGGAATCCGGCTTCCTAAAAATGCCCGGAATCCGGAATTCCGGCTCCGCCAAAAAAGTCGGAATCCGGCTTCCTAAAAATGGCCGGAATCCGGAATTCCGGCTACGCCGAATCCGGCTTCCCAAAAATGTCCGGAATCCGGTTACATCCCTTGGCTATGCATGCCATTGGGAAATAAAGGCACTTTCACCTTTCAGTGCAGTTGTACCGGGGTGGGAAATTTCCGGTCCAATCCGGCACCAGGGTTACAAACAAAAACAATTCTGGCATTATAAGGCGAAAATCCGCAAATTTCCGATACCCGCAAACTCTGGCATTTTTGTTGTTGTTGTTTTGCTTCCGGCAAATGATCGATCGGTTTGCCTGTGATTTTTTTGATTTCAAAAAAGGAATAATTTAATTGGCCATGTGACAGGTGACCCACAAAATCGAGGACCGCAAATGCCGGCGTTCGGCACCCGGTGACACCATTCATCAGCAATACACGCTGCGTTTGGCCGACGGCACTTTCATTGACTCGTCTTTCTCGCGCAATAAAGTAGGAAAAATGGAAATAAGAATGTATTTTTGATCGCTTAAACAACCCGAACCCACGCCTCAGGCAAAATGGTAGCCCCGGGGGAAATCGGACCCACGCCTCAGGCAAAATGGTAGCCCCGGGGGGTGGGGCGGAAACCGAACCCTCGCCTCAGGCAAAATGTTGAACAAAGTGATCGGCACCGGCTCATACCAATCAAACTTCCATTTTTTAAAGCCTTTCATCTTCCGCCTTCATCATGGCGAAGTGATCAGTGGCATGGACCGTGCCATGACGTCAATGTGCGAGGGCGAACGCCGTCGCGTCGTGATCCCGGCCGCACTGGGTTTGTATTTTTTGAATAAATTTAATTGTTTTTAACAAAAAAAGGCTATGGCGAGAAGGGTCGCGACAACATCCCCGGAGGCGCCACACTCTATTTTGACATTGAACTGCAAAAGTTGATTAAGCAAAGCGTTGATGAGCTTTAAAGCAAAATGCCATATTCTGACATACGAATTTAAAAAAAACAACTAATAATATTTATATTATTATGTATGGTATGTATGTTCAGCTTTTTCTTTTTTTGTTTGTCACAAAGCTAAAAATTGAATTTTTTTTTCCATTTTGTTACACAATTTGTGCAGTTTTTTAAATCAACAAATTGATCAGATCAGCGTGTCGTGATCCGGTGGTCCATTTCAGGACCAATTCTGATTCACAGCCATAGTGCCACATAATAATAATAATTTGGAGTAAGTAACGGCCGAGATTTTGAGCTTTAAAACTCGGGACTAATAAATAGAGGGCGGATTTTTAGGGACTAAAAAATGAAAATTTAAAATATCAAATAAAAAAATTTAGGGAAAATGTCGATCTTTGGGGGGGGGGGGTGGATTTTTGGCCCAAGAAAGTCATTTTTTAGGGGTGAAATTTTAGTTTTTGAATTGACTTTTAGGGGCATATTTTTCGTTTTTATTCCATTTTTCTTAAAAATTTTTGGAAAAATGTCTAAAATTTTGCATTTTTCTTAAAATTTTGGGCAAAAGTGCCAAAATAGGGACTAATAACGACGAAATAGGGATTTATTCTCAAAAAGGCCGAAATAGGGATTTTTAGGGACTAAAAAGTCGCTCGAATTCAAAATTTTTTCGAAATGAATGCTCTTTCTGGGCTTCTCTCGTCAAACCCTATCCGCAAAAAAAGGTTAAACCCTAAAAATCTCGTCTCTAGTGATCACAGGAATAATAGGCGTTTAAATATACGAATTTAATGAAAAAAATTAGCATTCATTTCGTTAAGGGGTTTTTGACGGCTTGTAATCCAAAAAATTTTATTTTTTTGAAAAATCACAAAATGATTCGTGCAGCAAGCGGATTAGAACCGATGCCAGGTCAATGGAAGGGCAGTACTACCGACTGCGCCATTTGCACGCCGTGTTAGTCAGCTCTCCACTTCCTTTTCTATTCAGGGTAGCCAAAATGCCCTATTTTTATGGCAAATGCCATAGTTTTGGACTCTCAAATTTGATATATCTAATAGTCCAACAAAATTAAATGTTATATTTATTCAACAACCGTAGCCGGGCATTCATTTCCGATCAAACGCGGGAACGGGAATTCAAAATGTACGGGAATTCAAAATGTACAATTCAAAATGTACGGGAATGGGAATTCAAAATGTACGGGAATTCAAAATGTACGGGAACGGGAATTCAAAATGTACAATTCAAAATGTACGGGAATTCAAAATGTACGGGAATGGGAATTCAAAATGTACGGGAATTCAAAATGTACGGGAACGGGAATTCAAAATGTACGGGAATGGGAATTCAAAATGTACGGGAATTCAAAATGTACGGGAACGGGAATTCAAAATGTACAATTCAAAATGTACGGGAATTCAAAATGTACGGGAACGGGAATTCAAAATGTACGGGAACGGGAATTCAAAATGTACGGGAACGGGAATTCAAAATGTACAATTCAAAATGTACGGGAATTCAAAATGTACGGGAACGGGAATTCAAAATGTACGGGAACGGGAATTCAAAATGTACGGGAACGGGAATTCAAAATGTACGGGAATTCAAAATGTACGGGAATGGGAATTCAAAATGTACGGGAATTCAAAATGTACGGGAATTCAAAATGTACGGGAATTCAAAATGTACGGGAACGGGAATTCAAAATGTACGGGAACGGGAATTCAAAATGTACAATTCAAAATGTACGGGAACGGGAATTCAAAATGTACGGGAATTCAAAATGTACGGGAATTCAAAATGTACGGGAACGGAATTCAAAATGTACGGGAACGGGAATTCAAAATGTACAGGAATTCAAAATGTACGGGAATTCAAAATGTACGGGAACGGGAATTCAAAATGTACGGGAACGGGAATTCAAAATACGGAAATTCAAAATGTACGGGAATTCAAAATGTACAAAAAATGTACGGGAACGGGAATTCAAAATGTACGGAAGGGAATTCAAAATGTACGGGAACGGGAATTCAAAATGTACGGGAATTCAAAATGTACGGGGAATTCAAAATGGGAACGGGAATTCAAAATGTACAATTCAAAATGTACGGGAAGGGAATTCAAAATGTACGGGAATAAAATTCAAAATGTACGGGAATTCAAAATGTACGGGAAGGGAATTCAAAATGTACGGGAAGGGAATTCAAAATGTACGGGAATTCAAAATGTACGGGAACGGGAATTCAAAATGTACGGGAATGGGAATTCAAAATGTACGGGAATTAAAATGCGGGAATGAAAATGTACGGGAATGGGAATTCAAAATGTACGGGAATTCAAAATGTACGGGAAGGAATTCAAAATGTACGGGAACGGGAATTCAAAATGGGGAATTCAAAATGTACGGGAATTCAAAATGTACGGGAATGGGAATTCAAAATGTACGGGAATTCAAAAACGGGAACGGGAATTCAAAATGTACGGGAAGGGAATTCAAAATGTACGGGAACGGGAATTCAAAATGTACAATTCAAAATGTACGGGAATTCAAAATGTACGGGAACGGGAATTCAAAATGTACGGGAACGGGAATTCAAAATGTACGGGAACGGGAATTCAAAATGTACAATTCAAAATGTACGGGAATTCAAAATGTACAATTCAAAATGTACGGGAACGGGATTTCAAAATGTACGGGAACGGGAATTCAAAATGTACGGGAATTCAAAATGTACGGGAATTCAAAATGTACGGGAACGGGAATTCAAAATGTACGGGAATGGGAATTCAAAATGTACAGGAATTCAAAATGTACGGGAATTCAAAATGTACGGGAACGGGAATTCAAAATGTACGGGAACGGGAATTCAAAATGTACAATTCAAAATGTACGGGAATTCAAAATGTACAATTCAAAATGTACGGGAACGGGAATTCAAAATGTACGGGAACGGGAATTCAAAATGTACGGGAACGGGAATTCAAAATGTACGGGAATTCAAAATGTACGGGAATGGGAATTCAAAATGTACGGGAACGGGAATTCAAAATGTACAATTCAAAATGTACGGGAATGGGAATTCAAAATGTACGGGAATTCAAAATGTACGGGAATTCAAAATGTACGGGAATTCAAAATGTACGGGAATGGGAATTCAAAATGTACGGGAATTCAAAATGTACGGGAACGGGAATTCAAAATGTACGGGAACGGGAATTCAAAATGTACGGGAATGGGAATTCAAAATGTACGGGAATTCAAAATGTACGGGAACGGGAATTCAAAATGTACGGGAACGGGAATTCAAAATGTACAATTCAAAATGTACGGGAATTCAAAATGTACGGGAACGGGAATTCAAAATGTACGGGAACGGGAATTCAAAATGTACGGGAACGGGAATTCAAAATGTACAATTCAAAATGTACGGGAATTCAAAATGTACAATTCAAAATGTACGGGAACGGGAATTCAAAATGTACGGGAACGGGAATTCAAAATGTACGGGAATGGGAATTCAAAATGTACGGGAATTCAAAATGTACGGGAATTCAAAATGTACGGGAACGGGAATTCAAAATGTACGGGAACGGGAATTCAAAATGTACGGGAACGGGAATTCAAAATGTACAATTCAAAATGTACGGGAACGGGAATTCAAAATGTACGGGAACGGGAATTCAAAATGTACGGGAACGGGAATTCAAAATGTACAATTCAAAATGTACGGGAATTCAAAATGTAGAATTCAAAATGTACGGGAACGGGAATTCAAAATGTACGGGAACGGGAATTCAAAATGTACAATTCAAAATGTACGGGAACGGGAATTCAAAATGTACAATTCAAAATGTACGGAAATTCAAAATGTACAATTCAAAATGTACGGGAACGGGAATTCAAAATGTACGGGAATGGGAATTCAAAATGTGCGGGAATTCAAAATGTACGGGAACGGGAATTCAAAATGTACGGGAACGGGAATTCAAAATGTACAATTCAAAATGTACGGGAATTCAAAATGTACGGGAACGGGAATTCAAAATGTACGGGAACGGGAATTCAAAATGTACGGGAACGGGAATTCAAAATGTACAATTCAAAATGTACGGGAATTCAAAATGTACGGGAATTCAAAATGTACGGGAATTCAAAATGTACGGGAACGGGAATTCAAAATGTACGGGAATTCAAAATGTACGGGAATTCAAAATGTACGGGAATTCAAAATGTACGGGAACGGGAATTCAAAATGTACGGGAATGGGAATTCAAAATGTACGGGAATTCAAAATGTACGGGAATTCAAAATGTACGGGAACGGGAATTCAAAATGTACGGGAACGGGAATTCAAAATGTACAATTCAAAATGTACGGAAATTCAAAATGTACAATTCAAAATGTACGGGAACGGGAATTCAAAATGTACGGGAACGGGAATTCAAAATGTACGGGAACGGGAATTCAAAATGTACGGGAATTCAAAATGTACGGGAATGGGAATTCAAAATGTACGGGAATTCAAAATGTACGGGAACGGGAATTCAAAATGTACGGGAACGGGAATTCAAAATGTACGGGACAGGAATGGGAGCGAGTGATGAAATTTGGTCTAAAATGTATAATTTTAAGTTATGGAATTATTTACGGGACGGAAATTATTTGAAGAAATTTGTACCTAACGAAAAATGGCAAATTTATTTAAGAATGCTCCATTGCCTCCAATCGAGAACACAACCGAAGTGGAAAAAGATTGACTTTGAACAAAATATTCTAAAAAAAAACATCATTTGCAAAAATCGCTTAAAATTTGCGTATTTCTTAAAAAAATAAAATTCAAAAACTAATTAATCGTGGTTTTAATTGTCTACTCAATTAAACAAAAGTGTCATGGATGAGCGAAAGAGAGAGAGCGATATGGATGAGAAAAGAGAGAGCGAATGATCGGCCTTTGATCAGCCAACCGACAACGCAATTTTCCCCTCTCCCTCTTTTCTCCCATTTCTCTCTAACGGCCTTTCTCCAACCCTTCATTATGTTTTGTGCCATCCCCCGAACAGTTGTCGTAGGCCAAATCCCTCCCCATTGTTCGTTTATAAGATTGGCTCTTTTTGTGATCGGAGTCAGTCAGCGAGTCAGTCAATTAGTCGTTCGGCTAACATTTTGGCGGAGATTGAATAATAAATTTGCCGCATCGCCTTAGTCCTTTTCCCCCAAAAACACTTCAACTAAGAGGGTAAGCCCGGACTGCGAACCCTCCCCCCAGGGGCTTGCCCTTGGGTGGGAGGGTGCCCAACAGTCCACGGGAACGGGCATATTATGGTCCAGCTGGACGGATGGATCGATCGAGTCCGAGCCGTTGGCCACTTTCCCAAAATTCATTTCCACCATTTTTTCATTTTTCCTCCACAATTTTCGTAACTTTTCCTCCCCAATTTCCTCATAGATATAGTTAAATTTCATTCTTCCTCACCATCCCACACATTTTCCGTTCGAATTTGCCACGCATAGTCCATGTTCAGATTTGGGGTAGAATGTGAGTCTGTAACCCTGTTCGCCCTTCCGTCTCATTTTTTATACCTTCTCCTTCTTGTCCATTCATTTGTGGGAAAACATCTGTCACCAGGTTTCGAAAATTGTTTCCCTATACCTCCTCCCACCCTTTCCACCGCCGGCGCCCATTCGGTGGAATTGGGAAATTTGTTCTCAAATTAATTAATTGGTATTGGGAGAGAAGGGCCGGGAAACTTCCAGGAAAGACGCCGAGACCAAAAACCAAAGTATTGCGAACGCCGGCCGGCACAAAATGCCTTGTTGCCAACTTCCCCGAGCCACCTCCCCGGGCAGGGCCCCATCCCCGGGAAGAATGGTGTAATTAATCAATCGGGAAAAAGAGGGAACAGAAGTCACAAGGACCAATTGGACGAAAACGAGAGGATCAACTGATCAGATTTTCGGAGAAAAATGGAAGCCTAATCAAAAGTGCAAATTGGCCAATTAAAAATTGAACGGACGATGTCAGCCGATCAAGGAGGATCAACTGATAATTCGGAGAAAACAGAGGCCTAGTACCCATCGACAAAATCCGAATATAACAACTGACTTTATTCACGAAACAATTACTTTCCGAAGCCTTATTACCGACAAATATTTTTTATTCAACGACATTTAATCACACAACTGAAACTACAGCTTTTCCAAAGGCCCGAATATTTTTACATCCAAAACCCTTTAACCGCCAATTGCGATGCTTCAAGTATTCAAACAAAACCCTGTAATCGAACTTCGATATTCATAAAATATTTGTTCTATTCGACATTCGGACAATTCTTGTATTATTCAACGAGCGGATCGAAAGCGAATATTTGATCGACGCTTTTCTGAAGGCACCGAGGACATTGGAAGAGGCGCTGACGCAACAAGCGCAAGGGACCAAAGCCGAAATTGCACTAGCCAAAGTGAATGCGATCCGCATCGAGTGGAATGAGTTGCGAGAGCGACTAGGAGCAAAGGATGAACAAATGCATTTGAATTCGGATTACCATCAAGACTGGGACGAGAATTGCCACCAAGACTGGGACGAGGATTGCCATCAAGACTGGGACGAAAATTTCCATCAAGACTGGGAGGAGGATTGTCAGCATGACTGGAACGAGGATTGCCAACAGGAGTGGACCGAGGATTGCCATCAAGACTGGGACGAAATTTGCCATCAAGACTGGGACGAGAATTGCCAACAAGACTGGACCGAGGATTGCCACAATGATTGGGACTCTGGCCTTCGCTGCGAAGAAAACGGAAGAAATTGTCGAAATGAAGAAGACGCAGCCGAGGGAAGGAACTTGGGCTGAGATATGTTCAAAGGAATGCCGAAGCAAATTTCAATTTCAAAAAAAAAAAAAAATCAAATTTGGTTCGGCATTACTCCACACGATAAATAATCAGGCATTTATGTTGTATTCACCCCCATCCCTTCCTTTGTATCTTCTTCTTTCTTTCTATCGAACTGCTTATTCCGATCACATCGCACTGAATCCACCAACTTCATCCGCCAGATTGTATAGGAATTTCGGCCCGAAGTTTGCTCCTAACATGTCATCAACCAAGTACACCGTCGCGCAAGGGTATAGATTTTTGGGCAGGCTCGCAACTGACAAAATGGACGAGCCATCTAAAAAAACAGTTGAGTGGTGTTTGTGTCTGGATCGGGGATCCGGGCCAGGGATGTGCAAAATACAAAAAAATGCTATTTTGGGTGATCTTTGGTTTTAAAAATCAAAATTTTTTCTAACTAAAAATTGTACCCCTATAAAACTTTTCTCGGACCAAATGCACACCAAAGATCGATTTAATTTTTTTTTTCTGGTAGGAGAGCCCTCGGGAACAAAATTTTAAATTTTGACACAATTTGTTGGAAAATTTTCGGAATACCGGTGGTTCTCAAAATGTAACATACACCATTCGACTCCATTCTAAGCCGAACTCATGAATCCTTAAATTTTTTTGGCGGAAACCACTTTGAAGTAAGTTATCAGTAGGTGGGGCGAGACTCCGGGCTCCGGAAGAAGTCCGCGCGTGCCCGCTCCGCGGGTCCCCGCGCGCTCCCCCCCCCCCCCCCCCCCCAGTGTGGCGCCTCGTCAGGCTTCTTCCTCTGCCCTCCGTCTCGCCCCATTAAAAAACCGCTTTAAATTCTCAATCTTTATTTCTATCGACAAATTCGTACTATTGCTAATTTCATTTTTTAATCAGTGGCCAACTGAGTCCTCACTGGAAAAGACACTTCAGTCCCGGGCTTATAACATGCTTCAATGGGGTTTCCGCCAAAAAAATTTTTACGGATTCGTGCGTTAGGCTTAGCGTCCACAACCAAAATTTTAAAATACGGCAATAAATTCCTGATTAATGGCCATCTTTAAGAGGTGCATTTTCATCCCCGTCCCCGGCGGGGATGAGACCGGGAATCCACATTTTCGGGGATGTGCAAACCGGGGAACGGGGATGAAAAAACCAGAGATCCCCGGTTTTTCCCGTCCCCGCCCGGCTGCAACCCTATCTCAAACGTACCCAAGCGCCTTCCATTCAAAGTGAAGAAGACTTCCTGAGTGTTAAAATTCAGTCCACACCCAACGATGTCGTTGCGACTGAATTCGTCGTACGTGTTCTGGACGCATCGGTTGCTGTGCCAGAAAGTGCCGTTGCTGCCGTAGCCAAAGCTGTTCTGCCCTTGCCCAACAAATTCGTCAAATCGCAAGGACTTCGTTGCAAACCCAACGCCGAGAAAACTATACAAAAATAAAGGAAATTGCGCAATTCGTTTATCCCCAGCAGCAGAGGAAACCATTTTTCGGGGCGACTCCGACTGTTTAACCCGGAAAATATTAGTGATGCACGTCGGTCTCGAGTCGTAGGGGGGGGGGGGGGTGCATTTTGGGGGGTTTATTATTGTACAATTATCGTACGCAATTTTTTTCAAATTTCAAAATTTTTAAAGTGTTTGGAAATGGAAGGAGTCCGGCGATGCCGAGAGGCGCCGCCGGTAAAATGTTTTGACTTTTTTGATGAAATTTGTTAAGAAAATTGGCCCGAAAATGATCAAGGTTTGCCTCGGAAATTGCGGTTGAATTTTTACACGATTTTTATAATTTTAAAAGTCTCGGTATCGAGTCTCGAGTCTCGGTAAATTTTGGTTCTCGTGCATCACTAGAAAATATCCCGCCGCCGGCGAGGACGCAACAATAATTAAAATTGTAAATAAATAGATTCTTGCTGATTTTTTGTAACTTTTTTAGCATTTTTGTCGGTGGATGGTGGCTGGCTGCCAATAAGTGTCGCCGGAAAGAAAATTCATAATTTTTTGTTCAGAAAATTCGTCCTGATAATAGCATCTTAACAGACGACTGGTCACACCCCCCCCCCCCCCCGAAAAACCCCCTGACCCCGCAATTCTCCACCCCGACGTCGAGGTCTCAACCCGACTTTGAAACGAGTAAAAGAACAAACATTTTAAAATACATATAAACAAAAGTTCTTACAAAAAATAAATTATAGAACGGACCTGAATAAGGACAAATCTTAAAAATAAGGACAGATGGCAACCCTCCGACTTAACCTCGTTTTTTTATGATTTGGTAAATGGATGGTTCGAATACCGAAAAGTTTTCAGACATCGAATCGTACTAAAAGCCCTCGCGCTATTCATAAGCGCTTTTTTTGCCTACCTTCTTTCGTTGTGTACATATAGCAGAACTTCGTAGTAAAAAATGCCGTACTGAATGGGCACCATCGATTCAGCCCGGAAGGAGCGAAAACCTGAAAGCACCTTGATTTATAAAACAAAAGGTTTGGCTTCAATTCAATTTCATTTGTTAATAACCATAATTTTAAATTGCGGGAATTTCAAAAGGTTACGGGACGGCAATCCCCTACGGGATTCCCGCGTTTTTCCCGCTTATGCAAAAATCCCGCCGAATTAGAATAAATAATTTTTTGTTCAAAAATACAATTTTTTTTTTGAGAACTTTTGGGGATGGGGTCGGGCGGTGCCGCTAGGCGCCGCCTTTGAAAAACATTTGAAAATTTTAACTGTTTTTGTGATAAAAATTAGTCCAAAAAAATTGTTATATTTTTTGAACACTTCATATTTGCAGGAACGGGAAAAGGACTACAAAAAAAAATTTCGGGAACGGGAATTTTGAAAGTTACGGGACGAAGAATCCCGAAAACAATTCGAATAGATGAGATTATCCCGGCGGCGATCATTTCAGTGCCCACACTCCAGTGCCGCACACTTCAGTGCCGGACACTTCAGTGCCGCACACTTCAGTGCCGCACACTTCAGTGCCGGACACTTCAGTGCCGGACACTTCAGTGCCGCACACTTCAGTGCCGGACACTTCAGTGCCGCACACTTCAGTGCCGGACACACTTCAGTGCTAGCAATTGAAAGGCTTCAACTTTCTTTAAACTCAACCAAATCAAACAATCAAGATGTCATTGGAAGGCTCTAAATAAGAAGTATCGTATAAAAAAAAGCCAAGGCGGTTCAATTCGTTTTTAAGAAGTTCAACGTGAAAAAACACCCAAAATCAGTCCTTTTCATCAGTTTTATTGCAATAACTTTTTTACGAATTTTCTAATTGACTAGCGTTGGCTTAACAATAGCTTTTAAAAGCTTAGAGCTTTCCAATGACATCTTGATTGTTTGATTTTGTTGAGTTTAAAAAAAGTTATAGCCTTTGGCACTGAAGTGTGGGCACTGAAGTGATGCGTACCCAGATTACGGTACACCTCGATTGGGCGCGGCACGATTCGGCGCCGAAGTTTGAAACGTTATAACTTTGTTCAAAGTCAACCAAACATTCTTGGTATCATTCGAAAGCATGTAATAAGTAGAAGCTTACAAAGTCAAAAGCTAAGCGATTCGATTTAAACAAAGAAAGTTATGGCATCATAACTAAAAGTTGGCACGAAAAATGGAAATTTTCAAAGATTTTAAGCTATAATTTTTTTTTAAAAAGACGAATCAGTTAGCTTTAGCTTGATCAAAGGTTCAGCATACTAAGAGCTTTCGAATGATACCAAGTATGTTTGGTTTGGTTGATTTTTAACTAAGTTATAACGAAAAACTTGTCGGCGCCGAATCGTGCCGCGCCGAATCGTGCCGCGCCGAATCGTGCCGCGCCGAATCGTGCGCGCCCAATCGTGGTGCTCCGCCAGATTATCCTCCTTCTTCTACCTTCGCCTTGTCCATGGCATTGCACAACTGTAAAATCGGGCTTGATGAGGAAGATATCCGGGTGGCGATCATTTAAATTCCAACGGTTGGATGAATTGGTCAGACATCTGCTGGAAGCGATGATGAGATGGGGGGGGGGGGGGGAGAAAGATCCGCATGTAATATTAATTAAATTAAAATGTTGTAAATCTATTTTTTATTTATTTTTTTACAACAATAATTAGGGCTAATATGGCTTTCTCTTTATATTGACCGACCGCTGATGCTCCAGTCCAACTGTTTTCGCCTGCTGATCGATTTGGAGCTGAGAAAAACGATTAACAACTGAAAACGTGAAAACAAATTGAAAAACATTTTTCGACAATTTGCTAATTTTGGTCTTTTTATTAAAGTAAATTAAAATAAATAAATATGCCAAAGCCCTGCTTTAAAACTGTTAATCTGTCTTCAATATTAGGATTCTTTCACTGCTCAATCCCAGCGGCTCTATTGAAGGGCGGCGTGGTGTAAGTGCAAAGATGTAGCCGGATGCCAACTCCGGCATGCCACGCCAAAATGTCCGGAAATCCGGATCCGGCAAATTTCGAAATCGTTTAAATTTTATTTGTTTTCTTTTTTCTGATAATTTTTTTCGCCCTTCCGGGATGTAGTTTTTTGGAACAATTTTCCTACGGATTTTGCCAAAAAGTGCGGCACCCGGTTACATTCCTGGCGCAGTGCGGCGCTCTACTAGCATTTCTGTCCGGGGGCAACCGAGTATGCTGGTTCAAATCCAATGGCACTTTTATAGCAGCTAATGGGGGGGCGGGCATTGATCAAAGAGGGTCTTCATCAGAAAATCCGAGTCCCGTTAGCTTTTTGCCAGAATAATTGGCACACTTACCGTCCACGCCGGTCTCGTCCGTGAATTCTGAAAAATTGGTTTTAAATCTTTAAAACACATAATGTTGCCGATTTTAATGGTTAATCCTAACCAACCATTTTCACTTTGTGTGCCGTTAACATTGAAGCTGTCGGTTGAAGTCAGAGTCGTCAGGGGAGTCCCCAGCTGCTGAGTGTGATTTGCATTCATAATCAGAAATATGTTTATCAGTAAAAAATATTAACAAATGGTTGGCTCAATTGGTGGCAATTAAAATAATGGCGGAAACAATGGCACCGGGCCGTATCCACCCGTGTCTCATATCCGTCCGTATTCGGATATATCCGCGGATATCCGGATGCTAGTCAGGGATGGGGGCGGAAATTTATTTAAAAAAAAAACGGGAAACGGAAAAAAAAGGATCAACACAACAACGGAAAAATCAAATGAATTCAAATAATGAAATATTCACTTTTAAAAATTTTTGAAGGTTATCATTTCTTGCTTCAGCGGTCATCTAAAGCCTATTTTAAGCTTTAAGAGTGGGGGTATTTTGATTTTTGTTAAGAAAATGGTCCGAAAACTGCAGAAATTAGTCAACTTTAGGCTTTTAGTGTCGGCCCGGCGGTGCCGATAGGCGCCGCCGGAAGAAATTGAAGTTTTAAGGCATTTTGGTAAGAAACTTTGCCTGAAATTTCGCCAAAATCACCCGTTTTATCATTTAATTTCCCATTAAAGTCCAAATAATTAACTGCATTTTTTGGATATTTCTGACTTACCTATACTGGAATGGTGCAGAACCGAATGAATTATACCCAAACTCCTCCCGTCGAGCTGAGCACAAAACCCAAAAAATTCTTGCTAAAAGCAACTATGAGTTATAAGCTCTGGACTGAAGTGCCACTTTCACTTGGGACTCAGTTGTCAAATATACTGTAATGCTTAATAATTAGGGCCACGATTTATATGGACAAAAAATCTCGAAATATGGCCATAAAATATGGATGAACAAAAAAGGGGCAAGATTTCCTTCTTGAAGTAATAATTTTAATGGTGCATTTTTAGAAAATTTCGAAAAAATCGTTTTTGGGGATGCATTTTTTGAAATTTTAAAAAGTCGATACTTAGGGGTGTATTTTTCGTTTTTATTGCATTTTTGTTAAGGAATTTTTGAAAAATAGCGAAATATGGATATATGGAATATGGATAAAAATCGCGAAATATGGAAAAATATGGAAAATATGGATTGTAAAATGGGCTCTAGAAGCTCCAACCAAAGTTAAAAACACTATTTATGTTATTTATACGCTGTTCCGAGTGCGCAAAAAAAATATGGATTTCCATATAAATCGTGGCCCTATTAATAATAGTTAATTTTTTTCTTCTTTTAAAGTATGTAGATTTAAAGCTTCTTCACGCATTATTTTAGTATTTTTGAAAAGTTGAATAAATTTGAAAAAAGCCTCTAGCCAGGCCAACTCATCGCCACTCAGGCTCAGCACCGCCATTTGAGCGCTAGTTCAGCGCGCATATCGCATATTTTTATGTGCGAGCTCAATGGTTGCGTCATTTTTTGCAAATTACTAAAAGTTTATCTTTAAAAATGGATAATTTTACGAAAACGGCCTGAAATAAATCTTTTTAGGGTGCATTTTCACTGGTTGTTAATCAGCTCGTTAGACAACCAAGATGCCCCCCCCCCATTTTATTTTGACCGCATTTTGAATTTTTAAGATTTGACCTTCCAAGATCAGAACATTTATTCCTTATGAATAAGAACAAAGGGGGGTAATTAATAGTTAAGATGATGCCCCCCCCCCCATTTTTCAAAAAAAATAAAATTATTAAAAGATTTTTCGAGGGCGTAGAGTCCGAATCTGATCTCTATTTGACCAATTTCGAACCCCGGACTGTTATACGATCATTATTTGCCTTTTTCAAAAATTGTTCGAATCGGGCCCTGAGCTCGAAATCGGTCAAAATAGAGGTTAGATTCGGACTCTACGCCCTCGAATGCCCCTAGAAACACATTTTTATCAACTTTAAAACTAATTTCAATTTTTTTTTTTTGAAAATAGGGGGGTACCATCTTAACTATTACCCAAAGGTGAACCCTGCATTACTTCGTTGTTGCTTCCGGCAAGAAAATTTTCGAATTCGGGCTCAGAAGCAGGGCGGCCAAATTGCCCTCATTTGATGGCAAATGCCATAATTTTGGAAATTTTCCATATTTCCACACTTGCCATATTTTTGAACTTTTTGAAAAATTCTCATTTTTTTAATGAATGTGAGAATTCCCGAAAATAGTGCTCCTTACTTGCTTAAGTTTTGGGGTTCAAATTTCTTAAAAAATTCTAAAATTTCCCAACTGCGCCTATCGGCACCGCCGACCCCCCCCCCCCCCCCCCCCCCCCCCCCCTCCCCTCCTCCCAGAAGTGGAGCAGAATTTTCAAAAAAACAAATAGGTAGTTTTTTTGAAAATTCCTTAACTGCCATAAAAATGCCATATTTTTGACCCCTCGATGCCACCGTTGCCATATTTTGTCTCAAATGAGTTGGCCGCCCTGCTCAGAAGGGCGAGAGGAGTTGATTGGTATAATTCATTCGGTTTTGCGCCATTCCAACAGTATAAGGCAGAAAAATCCCCTTGATTGAACTGAAAATCTTGTTATTCATTTATTTACCATAGTTTAGAGTTCAAAATTAAACAAAATAAACCAATCTACATAGTAAGTGCCATAGAAGACAGAGTTCAAGCAGTTCAAAGCATTTACAAAGATTGCGAAACTGGCAAAAGTGTGTATAACTTTATTGATTTTGAAAGGACTTTTGCAGTGGAAGAAATGGGCGATGTCCATCATTCCCTGCCGACCAAGCCATTAGAAATGTTGAGAAAAAAAGAAGAATAAACAAATGGCGTCGTTTTGGGTCGGTCACATATCATCCACTCACTTAGGTATGCGAATTTACAACAAAAAAAATTGTCACGCATTTTGATGTGATTAATAGAGATTTCATTTTTTTGAATTTTCAGGTTTAACCCCCTTTTTTGCGAACAGGGTTGACATAAGAAGCCCGGCGAAAAATTTTAGAATTAGAGCAACTTTTGGTACTTTTCCGTTTGGGGGCCGCACATTCTAATTTTTAAAAAAGGCAACAAAAAGCTAAATTCTGAGAGTTATCCGGGGGGTTATCAGTAGTGTTCGGTTGGTACGGGAAAGTACCGACGCTTTTTCGGTATTCAGGTTTCGGTACTTTACCGAAAATCCGGTATCAAAAATTGGCCGGGCCCGGACTTTGTCAAAAAATTTAAACGCACCTCCAATAATTGGCCAGAATTTGTTTGGCCCTGTTGACCAGCAGCCGTCCCCAATTCTTCGCCGCCCTTTTCCGCCACTTCAAAAGTGCCGCCGTTTCCCGTCACTTCAAAAGTGCCGCCGTTTCCCGCCACTTCAAAAGTGCCGCCGCCACGCTCGGCCGCCAAAATGTCCACAAACTCGAAACTGGCTTCCAAAATCGGCGAATCCATCGAATTCGGCAAGTAAAAAGCAAATTCTTTAGAAGGCACAAATTAACAAAAGTGCCCAACAAATGTTCTGAAAACTTTTTTCAAAGAAGCAGACCAATTTATAATGATAAAAAAGATAAATAAATACAAATTCACAAAGAATTAATAATGATTTTTATAAATGTTGACTTATAAATGGAGAGGACGCGGACGACAACATTCAGTGAGGGCAATTTCTCATATAATCTCATAAATTTGAGTCTTTTATTTGCTCCCAGCAAAATATTTGCTCAAAAAATGTGGGAAATGGATGACTAAGTCTGTCGATTAACCGAAATTTTTCGGTTAATCGAACCGAAGTTTTCGGTTTTCCTGACCAAATGTCCGGAAACTCCATTTCCCAGACGATTTTTATAGGGGGTGCATTTTCACTTTTTGTTAGAGTAGGTCGGGACCGGGATCCCGACCGGGACCGGTCGGGAAATACCCGGTTTTTGAAATTCCGACCCCGATTCCGGTCCCGGTTTTTGAAAAATCGGAATCCCGGATCCCGTCCCGGTCGGACCGGGACTAACCGGGAAAAAAGTACACCCCCTAAGGATGTGATTTTGAGCGCGGAAATTTGTTTTGCTTGTGGTGTAGTGGTGAGTGGTTTCGGCATTTGAATAATTATGCATTTTTAGAAGAGAACATTTTTTGATCTTTAAATGTGCACCTCGTCATCCCCGTAAACCCGGCACGGAATCCAAACCCCGGAAAATGCCCGGTTTCCAAGCCAAAACGCCAGCCACTGCTGAACCAGATCAGAATCTGATCACTAGGCTCGGATTTATATGCACATAAAATTTTGAAATGTGCGCATAAATCTGACTGCACCTGCTCCGCTAGCCATGGTGCGTCGATCCTCTCATCAAGCCGTGTCCGATTGACCTCCCCAAATGAATTAATTCACCGACCTTGCCTGACATCACCAGAAGCAACTTGCTTTTGAGTTTTTTTCGTGTTTTTCGTGTCCAGGAGTCAGGTTCGGTGAAGAATGTCTCTCCTCTGCTCGGGCAGCCTCGTTGCCTTTAAAGCGAGAGTTGTTTACCCTATCTCATCGGCTGCTACGGAATAAGTCAGTGCCCAAAAAGCCCTCAAAATTTTATTTTATTATTTTTTTCTGATCATTTTTTCATCCTTCCGCGATGCATTTTTTGGACCATTTTCATTCAAAATTTTTCGGCGGCGCCTATGGGTACCTCCGATTCGACCCACCCCCTCCATGAAAAATCCTGCCGATTTTTGTAAATTTCCGGATTTTTTTTGCCAAAAGCCGAAATCTTGATTTCGTAACCAAAAATGTCCAGATGAAAAAAAATACAATTTCTTAGTCGCCAACAAGGTGTTTTTAGTGTTATTCGTAGGCGTAGAATCCTAATCTGATTTTCTTTTCAAAGTTGCAAACCTTTGACCCAAATTCGAACAATTTTTGCAAAAACTCAACTTTGATAACGGTAAAAAACGAATTGTTGCTCCGGACCCAAAAAACCCAAAATTTTCATTTTACTATTTTTCTGATCATTTTTTCACCCTTCCGCGATGCATTTTAAGTCCGGAATCCTGAATTAACGGTAAAAACGATTCGTTGCTTACTTCCCTTAATTGTTCGAATTTAGGATCAGGGGATTGGAATCGGATCAAAGGACACATGCTAAAACGGACACAGATTGGAGACTACGCACGAAATTGTACCAAAATTTTGTTTGACCGAGACTATACTGCTTAAAAAAATTGCTTTCTCTGCAAAGACCCAAAACCCTATTTAAGATTCTAAAAACAAAACAAAAAATTAAACCGACTCGGGTAAACGTCTGCGCGCAATCTTTGTTCAGCCAACTGGAACACGTGTGAGATAATTCGTGAATGGCGACCTTGGCATCCAACTGCAGGTTTTTTCGCGAAGCCTCCCTCAATTGTTGGAAAATCTGCGTCTTTTGCGCCTATTACGAGTCGATCGAGGCATGTAGCGGCGCTAACAGGAAGGTGAACGGAGAATTGTCTTTTCAGCTAAAAAATTTTTTTTACAAATTATTGAGCATTTTGATGATTTTTTATGTACTAACTTCTAGACTCGGATTTTTAGGGACTAAAATACGTGTATAGAGGCATACATATAATAGCGACTAATAACCCACAAAATAGGGACTAAAAACGCCCAAAATTGGGAGAGAACCCGCCCAAAAAAGTTGTAAACGGTTCTAGTAGAATGTATTACTCGTCCCAAAGACTTTACACGTCTTAATACATCCTTGTGGCTAAGAGCCGCATTTCCCGTGGTCTATCTAAACTGCATTTTAGCCAAAAATCTTTCGAGACGCGTTAAATTCATGGGACGGTAAGTCAACTAGAACCTTAAAAACAACAAAAATTGCGAATTAGGAAAATTTTCAAAAGCTCAAAATAGTGATTTATAGGGGCTAAAAAGTCTATCTAATTCAAACACTTTTTGAAATGAATGCTATTTTTTGGGCTTCTCTCGGCAAGAGTCGTTCACAACAAAACAAAAAGTTTAAAATCTAAAAATCCACGCTTTATGGTTTCCATTTTTGCTACTTTTTTGTATGACTTTTGAACAATTTGTTTCCGCTTGCGTGGATGAAATGTTTGGCGTACCGTCACTCAGACATTAAACAATTTAAACAATTCTGAACTTTTCAATATCCATTTTTTTAATTTGAATGTTTTCAGCCGCTAATGAACATCAGTTGCCGCCCGCCGTGCCAGCTTTTTGATTTTTTGTATTTGGCATAGTCGGGATTTTGTTTTTGATCAACTTTGAAACCAGGAGAACAGAGCGTGTTTAATTGAATTTTTGGTTGCAAATCACTTACCGTATATACCCTTTTAATTACCCATGGGTAATTATTTTTCAACCCAGTGGGTAATTATTAGAAGGGTGAGTACTTATTAGAGGGTGGGTAGTTATTTTTCAACTTGTTTGGCGATTCTATGTTTATCTATCACGAAAATTCTTCACTTTTTCCTAGAGTTGGCCGGGTTCGGGATTTTTGGTAAAAACCGGGATCGGGATTGACTGGGACCACGAAAGCCGGGATCGGGATCAGCATGTTGATCGGGACCGGGATCGGGATTTCGACTTTTCAAAAACCGGGATCAAGATTCCAAAAACCGGGATAATCTTGCCAGACCGATCCCGACCGGGATCCCGGCCAACTCTACTTTTTCCACACAATTTCCATACTTAGGTAAGCTGGCGAAAAAGGCGATAAAATTGGATTCAAAATGTTAAAAATAGCGATTACATATTGGACAGTGGGTAATTATTAAAGGGTGGGTAGTTATTAGAGGGTGGGTAATTATTTTTCAACTCCCTCCTAGAGTAGGTAATTATTAGAGGGTGGGTAAATTAAAAGAGCATATACCGGTGCGCAACCCTGGGCCCAAAACATCGATTATTCACTCTCGCGTTCCTTTGCCTGCTGTGCTTCAACGACCCACGCCCAAAAAAAACACTCAAATTTTGCAATTATGACAAAAAACTTAATTTCTATACTTTTTTATTCGGCCTCTAGTCTCTTTTTTAGTAATTTTCAAATTTTTTTAATATTTTGAATAAAAATAGTAAATTTGGTTTTAATTAGTAGGGCCCGGATTTATATTGACTAAAAAACGCGAAATATTGACTTAAAATATTGACCAAAAAACCCCAAAATGTTGACGAAAAACCTCAAAAAGTTCCAAAATATTGACTAAAAATGACCAAATCCAGTCAAATTTTGCGTAAAAACCTTCAAAAGTTGTCATTTTTTATTAATTTTCCTCTTACAATTATAAATATAATATTTTCACATGTTTTAGAAATTTTTATAAAAAATATAAATAAAAAAATTTTAGGGAGAATGTCGATCTTTGGGGGTGCATTTTTGGTCCAAGAAAAAGTCATTTTTAGGGGTGCATTTTTGGTTTGAAATTTTTTTTAATTTATAGGGTCAAATTTTGTCGTTTTTATTGCGTTTTTTGAAGAACTTTTGGGAAAAAGTGCCTGAAATATTGAATTTCTTCAAAAATTTTTCGTAAAAATGCCTAAAAATTGCATTTTTCTCAAGAAAAATGCCTAAAATATTGATTTATTACGGAAAAATGGCAAAATATTGATTTATTCTCAAAAAAGCCAAAATATTGATTTATATTGACTAAAAAGTCGCTCTAATTGTAAAATTTTTCGAAGTGAATGCTATTTCTGGGCTTCTCTTACGATTCCCTATTCTACAAAAAAATAGGTTAAAACCTGAAAATCCGGGCCCTATTAATTAGAGTACAAAATTCAACAAAAACGCATTCAAAAATTTACCGCGTTTTATGTCATTTTTTTTTGTGGATAGTGTGGGCGGTGAAGACGAAACATCGCCGGCAGGGACGAACCCCAACTCGCTACTCCGTGTGTTAAATAGAGAAATGCAGAAAAGCGACATAGTGTTAGTCTATAAGAGAGCAGAGAAAAAAAGGACGAGTTGGGTTTTTACGCGCCAGCATCAGGCATCGGCCTACGTCCTGCTGTCGGCTCTGTCCATCCACCCATCCCCCCCCTCCCCCCCCCCACAAATCGCCATTTTCTGGGTCGGCGTTTTGCCCAACACATTCAAAATGAATGCAAAGTGACCTCTCTTCTTGTGCGCTTTCTTAGGCATACTAACTTTTTCATTGCTTTACTTAATATTCCCAATTGTGATTTTTTTAAATCAACTCGTTTTTAAAGTCTGAATCTTTATAAAATAAAAAGTATTTTTTAAAAGAGATGGTACATAATCAGGGCTCGGATATCTGCGGATTTTTCCTCATTCTGTGGTTTTTGAAAAGGCCAATGAGGATTTTTTTTTGAAATGCGGATTTGCGGATTTTTGTGGTCTTTTGAGTTTCTTGTGGACTTTTTGTGGTTTTTTGGAAAAATTGACCAATAAAAAGCATTTTTCTTAACAAATATCGTTAAAATCTTTAAAAAAATTTTCCCGGCGGCGCCTATCGGTGCCGCCGGACTTCTTTCATTGCTAACAAGCTTCTAAAAATGTCATATTTTTAAAATTTAGCTGCAAATCTCTTAACCGGGCTCCGAAATCTGAGGTTTTAGCCCTATTTTGTGGTTTTTTTGGAAGGACAATAAGGCAAAATTTTCAAAAATGAGGTTTTTTGTGGTTTTTGAAAAGTTCGGGAGGTTTTTTTTAATGCAAAAAAGCATCACATTCTTTCAAATTTTGGTTGCATATCTCATAACAAAATTGAGTCAAAGACTCAAAAATTTCTCGGCGGCGCCTATCGGCACCGCCGACCCCCCTCCCTTTTTCCAAAAACTTTTTGAAAAATCGCGGGCAAAAAAATTATGTAAAATAACTTATTTGTGACAGAAATTTGCTCAAATCAATTTTAGTACCAATAAATATAACGAATGAAGCGAAGTTAACATAATTTTTGGGTTCAAAATGAAGAAATGACGAATTTGCGGATTTTTGATATCAAATGATGATTTTTTAATGCTCCGATGCGGATTTTAAAAATTTTGAGATCCGAGCCCTGTACATAATACTGTTTTTAGGCTCGATGTAATTTTTTGTGCTGTTTTCTGAGTCTCAGAGGGTTTTCATCCCAACGAATATTTGTGAAGCGAATAGTGACTTAAAATGATGCTAGATCAAAATGCCAACTGGGCCAAAAATGGTCCAATGCCAGCGGGAAAATTTTCTAATTGCCATACTTATATGCTAAAATATTTATCCAATGGCGCTGCTATTTTTGGTAGAGATTTTACTTTTTGAAATTGTGCTGAACATTTTTAACCTTTTTCCTAAAAATTTTCACCTGTTCTCTTGACATTCTCACCTTTTGGTCAAATATCTCTGCCCCACTTCTACGCGCATTTCTTTTATTCTCTTTCTCTCACGAGGGGAACATTAATGCAACAAAATCGATTTTTGAAACAATTATTTTTAAAAATACTCGAATTCGGGGGTTCAGCATTTAGAATTAGGCAAAAATGAGGTCAGATTCGGATTCTACGCCCCCGAATACCTCTAGAAGCACCCTTTTCCCGACTTTAAAAAATTGTTTTATGTGTTTTTTCAAGAAGGGTGGGTCATATCGTTCACCCCCAAATATTCACATTTACTTAAAGAGTGCCCGGTATGTCAAACATGGACTGCAACATTTTCGTTGCTCCCTAACCTTGGATTTTCCCGCTGTTGTCGTTGTTGAATAGTCTTTAGTCAATCAGTTTCTCCAACAAATGGCTTTGTCCCCCGAGGGGCTGCGCTTTATTTAAGTTCTACACTCTTCCATTATTCGCATTTAAACCATTTAAAATTGTGTTTCCGATTTGACGTGATTATCCGATTTTTTTTACCAAATTACCATAAGAAAATCTGATTTTTAATCTTAATCGACATCCGAAAATGAGTTCCCAGCCGAGTTTCCCCCCGATTTCCCAAGAGATGGCGCGCAAGAATTGTCTTGATGTTCTTGACCAACTTAGGACCTACATGAAAACCAAGGTGGACCGTGGGGGGGGGGATGTTACCCATGCGCCTAATTAATAAAATATTTATATTTAAGAACGCGAACGCCATCAAACACATCGGCGAGATTCTCACCGAATTGGGTTTGGACCACATTACGCCAGCGTTCATAAAATGTGTTGAGTAAGTTTGGTATATAAATTAGAATAATAGTGTTTTTGGGCTGGGGTTTATGGGGTTGAATGATTTTTTTTGAGGTTAAATTGATTTTATTTATTTCGAAGTCAGAGTAGTTTTGTGGGTTCTATAATGGATTTTGAAAGATTTTTTTTTTGAGACTAAATTGGTTTTATTTTGAATTTCGAAGTCAGAGTAGTTTTGTGTGTTCTATAATGGGGTTTGAAAGATTTTTTTTGAGATTAAATTGATTTTATTTTGAATTTCGATCTGGTGTTTGATTGGGCTTAGGGTTCAAAATCAGTCGAAAGGAGATCAGATCCGGCTCTACGGGCCCCAGAAACTATAAAACACTTTTCGAAGGCTCACTGCTTTCAGAAACCCTAATTTAAAAATTTCGAGTCAAAAGCTGACTAATTAATATTCAGACAGAAGTCAATTTGTCAGAACTGCGGGAACCAGGTCGTCAATCCCGACCAACTTTGCTGCTGCCCGGATTCCACTGAAAGATGCCATTGCACCGGGTAAAAAAACAAAATTATTCATTTTTATTTGTGACATATATTTTTTATTTTAAATTTAAAATTTATTTTCTAGTAGCTGCTGCGACAAACGCAAGATCGTTGCTGGTGGCTGGCCGATGTTCAACAATGCTTCGGGTGTCCATCACCAGCAGGAGCCCGTGTTCCCCAAATTCGGCGAGGTGCTGACGATGACCAAATGTGAGGGATTGGCCGAAATGATGGAGCAACTGACTGTAAATGTTGCTGCACATGGCGGACTTTTACAAGGCAAGTTCATGAAAATATTTCAATTTTGTCGTATAAATTTACATTTTACTCTTTTTCTTAGGAGAAAACAACGACTTGTTGACCAGCATCAATAAGGAACTCGCGGATGCTGGATTGAACAACATGATGGACGCTTTCAACAGGGTCGGGGGTGTTCAATGAAATTTCAATTTTAGGGGGGGGGCCGACATTTTAAATTCCTAATTCGAAAGTGGCATCCAATTTGACACGCTGGACCCTGCAAAAAAAAAAAAATTTTGGAGGGCCCAATTTCTGAGATTTTGGTGATTTTAGGCGTTGGACTCGAAGTGCATGTGCAAAATGTGCAAGAAACAGCTGGAGTTGAACGACATTTGCTACTGCGATGATGCCAAGATCAAGTGCCATTGTAACTCGCGCACTTGTTGCACTGTGACTTTGAAGGAAGACGGCAAATCCACTTGATCGCAGTGTTCATTGAGACCATTCGTGGCATTTATTCGAATTAATTTCGTTAAATTTGGCCTTTGATTCTATGACTTAAAATAAAATTGCTCTTATTGTTTTTAATTATTATAGTCCTATATTATAAAGTTGAATGTTTGTAACGTTTTTTGAGTTTTGTGAGACGTTGCGCCAAGAGGTGAGCGCGCAGCGCTGTTCAGCGGCGTGGGAGTGAGAGAAATTCCCGAATGTAAAATTCTTTTTTTCAATGAAACTTAATGTTTTAAATACACTTTTTATTAAATTAAAGGCAAAATAATTTTATTTAAAATCTTTTTAACAAAGTCCATAGTGAAAAACAGGTGCAAAAATACGAAATGAACGGAAGGGAAGTAAGGGAAAGAAAGAAATGAGAAAAAACAGAAAAATGCCAAAAGGGAAATGCCGCGGTGAAAAGTGCCAAAACAAAAAGTGCCAAAGGGGAAAAATGCCACCAAAAGAAAAATGCCACCGGGAGAAGATGCCATAGGAGAAAATGACAAAAGGTAAAAGTGCCAAAACAAAAAAGAGCCAAAAAAGAAAATGCCAAAAGGGAAAATGCCACGAAGAAAAGTGCCAAAAGGGAAAATGCCACGAAGCGAGAAAAATGCCAAAAGGAGGACAATGCCAAAAATGACACGGGGGAAAAATGCCAAAAGGTAAAATGCCAAGAATGAAAAGCAGGGCTGGCACTTTTAGGCACTAAAAATTGCAAAATAGGCGCCTAAATAGGCACAAAAATCCTCAAATAGGCACAAAAATAGGCAAATAAAATTTTTTACCGAAGGTTTTAACGAAAAAAAAGAAGAAAAAATAAGCGATCATTTCTGCTTATTGCAGTTACAAATCAAAATTTTTTTGATATGAGATTTTTTACAAAGTTCTAAAATATGGCAAAATTATGGCACGTGTGGAAATATGGCAAAAAATATGGCAAATTTCCAAAATTATCGCATTTGCCATAAAAATAGGGCATGCTGAGTCCCCGGAGTAGAAGTCCCCAATAATTGCTCTGACTTGATCAAAATTTAGCTTTTGCCTTTATTTTTGACATTTTTTGCAAAATATCTTAAAATCCTGAAAAAAGTAGCCAAAAATGTCAAAATAGGCATGAAATAGGCACAAAAATGTCGAAATAGGCATAAATAGGCATTATAAAGTCCACTCTAGAAGTTCCAAATAAAGCTAAAAACATGTTTTTCGTGCTTAACTCACTGGGCTAAGTTCGCAGAAAAAATAGGCATTTGCCTAAAAGTGCCAGCCCTGATGAAAAGTGCATAAAAGAAAATACCTAAAAGGGCAAAATGCCACCAGGAGAAAATGCAAAAAGGGAAAAATGCCAAAAGGGAAAAGTGCCTAGATGGAGGCAAAGGGAGAAAATGCAAAAAGGGAAAAATGCCAAAAGGGAAAAGTGCCTAGATGGAGGCAAAGGGAGAAAATGCAAAAAGGGAAAAATGCCAAAAGGAAAAAGCCACGGGGAAAAAATGCCAAAACAGAAAGGCCAAGCGGGAAAAATGCCAAAAGGAAAATGCCATGGGGAAAAAATGCCAAAAGGAATAAATGCTAAAAAAAGAACATGCTAAGGGGGAAAAATGCCAAAAGGGCCATGAAGAAAATTGCCAAACCAAAAATGCCCCAAGGGGGACAATGTCAAAAAGTAAACGTGCCAAGAGGGAAGCAAATGGGGAAAATGGCATAAGGGAAAAAAGCCACGGAGAAAGTGCCAAAACAGAAAAGGCCAAGCGGGAAAAATGCCAAAAGGGAAAATGCCACGAAGAAAAGTGCCAAAACAAAAATCCCAAGCGAGAAAAAGGCCAAAAGGAGGACAATGCCAAAAATGACACGGGGGAAAAAAGCCAAAAGGTAAAAGTGCCAAGAGGGAAGCAAAGAAAAAAAATGCCAAAGGGAAAAAGCCACGGAGAAAATTGCCAAACCAAAAATGCCCCAAGGGGGACAATGCCAAAAGGTAGACGTGCCAAGAGGGAAGCAAAGGGGGAAAATGGCATAAGGGAGAAAAGCAAAAAGCCAAAAGGTAAAAGTGCCAAGAGGGAAGCAAAGGGGAAAAATGCCAAAAGGGAAATGGCACGGAGAAAAGAACAGTGCCGAGAGGGAAAAGTGCCTAAAGGGGAAAAAGGTAAAAAGGGAGAAAATGTCAAGAGAGAACAGTGCCAAAAGGGAAAATGTCCAAATGGAAAAGTGCGTGCCAAGTAGGAAAATGCCAAGCGGCAAAAGTGCCAAAAGGCAAAATGTCAAAAGGGAAAAGTGGCTAAAGGGAAAAAGGTAAAAAGAGAGAAAATGCCAAGAGGAAAGTGCGTGCCAAGTGGAAAAATACCAAGCGGCAAAAGTGCCAAAAGGTGAAATGCCACGGGGAAAAAGCCAAAAGCGGGGAAAAATGCCACTAGGGAAAAGCCAAAAGCATGGAAAAAGAGAGAAAATGCCAAGAGGAAACTGTGCCAAGAAAGAAAGTGCCGAAAGGGAAAAGCAAGAGGAAAAAGTGCCATAAGATGAAAATGTCAAGGGACAAATTGCCAAAAGGTGAAATGCCATGGTGGAAAAGCCAAATGCAGGGAAAAGTTCCAAGCGAGAAAAATGCCAAAAGGGAAAAAGAGAGAAAATGCCAAGAGGAAAGTGCGTGCCAAGTGGAAAAATGCCAAGCGGCAAAAGTGCCAAAAGGTGAAATGCCACGGGGAAAAAGCCAAAAGCGGGGAAAATCCTAAAGGGGGAAGCAAAAGAGGAAAAGTTTCAGAAGGGAAAATCAAAGGGAAAAGTGCCAAAAGTGAAAATGCCACTAGGAAAAAGCCAAAAGCGGGGAAAGTAAAAGGGGAAAGTGCCAAAAGGGGAAAAGTGAGATGGGGGAATGTGCCATAAGTGGGTAAAGCTAAAAGTTGAAAATGTCAAAAGGTTAAAACGCCAAGAGGAAAAAGTGCCAAAAAGGGAAAATGTTAAAAGAAGAAAATTCCAATGATAAAAAGTTTTGAAGTATTTCAATCAAATCTGTTCATAACATATCTGTACTTCTAGCGGTTGGTGCGCCGTTAGGCGCACCTAAACCGCTAGTATTTATTTATTTGGGTTTGATTTTTAAATTGTCGATTAAAATGTCCGGTTATTTTTTCTATGCTCAGAATTGGCAACTCAGCCGCCGTTAGCCTTTCTTTATTAGTTGGAAGCGGGGGGATTCTCCAAAAACTGTTATGGAAGCGGGGGGCGGGGTGGGGGAGGGGATCATTTAATAATTTCCGAATCTCAGCGACTCTCAAAAAGTTGAATTAATCGCGTGATTCAATTAGTCATTAATTTGATTGATAATTCATTTGTTCAAATTCGTGTGCCAATTTTGTGCTGGACATTTTATACATTTTTTTCATAAAAAGATTTATTTTTCATTGAAAGTAGAGTTGGACCGGGACCCCGGGTTTGATCTCAACTGCCATTTTTATTGTGATTTGTGCGTTTTGGATGATTTTGAGCCCTAAATTAATTCTTTGAAATTTTGAATTGACAAAATGTTCGAACAAAACCCCTTTTAATCTAAAAATGTAGTATTTTGTCTTTGTAGGCGAAATGTCATTCCTTAGGCAAAAACAAATTATTTTGTACTTTTTGGTCCCAGTCTCCTTTAAAAATGAATAATTACCGAATTTGTGCTATTTGATTTCTTCTAAAGTTTTATTTTATTTTTTTTGACCCATTTGTGCCTGGGGCATTTGGAGTTTAGGGGAAGAAAAGAACCAAATCATTCACAAAAAACAGTTACCTACATAATTAAGCGCTCTCACTTCTCTGCTAACACTCTCTCAAAACGCTAATGACTCCCCTCCCCCCCCCCCCCCCCCCCCCCCCGCCGCCCGTTCGGACATTTGTTTTAAAATATCACATTTTTTTGTTGTTGGTCACTTAGATATGCCATTTTTTATGTCACATTTTTCTCTCTTCTTTTTTTTGTCGTCATTTAATGCACATTTCTGGCCTTTTTTGTTTGTGTGTTTCATAGTTTCACTTAATTTGTTTTCCGCATAAATGAAAAGTTCTTTTTTTCTCCTAAAGATTCGAAAATTTAATTCAACTTTGACACCTAGAATTGAAATTTTGGAAAATATGCCCGCCCCACTACCCTGTTGAAAAAATATGGTGTTTTTCCGCCGCGTCCGGGTTCAGGGGTTTAGCCCGAACGAACCCGGTTGGGATTTTTTGGATTATCCAAAAAACACACCGAATAATTATTTGACTAGCAAAATCTTTATTTTTTTAAAAATATTTTCCTTTATTTTTATTTTCACTTATGACAACCCTGCTTTTAAAGGGCCTATCGTTCATGTATGGCATGGTTATGCACATTTTTCGCGTCCGGGAATAGCCTTTATTTGTTAGTCAATCAGTTTTTTTTCCAACAAATGGCTTTGTCCCCCGAGGCTCTGCGCTTTATTTAAGACTAACACGTTTTTACACTCTTCAATTAGTCGTATTTAAACCATTTAAAATTGTGTTTATCCGATTTTTTACAAAATTACGATAAGAAATTTGAATTCTTAATCTTAATCGACATCCAAAATGAGTTCCCAGCCGAGCTTTCCGCCGATTTACCCGCCCATTTCCCAAGTGATGACCAGGAACAAATGTTTAGATATTCTTGACCAACTTGGAACCTACATGAGAACCAAGGTGAACAGTGGGAAGAATGTATTTCAAAGTTAATTCATAAACGGTTTTTAAGAACGCGAACGCCATCAAACACATCGGCGAGATTCTCACCGAATTGGGTTTGGACCACATTACTGCAGCATTCTTAAAATGGCTTGAGTAAGTTTGGTATATAAATTAGAATAATAGTGTTTCTGGGTTGGCTTCTATATTTTTATGGGTTTGAAAGATTTTTTTTTTTGAGGTTAAATTATTTTTATTTTGAGGGTTCTATAATGGGGTTTGAGAGATTTTTTTTTGAGATTAAATTGATTTTATTTTGAGGGTTCTATAATGGGGTTTGAGAGATTTTTTTTTGAGATTAAATTGATTTTATTTTGAATTTCGACCTGGTGTTTGATTGGGGTTGGGGTTCAAAATCGGTCGAAAGGAAATCAGATTCGGCTCTACGGGCCCCAGAAACTATAAAACACTTTTCGAAGGCTCACTGCTTCCAGAAACCCTAATTTAAAAATGTCGAGTCAAAAGCTGACTAATTAATATTCAGACAGAAGTTAATTTGTCAGAACTGCGGGAATCAGGTGGGCAATCCCGACGAGCTTTGCTACTGCCCGAATGCCGCTGAAAGATGCCATCATGGCACGAGGTAAAAATCAGAATAATTCATTTTTATTGTATCGTAGCAAGAATCGCGACCGCGACCCACGATTAAACGATTTTTGGTTTGTGTCCGGATCGACATTTAGCCAGGTTCCCGATTCCGAAAAATCGGTTTTGCCGGCCTATAGTTTAAATATAGAAAGGACCGATCGCAATTCTCGATTATAAATTAATTATTTTTTTAAATTTATTTTCCTTGTAGCTGCTGCAACATGCGTCGGATCGCGCTTATCGCTTTCCACCACTAATCTTAAGGCCGCACAAATCAAAATGAGGGGGCGCGTTAATTGTTGATGGGATTTTCTCAATTTAATTTGACAACCCAAAAATGTTTTGGTCTTAATTTCTAACGGATTTCATGCAAATTATATTTCGTGCATCAAATTCTGATCAACCCACTTTTTTGAGTAATTCTGTGGGAGGTGTGGGATAAAGTTTTCACCCATAAATGCATAAGACAGAGCAACAATAAGCCGTTGTGGCTTCGTATATTAGTCGTTTTTTGTTAAAACAAAAATATTATAATTGCTTTTCAACAACGTCTTCTTCCCCGTTTGCTGGCACAGATGAAAACGTAATTTTGCTGAAATTAATAATAAATAAAAATAAAATAAATATTTTGAAGTTGAATTACTACGAGTTGCTGGGCGTCGACGAACGGGCGAAAACCCCGATCAATCGCGAACGAATGAGGGGCTACCACCCGGACAAAGAAATTCGTACGGCGAAGCCATGCCCGGGGTAGGCAGAATTTTTTTTTTTGCATATTATTTTCGAATGCTATAAAAAGCCGGGATTTATGAAAATTTTTTTTTTGTCCGAAAATGCACAAATATTTTGAAATTTGTTAAGCTCTTCACAAAGGCCAAGGAAACATTGACGGACCGGCACAAAAAGGCCATTTGTGACCAGCAGATGTTCAACAATGCCACGGGTGTCCATCACCAGCAGGAGACGCCAGTGGACTTACTTTGCCGGCCGTTGTGGAGCCCGTGTTCCTCAAATTCGGCGAGGTGCCGAAGATGAACAAATGTGAATCGGAATGTGTTCATTGAGACCATCGTGGCATTATTCGAATTAATTTCGTTAAATTTGGGCGAGAATGGCGCCTTTGATTCTATGATTTACTATTCGCGTGACCGTTTTTGGTTTTTTTAAATAAATTGCTTTCTTGTTTTTAATTATTATTTATCGGGTTGAATTTTAAACTTTCTTTTTAAGTGTCCGAATTTTTTAATATGCTCAAAATTCGGTAACTCAAGCCCGTTTTAAATTTTTGCACAAATTTCGCATTTAGCTCTAAATTTAATAATTTCGTATTTTTTTTTGTTCAAATTCGATGTGCAAATTTTAAAATAAATAATTTTTTTATAGTTAATTTGTCAATTGTCAAAGTGGTTTTTAAATACTAGCATCCAGTTTTCCTGAATCCATGCTTATTAAGAAACTATTCAGTAAAGTTAGCATTTCATTATTTAAACACCCAATGAGTTTAATAACAAATAATTTAAAAATGTCGAAATTCGTAATGTCGAATAGTACAACAACTGCCCGAATGGGCACTACCTAATTCGAGGTAAAAAAATTTCGTGATGAAAACCCACAAGGGCCCCCCCCCTATGGTTTTGCAACCCCCCCCCCCCCCCCCCCCATCCACAAAAAGATTAAATGTGACATTTGTACAAATTTTTAACCGGACAGTTTTTGTATTATTCGACATTAAGAATTTCGAGAGAGATTCGACGTTCGGACCGGTAGCCGGGCCGACCACTACCTAAATGTCTTTCCGACATTCTTCCTTCCTGTTATTTTTATGATGGATTTTCTAGGTAGGCGAAAAATCTTCCTAAAATTTTCTAAAAGCCAAGAAATGTGGGGTCGGAGTGGAGAGCGGCAAAACCGGATTTGCGGATCCCGCTGCGGGATTACAATTCAAAATCTCGTGCGGGATCGGATTTGCGGGATTAATCCCGCAATCCCGCATTTTTTGACTCCATTTATTTACCAATTTTATAGGTAAAATAAAGGTCCCCTATGGTTTTGTAATTTCGTTCAACCAAAATGAAAAATCCAAAATAGTGCCGCCCAAAAATTTTTTAAAAATCATAAAAATTTAAGAAATTGTTTCCGTCATACAAATCCTAATCAACATAAAAACCAATTCACACAGTAGGGGGTTGAACGTCCACTCCTAACACTTCCGACATACACCACTCACCACTACATCAAACGATCTTTGCATTTGTTTTCAAAAATTCCATTCTTATGGTGCTCCACTTGTGTAATTTGTGAGCATCGAGTCTTTTAATTTGAAAGATTTGGCAAAACGTCAATGCTAATTTTCTAACATTACACTAACCTAACTGGAAAAAGATAGTCGTATTTCATCGCTTTTTATCGGAAATATAGATAATTTTAACGGACATATTTTAAATTGAAATAAAATTTTATTTAAATTCGGAACAATCTGGATGAATTACTAAGCTAAGACTTAGCCTTCTAACTGGAAAAAGATAGTCGTATTTCATCGCTTTTTATCGGAAATTATAGATAATTTTAACGGACATATTTTAAATTGAAATAAAATTTTATTTAAATTCGGAACAATCTGGATGAATTACTAAGCTAAGAC